>OZ010790.1:67919138-68519138 GCA_963932465.1 Maratus speciosus
TCCAATATAAGTTATATTTTATGTTGCTGTCCAGTTTAAATGAAATGATTACGTTTTAAATGAAATGTACGCAATATGAATATGGTATGGGAAAATTTTTTGCCCATTTATCACTTGCGTTCAGCTAACATAAATGTACCAATATTGCCATTGGGACACAGATGTAATATACGCACCACGTTGGCGCAATTTTTGCATTGGTTGCAAACCAGATTACGGAATATTCCTACAACAATTGAAGTAATAACAATACTTTATTTTTAGCCGGGTTAAAATATAGACAAGAGCATGTTTTTAGCCAAAAGAAACTTTTTTTTTTTTTTTTTTTTTTTTTTTTTTTTGCTTGAATAATTTTGAAAAAATTCTTTGATGTTGAGAGAAAATGTCAACTTATTATCGC
This sequence comes from Maratus speciosus, assembly GCA_963932465.1. Taxonomy (NCBI): domain Eukaryota; kingdom Metazoa; phylum Arthropoda; class Arachnida; order Araneae; family Salticidae; genus Maratus; species Maratus speciosus. The sequence continues at coordinate 67,919,539 of OZ010790.1, forward strand.
TTATTTTTTTTTTTTTTTTTTTTACTTACTTGTATTTTAAAAGAAATGAGTCAAAATCGTGTTTTTTAAATGTATTTAATTTATGTATTTCAAAGGAAAAGAATGCGTTATGAAAGTTAGCGATTTATCTCCAGTAACCGGCTAAATGCCTTATTACCATATGTCTAATAACCTTCACGATGCTTCGTTGTTATATGTTCCTTGGCGTTTTTTTTTTTTTTTTTTTTTTTTTATTGATAAAATTCGGGTTTAAGACAGTGAGATGTTTTGCCAAATGATTTAAACGACTATGAAAATAAAATTGAAAAAATATTAAACTGGTTTATGTATGCATTTTAGTAAATACATCTGTTAACACGTATTAAATAAATTACTTTTGTTTTTATTTAATAAAAGTTAAACCGCTCTTTTTCTACGTGTAAGCTAATATTATAAAGTAGTAACGTTTGTGTGTTTGTGGAACGTAATCGCAGGAACTACCTAGCCGATTTAATAAATAATGGTTTCAAAATGCTGGTGGCCATCTCTGCTTTAACAAAGACTATATTTTATGCCGGTACAGCAACCTCCTTGGGTGCAGGAGCAGAAAAGTTCTGAAACTGCAAATTCTGAGATAGTGTTTGGGCTAGAATTTTGAAATTTTATGCGGTGGTTACTTTTAAGATGTAATTACTCGTTTTGAACACTTTCTACAAGGTTCGAAATTTTAAAGTTAGAAATAAACGTAAAACGCTCAAAAAAGTTTTTAAATCACCATTTATTTGGAATAGTTAAAGAAACAAATTTTGAAATTTCACATGGCTATTACTTTTACATCGCTAATGCCGGTCAGTTAAAAAATAATTAAAAAGATGCACCATAAAAAAGATCTAATCTGCAATTTTTGTGATACTGCTGGGTCTAGAAATTTAAAATTTGTCATAGTAGCAACTTATAAGATCTAAATGCTCGTTATAGAAAGAATTCAAACAGCAATTCACGCATTAGAGCAAATTCTAAAAACATCAAAATGAAGACTAAATAAAGCGGACAAAGTTCTAATGATGATCTATATAATGAAGTAGATGGAAAAACTTTCGAATTTTTTTTTCTGTGCTACTGCTGACTTAAAAACGTTTTATCGGGTTAAAATTTCTGGACGGGATACTTTTAAGATGTAAAAGCTCTCTGAGAATAGCTTCTAAAAAATACAAATATTAAAAAGATGAAACGAATGGAAAATGTTCTAAATTGCAATTCATTTGCATGGTTAGGTATAGAAACTTTAAGTGTTTAATAAAACTACACCCCCCCCCCTAAAAAAACAAAAAAAACATGCAACTTAAATGCAACAAAACGGGTAGCTACTTATCTAGCATTGAATAAGTTGTATTAACATTGAATAAATGTCGATATAAAACAGCGAATAGTTTGCACGAAAATACTTGTCAAAATGTTAATTATCCGGGCAAAAGTGTCGAAAAGTGTCTGTTTAAATTTGATATGCAATTTTTTTTCAGCTTCACTAATCTAGAGATTTAATCATAAGGTCATTTTCTCAATTGTCATTAGACGATTTTTTATATAGTAACCTATTCGGGTAAACTTTTTTAATCGTGTTAATAAAGACGTATTTTAGCTAGCATGGTTTGTTGGAAAAATGACATTACTCGAAATGACATTTTTACAGCTCAAATGTTATGCAGACGAGATATTCCTGATTTCGTGTCATAACTTACGCTGCAGTCAATGCCGAGGCGCAAGGGACCTACTTCGAAAGGAATAAGGGTACCATTTCTGACAGGTAACTTATATATTTTTTCGGACAAAGGTCGAATATTTTTCAGACAGGCCACGTATTGTCAATTAAATATAGCATCTCTTTTCTATTCTTTTCAAGAGTTATTATTAAATCTATGTTCTCATTAACATCACTCAGACTAATTCCTCTAAGGGAAGTGCTAGTATTACTTTGCAATGCCAGATGAAATTAAAATCATGAGAAAGTGTTTTCACAGTCTTATATATTAAATTGATAAAATATAATCCGCAAATCTAATTCGTTGATACTTGTATGGTGCATTTTTCACTTTATGTCCCCCTCCCCCTTTTGTGTCCCAATTTACTATTTGTTATCGACGAATATATTTTCACTCCTTATGCCACTGCAACACGGATAATCATAGTTAAAGATTTACGTGCAAATAATTTACATATTATTATCTGCATTTTATGGTTTACAAAACTCCCACTTATGTTTTAGCAAGATGTAAAATGCGTAAATTTTAAAAGCAAACCCTCCTACCAAAAAAAAAAAAAAAGGGACGTGATATTGTAATTTAGTTACCATATTTTTATTTAGCAGAGTGAAATCTATAAGAATCAAATTATTTTTACAGAAAGGATTTTTGTGCCGACCAGTGTAATTGATCAGATACAAAAATCAGAATGAAATATTTTATTCATGTAGTTTCAAGTTGAAAATATGGTAAGCGATTTTGAAGACATGTTCTGAATTCAATTATTTTAGAGGTTTTTTTTTTTTTTTTTTCTATTTATGACTGTTGTATTATGAAATGAAATCCAAATAGAGCAGTCAATAACGTTAACATAGTTTATTTTTTGCTTCTAAAAACTATTATATAGATACCTTATGCAATAATTGAAAAAAACTTTTAAATATAACTTTTAAATAAAATCCTTTTAAATATTACTAGATTTATGCTACTTCTCTATGTGAATTTTTGTAATATATAATGCAAAATAATAAAGTAGTATTAATAATTATAATAGTTTGAATTTACGATTGAATACAAAATCTTGAATAATAATAATAATAATAATAATAATAATAATAATAATAATAATAATAATAATAATAATAATAATAATCGAAATAATGTATATTGTTAAATATTTAATGGAAATCTTTTAAGAAATGTGTAGTTGAAGCATATAGTATTTAAAACTTCCTATATGAAATTAAACATGCTACTTTGAAAGCACAATTTTTTCAGAAGCTTAATCTATATGCATTTGAAATACCAGGAACATATTTAAATAAGATTTATTTTTAGCCCTTGAAATAAATACTATGCAAATATTTCTTTTAAATTAGAAACTTTGAAATTTACATCTGTAATACGCGTGCTTCGAAGATTACTTTTAAATATTCAAGATTTATATTCTTGAATAATGAATGAAATCATATTCTGAAATCATAAATTTTATTTTCTTAAAAATAATGAAAATCTGAGTAAACTTCGGTAGCTTGATTGACAGAAATTATATGGTGTTTTAAACCACAAATATTTAAAACATGTTTGTTAAATCGTGCGAGCTCAAACGGTGTTTTATAGAAAAAAAGAATAAAAATATGTTAATTTCGTGAACATAATGACACAACCCTTATAGATTAATTTGTTATTAATAATACTTTCAATTTAATACATTTTTACATTTGCTACGTGAAACTTTTGAATTCTGCAATATGAGTGATTATCAATATATTTTTTTTCTATTAAAATAACTGTAAGAATTATAACAAAAGAACCCTTGTAGAAAGTAACCCAGAACTTCCATTGAGTATTTAGCAAATGCTAAATATTACTTTTTGAATTTGAAAATTGTACACCATTGGATATTATTAGAGTTCATGTTTATTTAAAACTGCAAAACAACATTAAGGTTTCTTCTTGTTGATGTCGTTTTACTTACATGATGTCTCCGCCCCCTACGATATACGTACGCCAATAATCTTCCAGAATATGCAGTATCCAGAAACAGGTTAATTTGCTCTCTTTTAAAATTACTGCCTGATTACAGATGATAGCATGATATTATGATGGCTTTTGGGATATTCCGTATTCAGGTTGCCATTCTATTCCTTTTGACTTGATGGTGTGTTCCTTTTCCCGAGGTCGCATCCACCACTGTCATGACAGGTGACATGGTATCAAGTGAATGGTTATGGAACATCTTCCACACAATTAAAAATTTCTGGTATGAAATGAATAAGTAAAAAATGCCGCTGTGTCCCAAAATTTTGTAACATCAAAAAAAAAAAAAAAAAAAAAAAAAAAAAAAAAAAAAAAAAAAAAAAAAGTTTTGTACTTTTTATACATCAAAAACATCGTTTTAAATGTTACTTATATTTCAAAAATCAAATCTTTCAGTCAGTAACAATTTATTTATTTTAAAGGTTCCTTTTATATACAGGTGTAAATATATCTTTCAGTTTAAAAGTGCGTGGCTATATTATTGATTAGACTTTTATGACGAATTTTTCCCACTCAATGCTTTTCGCGCGTAATAATTTAGTTATTTTAAAGATTTTTTTTTTCAATTTTACAGGGAAGAGAACCATATTGTTGATTTTCACCAATAAACTTTAATAGTATTCTTTGTTTCATTAAATCTCAGAAATTCTGACATTAAATATCCCGAGAAATACAATTAAAATTTAGTGGTAGCAATCAGTCATTTGGGTCGGAACACTCTCATCCCTGATTTTAATATCTCCACATATTTTTATACATTATCTCCACATCTTTATAAAATTAAAATAAACATTTATTGTCCTAATGAAATGTTTGATAAAAAACAGAAAAAACGATTAAAAATAAACAAATTAAAAAATATATTAGACACTGTACACTGTAAACTGTAATACAATCTAGTAAACGTTTTTAAAGGTGTGTTAAACAACTACACTACGCATAATGTTTGATACAATACAAATATCTTGGAAGATTTCAGTATGAATAGCGCTTAAAAAATTCTTTGATGTAATTATTGTATATTTTAGATTGTTTATAATATATTTCTTTTCAAAACTACTTGTTTTAAAATATTTATGTGCAGTAGTTTTCTTAATAATAGCAGAGAAAGACCCTCGGTCACATTAAATTAAGTTACCGCAGCGACTGGGTTAGTTACTTTTACAATAAAAAGAAAAGTAATCGGCCAGAATTAAATGGAAGTTTTAAGTAAAATATCTGATTGCATATGACAACTTAATTTTTTCAATGTCTTCTGCCTTATGCCTGTGTTCGTCGCTTTCATATCTCCAGGATTTAAAGTTATTTCATATCTAGGAAGCCCACCAAGAAGCGTACATTATTCCATTGGTTAATTATGTATATATCCTTTGTTATTATGTCATATATTTTATTTTAATTTTGAAAATGGCCACCCCTGAAAACCGACAAAACTTTGTGATAGGATAAATAATTTAAAAATACTTGCATAATATGTTTAATATGTATACAGTGTATGTTTAATATGTATAAAATATGCCTTAAAATAAAGATAAGAGTTAACTTAAATACCTTCATAACGTTCCTATAAAGCGCTCCATTGCAAGTCTAAAGCGAATAGCTTTAATGAACTAAAATCGTATTCTATACTAATATTATAAAGAGGAAAAAATTGTTTATTTGTAGGAGGTAAGCTCTGGAACTACCGAACCGATTCTAAAAGTAATGGTATCAAAATGATGGTGTTAGTCCAACTTAGAACATAGGCTATATCTTATGTACGTGCCACTGGCCAAAAGGGGGTGCAGGAGCAAAAAACGTTCTAAAAATGCGATTTTTGTGTTACTGAAGGGCCTAGAAACGTGAAATTTGGAATGGTAGTTATTTATAACATACTAATGATCTCTAAGGACATTTCATAAAAGAATCGAAATTAAAAAGGGGTGAAAATGCGCGAAAAGTGCTCTAAAGAACGTTCTAAATGGCAATTTTTAAGCAATTTCAGGAAGTACCAAACTGTTTTTAAAAAATAATGGCATGAAAAAGACGGTGACAACCCTTGCTCCAACATAGGCTACATTTAATGTCGGTGCCATTACCCCTAAATGGGTTGCAGGAGTAAAAAAACGTTCGAAATTGTGATTTTTGGTGTTACTGAAGGGCCCAGATACATGGAATTTGGCATGGTAATTACTTATTAGATATAAATGATCTCTAAGAACATTTCTTAAAAAATTAGAAATTTAAAAGGGGTGAAAAGGCGCAAAAAGTGTTCTAAAAAACGTTCTAAATGGCGATTTTTTGCTCAATCTGAAGAAGAACCTAACCTATTTCAAAAATAATGGTGTCAAAATGATGGTGGCAACCCTTGCTGTAACATAGGCTACATTTTATGTCCGTGCCACTACCCTTAAAGGGGGTGCAGGATCAAAAAAAGTTCGAAATTGCGATTTTTGTGTTACTGAAGGGCCCAGAGGCATGGGATTTGGTATAGTAGTTACTTATTAGATATAAATGATCTCTAAGAACGTTTCTTAAAAAATTCGAAATTTAAAAGGGGTGAAAATGCGAAAAGGGCGTTCTAAAAAACGTTCTAAATGGCGATTTTTATGCAATCTCAAGGAGTACCAAACTGATTAAAAAAATAATGGTGTCAAAGTGATGATATTAACCCTTGCTCCAACATAGGCTACATTTTACGCCGGTGCCACTACCCCTAAAGCGGGTGCCGGAGCAAAAAGACTTTCGAAATTGCGATTTTTGTGTTACTGAAGGGCCTAAAAACATGAAATTAGGAATAGTAGTTACTTATAAGATACAAATGATCTCTAAGAACATTTCTTAAAAAAATTGAAATTTAATAAAAAGGGTAAAAATGCGCGAAAAGAGTTCTAAAAAACGTTCTAAATGGCGATTTCTACGCAATCTCAGAAAGTACCCAACCGATTTCAAAAGTAATGGTTGGAAATTGATGATGACAGCCCTTCCTCCAATATAGGATCTACTTCATGCCGGCGTCACTACCACCTTGCGGTTGTATTTTAAAAAACGTTCTAAATTGTAATTTTTGTGATATTGAAGGGGCTAGCAACTTTAAATTTGGCATGGTAATTACTTATGAGATATAAATATTCTCTGAGAAGAGTTCCTTAAAAATTTGAAATTTAAATGGAGAGAAAATAAACGAAAAGCGTTCTAAAAACTTTCTAAATAGCGATTTCTACGCAATCTCAGGAAATATAAGCCGATTTCAGAACTAATGGTTTCGAATTGATGGTGACAGTCCCCGCTCAAACATTCCCTATATTTTACGTTGTTGTCACTAGTACCTGGGGATTACAGGAGCAAAAAATATTCTAAATTGCATTTTTTGTGTCAAAGAGGGGGGGGGGGGGGGTCTAACATTTTAAATTTGGAATGGTAATTACTTCAAAGATGCAAATGCTTTCTAAGAATTGTCGAAAGAAAATTTCAAATTTAAAAGGATGAAGTGAGCGAAAAGCGTTCTATAAGCTTTCTAAATTACGATTTTTATGCAACCGTATGAAATACGAAACCGATTTTAAACATAATGGTTGCAAATTGATGGTGATAGAACCTGCTCAAACATAAGCTATATTTTATGTCGGTGCCACAACCCCTAGATGGTTGCAGGCGCAAAAAACTTTCTAAATTGCGATTTCTGCGGTACTGAAGAGGCTACAAACTTTAAATATAGCGCGGTACTTACTTATAAAATATAAATGTCCTGTAAGAACAGTCGAAAATAAATTCGAAATTTAAAAAGGGTGAGGCGAAGGGAGGGAGCGAAAAGCATTCTAAAATAGTCCTAAATTAAGATTTCTATGGAATCTCAGGAAGTAATAAACCGATGACAGAAGTTATTGGTTGCGAATCAAGAGTGATAGTCCCTGATCATGTACGTGCTATTATGCCGGGCTATATTTTATGCCGGTGTCACTACCACCTGGTTGACAGGAACAACAAGAAAGCCTTTAAAAACATGTAAATTTTTTTTCTATAGAATATTAGGAAATACCAACCAATTTCAAGGTTAATGTTGGCAAATTAATTTTGGCAGTCTATAATTTTTCGAGACATTCTATTTCAACGCTGTTTCGGCATTTTATGTTGGTGCCACTAACACCAGAGAGGTAGTAGACTGTTAGACAAGATGCTTGGAATTTGACATGATGGTAAATTTTAAGATGTAAATGTGTTAAGATGGTTTCTAAGAAATTCAAAACTTCAAATGAATACTGAAATGAGCGTATGAAAAGAGCATAAAAGTCTCAAAATACTTTCTAAATTATCATTTATTTGGAATTAGTTTTAGTTCTTCTTATTAACTAAAATTTCATTTTTGTCTATTGCATTTTTATAATGAAGTTTAGTCACTCTGTAACTTAATTACTAATTTTTGAATTATTCCAAAAAGTGTTCTTCTAATAAAAAATATTCATGAAAATATCACTTGGCATATTTCAACTATTACGCGAGCAAACCCGCGGGGTTTGCTAGTAATTTAATAAAATGCCTTTTGTTTATTACTTTAATTATTCTAATACTAAATATATAATGCACGTGGTTAAAAGAATTGTCTGAATTTATACAAGAATAGTTTTATTACGTAACGAATCTAATCATATTTTTCAATTTAAAATGTTTTCTGCAGGCATATATATTAAGAATTATCATTACAAAAAACCGAAATATGTAACTAAATACCCATAGAGGAATGAACATTGCTATGGCTTTCTAGCTCAAAAATAAATATATGGTTTTGGATTGAACTTGAGCATCACAGAGGAATGAAAAAAAATGGTATAAGTGGTTTTTTCTTTCGTTTTAGTGTAAAATAATACATTATAACTTGATCCAATATAACTTGCTTTAAGAATAACTGGATGATATCTGGATACATTATAATTAAAAAAATATATATAACTGGATACTAAAATGATCCTTTATAATTTGTAATTTTCTTCGCACAATAACTTTCTAAAGCAGCCCGAGAATTAAAATAAAGTTTCATATACAAAAAAGTTAAATATTTACTGTGATCTCTGAAATTCTTCTTTTTCCGTCAAAGAATTCTTTTATAGTTCAAAGAAAATGCGAAAAAAAGGTTTGACATCAAATTTGATTATAACTAGAAAATATAATTTAATCTATATTCTATGATAAAAGAGGTGTAAAAATCATTCACCAGAAAATACTAAATGTAAAAGGTAAAATAAAATGAACACATGTTATGCAACTTTTAGTAGAGGGATTAAAACGTGTAACCTTTCGAGCTGCCTAATCATATGTTAGAGGTGATTAGAGGCCGAAATACTAAAAAAAATAGAAACAGTTCATGTTATGTCTAGCGCAGATGCCACTAACAGTAGTTCGTTGAGCATCAGTGGTCAGCTGAAAAGCTGGAAAATATTTTCATTTTTCATGTTTTATATAAAAAAATAGCTTTTATTAATAAAACAAAAAGAAACATACATATGAAGTAATTATATTTATGGGATTCTTTTAAATTTATGCAATTTAAAATATAGGATGCATTGATTAATTTCAATTATAAAGAATAAACGTGTCAGCGTGTAACGTTGGCGTCATTTTGAGTTTGGCAATAGCTGGCGTTTATATTTAGGCCGCCCGATCTGAATTTATAATTAGTTGTATTGGAATTTTTTTTTAATATAATTTTTATGAAAACTCTATCTCAATTTACTCATTTATCGTAGTTTTAAATAAAATTTTCAAGCATGATTTGTTAAAAATCTATCTTCATCGCCTGCGGGCTCAATTAGGAAATAACAATAACCCATTTACAGTTAAAACTATGTACATAATTTAGCATTTGTCCCACGGCTTGACGGATAATTTTTTAGAACAAATTTAAAACTGATTCAATAAACAAATAAAATAAAATAAACTATAAATTTCGATTTTTAAATCTCTGAAAAGGAAAATAAAAGTACTTTCAAATATAACTTACTGATTTTTTATAGGTTTTAAAACAATTTCTACTCCATATTTTTTGTTAAATCAGTCTCTATTGTACACAGTCCGACTACGAAAGACTAATCCGTTTGTACTTAAAATAATATCTATAGTTCAGCATTTGTTTACGGATGTTGTATTTAGATATTTATGTTTATTTAAATATATGTGTTTACCAAGATTAAACTAAAACTTAAATAATGAAATTAATATTATTTTTAAAGACAACCATTAATTCGCGAACCATATTATCCGGAGAGTATTATTTTCCATTTCAAGTGATAATGTTTATTCTTAAATATATTGCTAGTCTATCTACATGCGTTCGTAAAGAAAGCTGAACTGACATTCCACCTAAAATGAAAAAGCAAAACCAGTTTAGTACCTAATTATTTAAATTTTCATTGAAGTTTCATTCATTATTTGTGATTTCAGATACTTCGCAACATTATCATTAGGGCTATTGAGTATTAAAAAAAATTCGGGTTATTATTAAATTATTTAACCTCATTTATTTTATGAAGAATACTTCTCACAAAATCGATCGGTATAAAGATGAACTTTGCTTTAAAAAATGAATTTCAAAGATTGAAATCATCAAAAACCCTAAAAAAGAAAACTGGAGTAATAGAGCACTAAAAGTAAAACTATTTTTCATTTCTAATCTTAATATAATGGATGAAACAAAGCTAAAAAATGCTACAAAAGGGTAATAATACATTCATTTAGATTAACGCTCGTTTCATCGCACAAACGACGACATTTTTAAAATTATTGCTGATAGAAATATTTTTGCAAACAAATTTTAAAAACAATAACTTGGTAAATAACGTCATGAGGCTTCATGCATACTGAAAATTTAAAATGACACTATGACGACATTCAACAAACACATTTCGACATCATGTCGAGATTTTCAAATGACGACATTTGACAAATTCGTCTTTTGTACGATGTAACGAGAGTTAACCTAAATAAAGGTATTATAACCCTTTTATAGCATTTTTAGGTGCGTTCGTAATTATATAAATACGTAGCACCTATAGTCGTCGTTCAGTCCGTCCGTCTGTCTGTCTGCCCGCCCGCATGTAACAGAGCAAAAACTACCCAACCGAATGGTCTGAAATTTTAAATATATGATTGTTGCAAAATTTTGTTGAGCCATTTCAAATTTTATAAAAATCGGATGTATAGTTTGATTACAGGGACAGTCAAAAGTTTTTCTTTACACTACGGCCAATGGGAAAATTATTGCAAGTGCATTTTAATGATGTTACAGCCTTACGAATGGATGGAAATTTTAAATATATAACTGTTGCAAAATTTTGTCGAGCCATTTCAAATTTTATGAAAATCGGATGTATAGTTTAATTGCAGGGACAGTCAAAAGTGTTCCGTTACATTACGGGAATGGTAAAAAAAATATTGGAAGTGCATTTTAATGATGTTACAGACTATGCACCTTATGAAGTGCAAACAATTATACATTCAGTACAATATGGAGTGCAAAAAATAATTATAAAACTAGTTATAGTACAAACGCACCTCATTTGACGAGCAATTTCCAACTTGTTTAGCTTTGTTTCATTATAATTGATTAGCATACATATTTTTGTAATAGATGAAATTTCCTTTAAAAAGAATGACCATTAGGTAAAACATATTTTTCGGAATTTTAAAATGAAAAGCGGAGATTTTACAATAACCACTAATAATCAACATTTTGAAAGGAAAGCATTTTTTCATCAAAGAAAGAGCTATTCAAGCAATTTTCCAGCATTTTCATTCATTCAACACATCTTCCTTAACCCTTTATATCCCACATTATGAATTCATAATAATCCCATCTTCTAATGTATTTTTTGCAAATTTTTGAAACTACATTAACACGTTGAGTGCTACGGTGACTGATACTAAAGCTGAAATGTTTACAATGTTTTAAGTAATTTTTAAGAAAGTATAATCCTGTAATAAATAAAAGGTAAGTAAATTTTAGATACATTTTCAGTAATTACTTAAAACAGTACATATATATTTAGTTTTATATCATATTTTAGACCGTCAGTCATCGGTGAATGACGCGTTCTAAACGGAAAATTCAGTGTCAGTCACCGGTGACTAACGTGGCGCTTAACGTGCTAAAAGATTTTCAAATTCATTTACTAAATTTTAGAAGGATTTTGTGAATTAAAATTAATTAAGTTTGAATTTATGGGAATTCTGTGCAATATTTATGTATTCACTCAAATCTTTTATTTAAAATAATATTTTTTAAAATATTTTTTAGAATTAGGAAATGTACAATAGAGATATAGAAATATTCCTAACTGAGAAAGACTCCCCCCCCCCCCCCCCCACACACACCAACACGGATATTTTAACGTGAAGAAAGCTGAAAGATGAAAGCAAAAATGAATCATATATATATATATATATATATATATTTTTTTTTTTTTTTTTTTTTTTTTTTGCGTGTGTGTAATCAATAATGCTTTTGGAACAAGATAAAGTGAAATATCTATGATTCTAAACTTTTCTACAACTAATCGATATATTAAATTAATTTTATAAAATGTTATTTTAATGGTACTTTAAATTACCGTTGGGACATGAAGGAACTATCAATTTTCCATTTTCTATGCTAAAAGTGAAGCAGATATATTAAAATATGTAACAATTTGATAAAACAGACTGTACAACATAAGAGAAAAAAGAGTGAGAAAAAAATCATCGTCGTAAAAACAAGATTAAGCAATGCTTTTCCACTTTTACTCTACTTTGTTTTTACATTATATTTATTTATTTATTTTTTAATCTTTTTTCTGTTAAAAAGATGTAATTTATTATCATTGCATTAGAAATGGGAATTGAGAGTTAGTTAAACGCCAAGAGATGTTTATGGGATATTTTAAATATTTGAATATGTAGAACGGAGATTCGGGATGAATAACATTTTATCGGACGGTATTTTGCAATGATAAAAATGTGGCAATAATGGAACAGAAGAATGCTGCAGAAAGAAAAAGTTGTTTAAAAAGGTAAATTAAATTTCTCTCATAATAATTCAATTAAAAAATCCATGCATATTAGCAACAATAATGGAAATATTTGTTTAAAATAATAATGCTGTTTATATTAACATAACCATCTTTTCCAAACTTTCGATTTAGGAATCATTTTATCATTTCTTTTTTTTAAATAGGGTAGTCCGACCAGTAAATGAACACTTAAGCACATTTGAAAAGAAAATGATTCCTTATATTTTAATAAACAATGCCTATTAGAGTTTCACAGTGCAAATACATTCGTTGGTTTACAAATCATTAAAAAATAACAAAAGGAATTTTATATTTCACGTGCTTGGGATGCTAGAGATGTCTTAATAGAAATCGATACAAAAACCAAGTAAATGAACAGTTGTTACCAGTGAATGAACGCAAAATTTTCCAGTGAATGAACAGGCAGCAATTTAAAAGTACTTAAATTTCATAGTTCTTTATTTATCTTATAAGTTGTACAAATAACTTATAGCATGTTTTTACTGAAGTACGGTTTTTTTAATCCCGGAACGATAATTAATTAGCTTGAAAAATTGTCACTTTTAAGTTTTTAAATTAATGATTTTAAATTACAGATTTAAAGAAAAAGAAAAAAAAAGCTAATTCTATTTCCTGAAATCATTGGCCCAGTACTTCTTTATTTTCGTAATAACTCCAGATGAACGGGTGGATGTTGCAGAAATATGTTCAGGTGTTTTTATTGTGCCTTTTCCTATTATCCTTAAAATATATGATCTTTTACTTTACTGCAGGCCATTTCCAGATCCATCACATGGGTACCTGTGGTCCACATATTTTCATGCCTTCCTGTTTGTTTCATGACATTGTAAACACCACCTTTTACTGCATCCTTATGCATTGGAAATCCAATTTTCCCTTTTCAACTATACAATCTTCAAGGAGTTTTTCATCTTCAAAGGAAAATACAGAAAATGTCTTATACGCTTACTTTCAATTGTCTTCCCTGAACCTCATAGCTTGTACAGCATTTTCAAGGTCCTCTGTAGAGTACTTGAAACTCCCATATTTCCTTTTTGAGAATCTTCTTGTCCATCAGTAAGAATATTTTTATCAATCATCTAAAAACACAGAAAAAGTGAGATTTGAATGTCATCAATAATTATTACCTTTAAAAATGTGTGTGTATATGTTCTTTTGTTACGTTTTTATATATGTTAAGTTTCCATTTGTTACCATTGTTGAAAAATTACTTAATTCAAATTATATGTATAAAAGAAAACACAAAAACATAAATCCCAAAACTGTTCATTCACTAGGAAAAGTAGCCCAATGTATTCCTTCTATTGAATGAACAGCTGTTCATTCATTGGATTTTTACCATTTTCCTAAACAGTTATTAAACATCCATATTTTCAAATTGTATATATTCTACAATGGTTAAGACAATTAGAAATAGGGCTGTAATATAAATATATATATAATGTATGTACAATAAAATTAGTGCATCATGTAAATAAAAGCAGTAAGTTATTATAAAACATATGAAATGACATTGCACTTACCTTATTATTTCAGCATAGAAACAATGTTTTTCTCAGACACGAAAAATACAACATGTTCTCAAATTAAAGTAATGTGACTTCAGTAACCAAACAGGAGTGCAATAGCTTCCTATTGAATAGAATTAAGGGAATGTTGTATCCCGATCTAGTGGGGGTGTTTTCAAACCTTATTCTATTAAAAAATATTAAAAAATGTTCATTCACTGGAGGCTGTTCACTTACTGGTCGAACTGCCCTACATTTAGACATCATAGGAACTATTTACTATTTGACAAAATATTTTATATTTAACTTTTTATTCATTTGTACATTTCACGCGAGCTGTACAACTCTAGAGAAAAAAAAAAAAAAAACATTTTCGCGGTACAAAGAATTTTTATTTTCTTAAAATTAGTTAATTGAAATGCACTTAGCTACGTAAATGTGAAATAAACGGTCAAGGGCGAGCATTACTCGCGCATAGAGGGTTCCGTAGAATAAATATATAAAATTGTAAGTGTATTATAAAAAAGAAAAAAACGTTGCTAAAAGAATACTAAGCCATTGTAAAAAACTATACAACGTAGGGTTGGGTATAACTTAGAAATGTATTATTATTGGAAATATAATATTATTAGAAATTGTATATTATATATTAGAAAAGTGTAAATGGGTATACCATGAAAGTTCAAAGAGATATGGAACCTAAATAATATCAAATATAGCTATTCGTATAACTCTTTTTTTAATATTATCCTAATCTGTTTATGATGAACTTAATTCGGTACTGACAATAAAAGCAGTGCATAGTTAAACTTCATTTGGCATTTCATGAAACTAAATTCAGCGTAGTAATAACCTTTATTTCTACTGTGTAGCTAAAACAAAACCTTTGTTCAAAGTTTAAATTTGCATTGTGCTAAGCGCGCTTCGAATTGAGGTCTCAAAGTTGCAACGCCGCCTTGGTCAGTGCCGCGGTTTTCCAGATAGGTGTTTGATTAACTTTTAAAGTCACTCGACGCGTATTGAGAGATTCAATCAATGCAAACTATCGCGAATCCCACAGTATGTATGCGATTCATTCTAATTAAATCTTTCGAGGGCGATGCCCTTAAAAAACGGACACCTAATTTTAATTCCAAAACAGACAAACGGCACCAAGAATATTTAATTAAAATTTTCCTTTTATCATGTACGTGAAAATAAGCAAGTTCATATTTTCTAATAAATTCATTTATAAATTTTGGTGTCAGTTCATTTTTTCATAAAATTATAAATATAATTACTCCGTGTCGGAAATGAGTAAGCGGTCGCAGGACTCTTAAAGCTTCAAAATTTAAGAAATTTTAATTATTTTAGATGTTAAACTCCTATCTTTTCTGAATATTTTGATATAATTGTTTCCTTGAAATTCCCATTAGAACAGAAGTTTTGGCTTTTAGAATTATACTCGCTCAATAGCTGAAGCGGCGTTTCCGAAACTTTAAAGTCATTATTTTCCAAATGGCGTTTTTTGGGCATAACGCGCAGGGTGCCTCAAAAAATTCTGAATATTTTTTCATGAAATTTTCAAAACATATATTTAATGTTAGTCTGTATAAACTGAACGTAAAATTTCCTTTTTAATATTCAAAAAATATTTTTTAGGCGATTTTACTTTTGAAATTTTCAAAATTTTGTATTAGCTAAATGCAACATTGCATTAAAAATATATAAATTCTTTAAATACAAATTTATTTAAGTTCAGAGAAATTATTAAAATCTGATGTATAAGTAAGCACCAAAATTTTCATTCTAGTTGCAATATTTATTTTGTAATCCTCCGCGTAAACTGTTATGCCAATTTTTTGTTCGACAAATGTCTAACAGTTTCGAGCCACCCTATAAATACTAATTCTGTATCTTGCATTTTTAAAATACATTAAACGAAAGAAAATACTTATATATTTCATCCCAATTAAAATTGTGTTTTAAAATCACATACATTTTAAGACATTAAATGTTGAAAATGTTCTTTTTTTCATTTTTTCCACTTTTTAGAGTCCCGAGACCCCTTAAATTAGTATGTTTTTAACAATTTGACGTTTATTGCTTTTATACTGTTACTGGACATTACATTACACATATATATTATTAAAAGTTGTTAACTAGGCATAGAATACGCCGCCCCTGTCCTTGTGTATGTCCAAACTGACCGTACATTTAAGAGTTAATATCTGGGGTAATTAACGATGATTTTTTTTCGAAAATTATTATCAACAATGCTTTTATTCTTCTGCAACAATAGGTATATTCAGCGATGCTCAACAATTTTTCTGAATGCCCGTAAATCGAAATTTGTGTATAACAGAAAAATGCTAATTACTCAAAAACTATGTGACCTTGGGTAATCGCTATAATTTTCCGGAAAGGTTTATATTAACTACTACTACCTCTAATTTTTTTCATAATTTTAGTTTCAGTACATTCGAAATTAGATGTGGGGGGGGGGGGACATATTTTTGCGCTACATTTTCAACAATATCTTTGAAAATATAATACCTAAAATTAAAAGGAATGTATTTTTGAGTTCAGCGGAGTCCAGTATCACAGGATACCCCATATGATATACAAAGAAAAGATTTTTTTTTCAAGTATCATAATCAGCCCCTCTACCTTTTTATTAAATATATTTATGAATGTTTATTAATCTGAAAATATGTAGGTCAATGGTCTTTATTACTTCCCTGAATGTGAACTTTGTACGTTCCATAGTTTACGAGTAAAATGGCTGTGGCAGACAGACAGACGGACAGACACAGGAGTGATCTTATAATGGTTCCGTTTTTACTTTTTAAGTAAAGAACCCTAAAAATACGATAACGATACTCCTCCATACACACAAATAACCAGCTCTAAGAGATTGTGAATATCATAACTTTCTTATATGAATTAATCATATGCATTAATCATATGTATCAATCCTGTGTAAATCAAACATACTTATGAAGGAAAAAATAGTTCTAAAATATTCAATAATTAGAAAAAATTAACATATCTTTCGCATTATAGGATTCGGCATCGTCCATGTAACAACAACAACAACAACAAAAATATATATATATATGTATATGTATATATGCGATGTCATGTCAGCGTTTGAAATAATATAAAGAAAAAACATCTGTGACTCATTCTAAACTATTCTACTACTAATCCATGTATTAAATTAATTTTATAACAAGTTATTTTAGTGGTACTTTAATGTCACGTCGGGGCATAAAGGTTTAATTTCAATTACCCTCCCCCCCCCCCCCCCTCCGTGAAATAAATCATATTTTCAAACTATCAATTTTTCATTTTGTATGATAAAAGTGAAACAAAAACATAGTTTATCATACATTAAAGTATGTGATAATTTGATAAAACAGACTATAAAACATAAGATAAAAAAGAGTGAGAAAACATTATCGTCGTGAAAACAAGATGAAGCAATTCTTTTCCAGTTTTATTTTATTTTTACTTTATTTTTATTGATTTTATTTTTTTTACTTTTTTCCGTTTAAAAGATGTAATTTATGACCATTGCATTAGAAATGGGAATTAAGAGTTAGTTAAACGCCAAGAGATATTTATGGGATATTTTTAATGCAGGAATAAGTAGAACGGAATTTTGGGATGCATAATACTTTGTCGGACGGTATTTTGTAATGATACGAATGTGGCAAAAGCACAACAGAAGAATGCAGAAGAAATAAAAAGATGTTAAAAAAGAGTAAATTAAAATTCTTGCATAATAATTTAATTAAAAATTGCATGCATATTAGCAACAATAATGGAAAAAAAAATGTTTAAAATAATATTGCTGCTTGGTATTAACATAACAATCTCTTCCAAACTTTCGATTTAGGAATCATTTTATCAATTTTTTAAAATGCATTTAGGCATTAGAGGTACTATTTACTATTTGACAAAATATTTTAAATTCAACTTTTTATTCATTTGTACATTTCACGCTAGCTGAATAATTCTAGAGAAAAAAAATAAACATTTACGTGATAGAAAGAATTTTTGTTTTCTTAAAAGTAGTTCATTGAAATGCTTTTAGCTACGTAAGTATGAAAAAATATGATAACAATACTCCCCCATACACACAAAAAACGACTCTTAGAGATTATGAAAATCATATGTATCTTATATGTATTAATCATATGTATTAATCATATGTATCAATCCTGTGTAAATCAAACATACATATGAAAGAGAAAATAGTTATAAAATAATAATAAAAAAAATTAACATTTCTTTCGCATGATAGGATCCAGTTTCGCCCCTATAACAACAACAACAACAACAATACATATATGTACATAGATATATATATATATATGTGATATGCCATGCAGCGTTTGAAAGTGAATTTTTTTATAAAATGTACAATAATTTTATTGTATAGCTACATACCTATGTCAGTGCAGTTTGAAAAGATAAAAGACAAAATAATTAAAACTGGTAAAAAGCCTCACAAAGTAAAATTAATTTCAATTATGTTTAACGGTTCATCATTGACCTACATATGAATTTTCATTCCTAAATAAATTTGTGCATACACATTCATCAGTATGTCATATGTCAAAATAAATCAAGAAACATCTGTAAAATGAAGATTTAATTCCCAAAGTTACAAAATATGAATATGCAGATTGGATTGGTAACGTGTCGATTTCGTATATCTAAAGCGAGAGTATATGTCATCGGTATGAAATGAATATTGTTTACATTTAATTTATACGTTTTCTAGAATTTTATATAATTAAATTAAATTAAATTGCTAAATTGGTATAGGGGAGACTAGCGAGGTTTGACCCACTTTTTACAAAATGTGTTTTTTTTTTTTTTTTTTTTTTTTTTTTTTTAAATATTGAACGGTGAATAAAGTTTTATATATAATTTTATTCGTTATACAATCAGTTATCAAAAGAAAATTGCTACATAAATGTAATATATAACAAATTTGAAAAATGATTGATTTTAATCATGAGAAAATAATGGGTCAAGGCTCCCCACATATGGGAGGATTGACCCACTTTGTTTTATACTGAAATATTTGTGACGAAAAATAAAATCATTATGAAAAAAGCATAATAACTTTATGTTGCATGCTTTAATTATTATGAAAAATGTTTTTGAAAATATGATGCTTAAACAAACCTCGCAATCGAAAGTCAGAGGAGGAAAATTTTGTTTTAAACAGGATTTTGTCTGAGAATGTATAATTGTACTATAGGGACAATGAAACGTTAACATTTAAAACAGTATTCCGTTAGAGACAAATTCGGTTTTCATAAGGTTTCATGTATTATTATGTCCGAATTTAGGAGCCACTGTTCCGCATTTATTTTGTCTCCTTGCCCTACTTTTTGTGACACTCGACATGAAAACTATAGATTTCACATACTTTGGCTTCATCTCACTGTATTCATCCCGGTGAAATTTGTCTACATACCTTCCTACAATCTTTCGATCAATACTATGTTCTTTTGCAGCTGCATGAGCACTTAACTTACCATTAACCCTTTCATTACAGATTTGGGACGTATGTCGTCTTAACAACTATTTATATATTCTATTCTCACCACTTTTTGAAAAACATTCTCTGCCATACACCTACACTAGAATACTTTCAAGAAAATTTTACCATAAGGCGATTCTTTTGTAAATTGTGGTGCAAGTGAATACATAAATAGTCCCCATCTATAGTCCATAATATCTGGTCAACCCTCCCTCACATTGACTGGGTCAAGCCTCCCCGCGTATCCCTTTTCAAAAAATGGCACATTGTTATGTTAAGCCTAACTTACTGTACTATTTTTATACCTGAGATGAAAGCGCGGCATTTCTGCATTACGCAAAACTTACTTGCTTAAATTTCTATGATATATTTTACCTGAACAAAGCTTACAAAATATTTCTAAAAAACACAACTTTTAGGTTGTAAAAGCCTCGCAATTGATTTTTTTCCACACTTATTTCGATTATCTGTACGAAACAAAGACTGTTGTTTGTGCATTCCAGTAGCTTTGGTTGACACCTATTGATAAAACTCTGAAATTCTTTTAAATATGAAAATTGATGAGTGGGTCAAGCCTCCCGTATGGTCAACCGTCCCTAGTCTCCCCTATATTTATTTATTTATTCAAAAAATCACAAAGTGCATTCATTTATTTAAAATGCTTGTCAAGTGTTATCTAAGCATGACAAGCGTTCTTAAGATTAAGTTAAATCTCCTTTCAGTAACGTATACGATTATAAAATAATGAAATGAATCAACAACAGTGTATCGTTTTTAAGATTACAATTTTGTTCTGTTTTCTTATCAACAACAATGTATTGTTTTTAAGATTACACTTTTTCCGTGTTATCTTACACTTGATTAAGTGTTTTCATTTTTATTTCTTTAATTTCGGTTTAAATTTCCAATGTTTTTATCGCTACATAAAAAAAAAAAAAATAAATAAATAAAAAAGCAATTTAACAAATTACAACGACCATTTGGAAAATGATTTTTTCAAAGACTAAAATTTTAATGAAATTTCATTCTTAAGCTTCTAAACATCCCACAATATTACTTTTTACACTGTCGTATAGAGAAAAAAATGTACTTTAAAATGCAATTTGTTTGAAAGTTGTATCTCAATTTATTTCTGAGTTACTAATTTTTTTTTTTGTAGTTTTTATTACTTTTTTGTTATAGTGGCAACAGAAGTATCTATCTCTGTTGAAAGTAAAGGGAAATACAGATTACTGTATAGACCAATCAGGAAACGAATAAAATGCGGATTCAACCAATAAAATGCCTCAGATATGTGTTTGATTCCCTACCCGGACAGAGAACAATAACGATTTTTCCAAATGGTTAAAAAAAAATAAAAGCAATTTAACAAATTACAACGACCATTTGGAAAATGATTTTTTCAAAGACTAAAATTTAAGACATGAAAAATCGCACGGAGTTGATCATACATTACGTACGCCATGAATTAAACATTAATAGTGTTATTACACGTAAAAATTGCAAGCGACAAATATCGCCTCCGACTCGTCAGATTTCCTGAAACTTACGTATTATCCACCTGAAACTTATGTATTATCCAAGCATTTCTTTGTCTGTTCAGGAAAAGGCTTTTCCATCGTTAGATTTCCAAGAAATCTGACGACCCATTTTAAATGAAATTTCATTCTTAAACTTCTAAACTTCCCACATACAATATGTATGATGTTTAGTACTAACCACTTCCACATTATTCACGTACCATTTCTACGGATAACACTATTATATATGATTTAAATACTTTCTCCCTTATTCAACACATCCGAAAGTTTCCAATATTGTTTATGATAATATCTCTAATATTCCCTTAAACAAATATTCTTCAATATTTATTACTATACTGCTGGACTATGATGTATCCGAGCTCAACTATAGAAAAAGACCACGTTATGCAATATTAATTGAAGATAATACCTGATTTTAGTTCTGTACGTTTTATTCATTAATTATATACTCACTCTTATGTAGTTTAGAATACGGTTTCACTTCTTCTCTCTTATAGAGCCTTAAAATATTGGAAATGCTGATACTTTTTGACAATGCGTAAAGTTGCCATCAACTAGTACGCTCGTGAAAAATACTGATCACCCAAATATTACATGAAGAATATTAATCCCAAAACTAATCAGTCTAAAGAAGAACTCTGCTTTTAAAACAAATTTCAAAGACAAAACAAAAAACAATTAAGTAATACTATTAAAAGTAATTGTATTTTTTTTATCTTCCTGTAACGTGTGAAATAAATGGTGCTACAACGACAAAAGTCTAGGTAAAATCCGATAGATCTCCACATTAGGCGATCAGACGACTTCTGCGCTGCGGCCAGGTAAAAAACTCGTTAAGCCAGGCATATTGACCGGCAGGTAGGGGCCTGGTCGTATAATAATAATAATTACATATCAAAAGAATGATTAATGCACAACAAGTTTTTAATTATAGAATGAAAAACTTATATTTTACAATAGCCACAAGCAATCATAATTTTGAAAGAAATAAAAGCAATTTTTCACCAAAAAAAGCTTTATTTAGACTTTTTTCCTTTATTTTTTTTCTACACTTTTGCGTTAACTCCAAGCTCGTAATTCTTCAACTTCATTCGTTCTGAAAATCTCATGTACACGAACTCTCAATTTCCATGATAAAAATGAGAGAATTTTTGTTTCCGCTATATTAAAGTGTGTGTCTGTCTGATAAAATCAGGCTCTAAACAAAAGTGGAAAAAAAATCCATCGTTACGATAAGAAGATTAACCATCCTTTTCCGACTAAACATCTTCTTTTTATTTTTTTTAAGATTCTTTCCTTTAGATTTACCTTCCACAAAACATTTAGAAGAATTTTATATATATATATATATATATATATATATATATATATAAACCCTCAAAGATTTAATTTTTTATCATTGCAACAGATATGAGAAAGTCGTATATTACGTATGCATGTTAATAACCAAGAAAACCTTATTTTTTCAAGTTTTAAACCTTCGAAAAGTTTCAAGTTTTAAACCTTCCTTGTTTTTTATAATATAGATAAAAGTTCCATAATAATAATTCCTGAATCAATTTTTCATTGAAAAATAAATTTTTATCAATGTCTTATAATGATTTATTCTTAAAGCTGAATTATAATTCATTCACTGTCAGGCTGATTGTTTTAAAACAAAAGAAGAAAAAACAGCATATCACATTCCAGAAAAGTATGTAGCCAAAAGTATGAAATATCAAATTCGTAATTATGAAAATTAAAATCTTGCACACTGAACCTTAAAGTAAACCGATTAAATACACTTCATTGTTCTACAGTTTCATTCTATATCATGGCTTATAATAAAATATCAAATGTGACTTTAAAATAAAAAGAAATTTATTTACAGGGACAAAACAATCGAAACTTTTTAAAAGTATGTAATTAATGAATAAAATCTTTAAAGTATATTTAGGTAGGGCATTTCTTTATTTCCTTTTTTTTTCAGCGAACTAAAAATTAGAAGTGTAAACAATTTTATTCAGCAGTAAAACTTGAATTTCTACTCTTTCATTGTTTAATGTTTCCTTTATTAAAACTTTCAAGCTTTCATTAATCAAAATCCTTAAATTTGTAATATGACAGAAACTCCATATTGCCATTCATCATCTGCTTTAAATATTGATGAACAAATCTTGTTTTCTTCTTTGAAAATGTCCAGATTTCAGCATTCATAAAACTGTTTAAACAAATAATTATTAACCTAGAACCATGCCTTTTTAGATATACGAGTATTTTCTTTATACTGTAGCACTATTACTATTAACTATTAAATAATAAAGAACATTTAACTTTTCAACATTTATATAAACATTTAACTATTTACAGTAAAGCACAATTTCAACCGAATCACTGACAAAGATTTTGCAAATATTACATTATAATATCTACTATAAACATATTAGGAATTAATTTAGAAGTTTCACATAATATACACATCCGTCATTTCCATTTTCCAATTTTGTAGAAAAAAGCCAACGATGTGAAATTATTAGTAGAAATTTTAGTCACTTAAATATAAACTAGAAACAAAGTAAATTTGGCTTATCGTAACACGAGAGTAGAGAAGCATCGTTTAGTATGGGTACACAAGTATGAAATTCTACATTGTAGGTAATCAGCATTATTACCTTAAAATATGATATTCGTCATATTGTTATGCAGGTCAAAAAATATGTTGGAATAAGTCACTACCTTAAAGACCACGCCTTATCAAATAAGTGAGTGACTCTGTGTGACAAGTGACCTTTTTTAATTTTACTGTAGGATTTTGAGTAAGAGCAAAATGTGTTAAAATCTTTGACATTTATTTAACTTATATAGTAGTGGTAAAGAACGCAGGTCATTCGTAAGGAATGTCTTCTTTTAAATGATTTCAATTTACTGGTTATATGCAGAAAGTATTCAATCACATATTCCAAGACAATTTTTACGGTATTTTTTTATACACTGGAAGAAAATACCTTAGGAAAAATGTTCAATTAAAAAATATACTATACGACACATTAATTTCGAAAACATGCATTAAATTAAGAAGTTAGAATAAGAAATGCAATAATCAAGGAATTGATAAAATTAAAGGGAATCATATTAAATGATATTGAAAAAAAATCAATTAATCTAGTAGGGTCGTGATATAAAAATGAATGATGAAAGACTACACAAAATCGCATTCAATTATAAAACAAATAAAAAAGGAAACGGGAAAGATCACGAAAGAACTGGATGGGTGGTATGTCAAAGGCAATGAGGGATAGAGGTCTGAAGGACGAATGGACCCTTGACCGAAAAAAATGCAAAAAGACCATTGTCGATTCTTCGGATGGTGGCATCTGACGCCATAAACCGTGTTTATGTATATATAAATCAAGAAGTTGACAAAAAAAACTGTTGATGTGTAAGCAACAAAAAAATTCAACTGTTAAATGTGTAAATATCACGCAAACAATAAAAAAGTAATTGTTTTATTACAAATAAGTTTATCTTCAATGATGTACAAAATCTTTAAAATATAACACAAAATTCTTTAAAATTAACATGTGCCAAAAAAAAATATTTTTAACTTTTATCCATTCACTTTTAAAATAATTCTAAGGACCATGTATCCACTAGCACAAACACTGGAAGTGAAAGAGTTGATGTATTTTAAGAATAAAGTTATAAAGCAGCATTGCATTTATTATGGTAACTCTAGGATAGATGGCCATAGGTTTTAAAGATTGAAATAAAAATTCTTAGAATGCAAATACAAGAAATATTGAAGCATATTTAAAATTCTTATACATATACTCATAGTATTTTATGCAAAAAATAATTAAATATTAAAAACAAAAAGTGTTAAACAAAATTGAAATTTAAACGCAGATGGCCATCTCTCCTTAAAGCCTAGGAGAGATAGCCATCCAATACAAGAAAGAAAAAGCTATTTAAATAGCAAAAACATAACACATTTCTTATAGTTAATCATGAAAAACATATCGCTATTTGTAAAGCTGCTGTTATATGATGGTAAATGAGTGATGAAAACTCGAATAAACAAAATTTGAAGTATAATTTGAATACTCCACTTTTCGTAAAATCTTACCACATGCTTGGCAAAGGTCTTGATAATTTGTACCCGTTTCATGGAACCACTTCGGGTACCTTATGCATTGTATCCAGACATTCTTTTTGGATGTGATTTTATATTGTTTTGTACAACCAACACAATGGTCCTAATCGAATTCCATTTTCTCGGAATCTGTGTTATATAATTTAAAGGTTGTACGTCAGATGAGATACCAGATAAAGTTATTCAACAAAAACGAGTTTTTATTTATTATGGTATGGAGTTATTTGCTGCATAATAGATAAAAGATCGTTTTTGTTTCATATTTGAATAACTTTATTTGGCATTTCATCTGACGTACAACCTTTAAATTACAATATTTTCTTCAGCCCAATTCTCGAATAAGCGCAAAGAAAATAATAACAACATTTAAATCCTACTGGTGACGGCCTTGTAATGGTTTAACCGTTCTAGGTTTTTCTAATGTATTTTAACATATTTTTAATTTGTATTTTAACTATCTTAATATTATATGTATGAACCTGAAATTAATTTTTGTTCAATTATTTGTGATTTTATATGTATTTTAATTATTTAACTCAAGGTAAATATAGTACTAGAATTTTAACTTTTATTTATTGAAGTTACATTTTATTTTCAGAAGAAAAATAATTTAAGTATGCTGAATACGCCTCCACCATCGGCACACATGCTAAATGATAAATAGATTGCTGCTGTTGTGGGTTCATAAAGAAGACATGACTTTATTTTCATTATTAAAATAAACTGTACGTTAATTTTTTTTGTGTTAGTGTTAGTAATAAATGTGTATCTGTCTTATAATATCAAACATCTGAGTGCAATGAGTAGCGCATTTTTGGTGAGGATGGGATGACATACGATTATATTTTAGAGCTTCTAATAAAGTCATTGTTATATGTAATGCACAATTTGTACTAAATAAAAACATTATCATATTTCGCACAAGTATAAGATTGGAACGCTAGTTCTCCAGCTTGCCGCTAGGCAGGGCTTTAAGGTGACTGTGGACGTTTATAAAAAATTCTTTTAATTTTCATAATAGTCCAAGCAATTGAGACCGCATAGGGGATATACCTAGCAAAATTCATGGTAGTTTTGCAAAAAGGCTTACTATATGTTTTTTGGGTTGCTGAATCCGAATTTTTAACTTCCCACCAAAATTTCCCCCGGCAACTTCCTCAAATTTTGGTAAAATGCCCCCGAAAAAGGTTTTTATAAAAAAAATCAATTTTTTTTTGTTTTAGTAAAAAAGTATCTAGAAATTCAGAAAGTAGACAAAATTTGCTACAAATTAGATATATGACATTATGACGTACACAGTTAAAAATTTGCAGCATTCTGGCAGGTCATTTGACCGTTTTTTTCCGAAAACGGTTACACAACATGTAATTTAACACTATTCTGACCATATTATTGGCCATTTTATGGTCAGAATATAGTTAAATTATGGTTATGAAACCGTTTTTTCAAAAAACGGTCGAATGATCTGCCAGAATGCTGCAAAATTTTTAAAAGTGTAGGATGAATGGGGAGGGGGGGGGGGGGGGGGATCTGCCTCGGAACATGCGCAGCCGTGCTGCGTTGACTAAGTTTCGCAATTCCACTTAACCACTCACATAGTTTACATTCGCCCTCCCGTCTCCCCTCCGAACTTTCCCCATAAGGTTTACTTTTAGTTTTTTGTACCTTTTAATAAAAAAATCTTTTAATAAAATAAAAATTTAGTTAGTACCTTTTAATAAAAATTAGACATATAAATATCATTTGGCATATTTCAAATATTACGCGAGCAAAGCGGCGGGGTTTGATAGTCTTAATATAATTTTAAAATATTTAAAAAATTTAAAATTTGAAAAAAAAATTCAAAATGCTCCTTGCGTCTTAATTTTTTAGATATTTCCTCGATTATGGATTTTAATCACGTAAAACTCTATTACAAACAAATCTGTGTATCAATTTTTTAAACTCTTGAATAGTTTTTTAGAGATATTTTTCTGAATTCCACAGCGATTTTCATCAAAATTCTGCCTTATAAGTTAAAAATCAAATTGAATTATCTTAATGAAATCGAATTTTAAAATGCATACTGCAGTTTCTTTTTAAGCAATATCAGGGTTCTTACTTATTAGTTTCATGAATTTTGATCAAAAATTAAGTAGCAAAGAGCAATTCAGAAAAAAAGCTGAAATATCAGTATTGAGAAAAACAGATTTAAAGTATAAAAACTTGTAACTTTGCGTAAAATAATTGCATCTGCCTGCGTTATTCCATGAATGACGTAGTAAGAATTGGAAAATAATATTACACACAAAAGAGATGTCGATTTTGGGGGTCGAGTTTTGTTCAAATAAAGGACACTTTACTATATTTATATACCACGTTCATGATCACAGCTGTCGCTGTGTTGAAGTTAATGGAAGTGGGCAGGACTGTGGTGAGCACCATGTATATCAGTTACTAGGTATTTCATAGCATATTGTGTGCAATGAAATTATTGAAAACACTTCTTAATGTTTCAGAAATATACAGCTTCATTAGTTTTCAGTTAAATAATAAACGATGTTTAAACAACCGCTTTGCATAATTATTCATAAAACATTAAGTTTAAATGTTGCTTAATCATTTTAGGAAAATTTAACATGTAATCAATAAAACTTTAAATAAAATTAATGACTACTTTAAAATAAACCTTTCAAAGGAACTAAGGAGAAAACTCAGACTTTATTTACACGATTCTTGTTCTTTATTTCCGAATATATTTTTCAAACGTTATCCGATATTCCAAGTTCTTCTGCATACTTTATGATATTCAAGAAATCGACCACAACTCTCATCATTATGAAAACTCAATTCCTTTCTCATCCCAATGCACAGATAAGAACACTACAGGGATAAAATATAGTTTCCACTAGATTATGTGCATGATCTATTATATCTATTATCTATATTATAAAGGACAAACGTATCTGTGCGTAACGGATACGTCATTCTGCGAATGGCAACACTTTGAAATTTGAAATGAAATTTCGGTTTTGTAATTTTCGCAACAGCAAATTTTTAAACTTTTAAACATCGCACATTTTAAATTTTTGCACCGTCGTATAAGGGGGGGGGGGGGATGTACTTTTCAGTGCAATTTGTTTGTAAGCTGTATGTCAATTTATTTTTTGAGATATTAATTTTTTGTAGTTTTTAGTACCATTTTTCTAATCGTGGCAACAAAAGTACTACATTTCTATTGAAACAAGGTGGAACCCGTCGAATTTCGACGAAAGAAAATGTTTACAAAGGAACTGTAACATCAAATTTATAATACATCGACAACAATAATTACAATAAAATATCCATCTTACACTTGTTAGTTTAACTCTCTAAAGACATATTTTAACCTAAGATTAACAAAATACTTTTTTCATAAACTTCAACTGTTAAAATTATTGAAAAATTAAACTTTATTCATATACGTAATCAGTAAGTAACATATAATCAAGATAAGTAATTTTGATTAAGTTATCACTTGATGCTTGGTATTACGGAATGAAAAATCAGCAAAAAATGATTTCACTTTGACATATTCATAGAATTTTTCCCCTTTAAATCTAAACCAAATCAACTTATTTTCCACCTTTCACATCCATATTAACCATTTAAAAACATTTTAACGCGCAATAGGTTATTAATAAATATATTTTCAAGCTTGAAGTCACGTTTGTAAACTATTACAACTTTCCATGTTAAAATTCCCACTCGTGATTTGAGGTCTTAGTATAATCTCTGTAACTGCGCGTAAAAATTCCAGAAATTTATAACTTTTAGACGTATTCAAGGGGAAATATCTCATTTTAGCAAATAAAATTATCGTTTTCTTTTAAATATGACGTCATTTTCAGTCGCTGAAATATTTAGCCTATTGTCTCAAACTCAATATCAGCGAAATGAAAAAATAGTGAAATATAACTGCATCGTCAGGGAAATTGTGTCTTTTTTAAGGTGTAACGTCATTTTCTGTATACAAATAATAATAAAAAAGATATTTTTAATTGTAATGAGAAAATGGCATCAGTAAGAATATAATCAATAAAGATAACTAAACCACTTTTAAAAGAAATGAAGTATTTCAGTTGCCACGATTAGAAAATTGGTATTAAAAACTATAAAAAAATTAATATCTCAAAAATAAATTGAGATACAGCTTTCAAACAAATTGCGTTTAAAAGTGAATTTTTTTCTGCATACAAAGGTGTAAACCTTTAAAATGTGGAATGTTTAGAAGTATAAAAATTTGCAGTAGCGAAAATTGCAAAACCGAAATCTCATTTCAAATTTCAAAATGTTGCCATTCGCAGAATGACGTATGCGTTACGCACAGATATGTTTGTCCTTTATAATATAGATAGTCGAAAATAGGAGATTATTGTACTTTTGTTGTCATTTTCTCATAAACCTGAAAAAAAGTTGAAATTAAAATACGTGCTATGTCAATAATATCGTCTGTTATTACGTGATAATGACGTCATATGCATACTACAGATGATGTTTAAGACTGAATTGTAAAAGTGGATTGCTTTAGCGGATGGAAATGGCGTCATTTTTTAAAAAAGCGTGTAAAAAAGCTTAAAACTGAAATATGTTTTGTAGAAGTGCGTCATTTTCACACCAGCTGCTTTGAAATTCTTCACAGGTGAAAAGACTGCACTTTTGAAAATAATGTAATCGAAATAAACACTGATAAAACGCAATGTTTTATAAAAATTAGAGTGTCTTTATAAAAGAGTGGTGGCATGTAAATAATAGCGATTTATATTACAGAACTTGATGATTCTCGCCTGGATGGATTTGCTTCGCCGAGTTACACATCAAGTTTTGAGTTAAAATGATTTTAAAATGATCAAACAAAATACAATAAAAAAAAATGATGAATACGATATGAGACGTGCCTATGTAAATTTTGAGACAGTGAAAAGGATGTCGGATTTATATTTCATGCGGAAAAAATTCTATGATCGTGTCAGAGTGGAATAATTTTTGCTGTCTTTCATTCAGGAATCCAAGCATGAGAGCCTCAATCGATAACCTAATCCCAATAACTGATCTTTATTATATTTTACTGATTACGCGTCTATATTATAAAGGACAAACGTATCTATGCTTAACGCTGACATATTATGTTTTTAAAAATTATTTTTAAGCATGATTTTTTAAAGTTTATTTTATTATGTACCGGCTTCAATACATAATAATAATAAGCATTTTGCACATAAAACAGCAAACAATGTTCAGCATTTTTTTCTGACTGTCATTAATACTTCCTTTATAAACAAATAAAAGGATAATATACATAAAAAAAAAAAAACACAAATCTAACATAATTGTAATAGTACAATTTAAATTTTTAGATCACCAAATAGGAAAACAAATTTCAAATGGAATTTGTTTGAAAAGTGGACCTCAGTTTACTGATTCTCTATGGTTTTAAAAACAATTTAAAAACATGAAATATTTTTTTATTTATCTATATTGCGCGGAGTTCGATTACGAAAGATTAATCCGTTTGTCTTTAAAACAACATAAAGTGTTCATCATTTTCTTACAGCTAATATCCATTAAAAAAGAACTTCCCTATGAATAAATGAATAAAATAATACAAATTTAACACAAATTTAACAGACATGTAATTGAACTACGCAATTAAAGCTCTGAATTTATCAGTGTATAAAAGAATGCCGTAAATAGCAAAATCTTGGTGAAATAACTCTTAGCATGCGGCTGATAAGAAAATATCGCTTTTGATAAATTTAAAAACCTTATTTGATTGTATAATTTATATTTTTCATATGAAAAATGCTTTTGTAATGTTAGTGGGCAATCTAAAAAATTTATTGGATATAAATTTTTTTTTAGTTTTCAAATAATTTTTTTTCACCTATATTCTGTAACCCGGGAAGCCCGGGTACGATCCCCTAGTCTATATTATAAAGGACAAACATATCTGTGCGTAACGCATACGTCATTTTGCGAATGGCAACACTTTGAAACTTTAAATAAAAAACATATCTGTGCGTAACGCATACGTCATTTTGCGAATGGCAACACTTTGAAACTTTAAATAAAAAACATATCTGTGCGTAACACATACGTCATTTTGCGAATGGCAACACTTTGAAACTTTAAATAAAAAACATATCTGTGCGTAACGCATACGTCATTTTGCGAATGGCAACACTTTGAAACTTTAAATAAAATTTTGGTTTTGCAATTTTCTCTACTGCAAATTTTTAAACTTCTAAACATCGCATATTTTAAATTTTTACACCGTCATATAAGGGAAAAAAATGCTCTTTTAAATGCAATTTGTTTGAAAGCTGTATCTCAATTTATTTTTGAGATATTAATTTTTTTGTAGTTTTTAATACAATTTTTCTTATTGTGGCAACAAAAATACCTCATTTGTATTGAAAGTCATTGAAAATAAACGGAAAATAGTCAAAAATTGGAGATACTGTATGTTTTTGTTGTCATTTTCTCATAAAACCTGAAAAAAAAGTTCAAATTAAAATATGGGCTATGTCAAGAGTTTTGTCGGCTATTCCGTGACAGTGACGTCATATGCACAATTTTCTATAGACGAAGTTTAAGATAGGATTGTAAAAGTGGATTGCTTTAGCAGATGCAAACCGCGTCATTTCATAAAAAAGCGTGTATTTTAATTTCTAAACCAGAATTATGTTTTGTAGATGTGCGTCATTTTCACAGCCAAGCTGCTTTGAAATTCTTCGCAGGTGAAAATGCTTCACTTTTGAAAATAATGTAATCGAAATCATACACTGATAAAACGCAATGTTTTACAAAAATTTAGAGTGTCTTTATAAAAGAGAGGTGACATGCAAATATTAGCTATTTATATTACAGAAATTGATCATTCTCGCCTGGATGGATTTGCTTCGCCGAATTAAGACAGGTAAACAAATAATTCGTAGTTTAAAATAATATCGTGTTCCAGAAGTTTTTATCGAAAATTCTCTCGAATAATAAAATTTTAATGCTATTCTTTAGGCCATTCTACTATAATTTTATCAAAATAACATAATTTGCTTAGTTTATTTTCTCATAATTTTATATAATCTATATATTTAAAACACAATTGTGTTTTTTAGTCTTATGCCCTGATCTTTCTGCTGAACCAATTTTACTAATATATATATATATATTTTTTTAACTGAAAGCTGTACCTTTGTAAACGTGATCGTACTATCTGTTTATTTTTCAAATATCCTCACTTTTATATTTTAATTTTAAAAGCATTTTATGAAATATCTTCAAAATGATGAAAATTAGATAGCTTTCATTATTGCAGACAAGAGAGAAATAATGAGGTATTTTTAACTTTATTCATGCTATTTTCTGATAAAAATTCAAAATTGTTGATACAAAATGTTGTATAGGGTTTAGTGGCGCAAAATCCCATTAGGAGCAGAATATTATACTAGGGGCTTAATAACGGAAAATGACATACTGCTTTTTAAAACACGCATTTTTCCTCATAAATTTTCTATATTGTTTTCCCTTCTGAATGTGTACAGATACTAAGTTTCAGACACTAGGCGAAATGCTTAATTAAGTGAAAATGAAGTCATATTTAAAAGAAAACGATCATTTTCTGAGATAAAACTAAACATTTAACACAAACGCGTCTAAAAAACATAAATTAAGGAAATTTTTACTCTCCGGAATTGAGATTAGAATCTCAAGTAAAGAGTGCGTCTGTTCACATAAAAGATGTTGCTGACAATTGTGACTTCAAGTTTTGAGTTAAAATGATTTTTAAATGATCAAACAAAATACAAATTTTTTAAAAGTGATGAATATGGATATGAGAAGTGCGTATGCAAATTTTGAGAAAGTGAAAATTGCTGTTTCCATTCCGGATATCCAAGCATAAGCGCCTCAATTGATAACCACATCCTAATAAATGATCTTTATTATATTTTACTTATTAAGTATCTATATTATAAAGAACAAACGTAACTGTGCGTAACGCCGACGTCACTTTGCGAATGACAACACTTCACGATCAAATTTCGGTCTTGAAATTTTCTCTACTGCAATGTTCTTCTGACCATCGTACATTTTCAATTTTCGTCGCATAGGGAAAAAAATTTACTTTAAAATGCAATTTGTTAAAAAACTGTATTCATTGACTGATGCATTATATTTTCTAAAATGATTTATAAGAATGGTTTTTTAAAGTTTATCTTATCAAATGCAGGTTTCAATACATAATAGTGATATACATTTTGCACATAAAGCAACAAACATTTTTCAGCATTCGTTTCTGTCTTTTTTTTGCATAACAAAATTAATACTTCCTTTATAAACAAATAAAATAATAATATTAAAAAACAACCAATCTAATATATTTGTGAAAGACAAATTAACGAAATTAATACTTCTTTTATAAACAAATAAATGAATAATATTGAAAAAACACAAATCTAACATAATCGTAGAATTTAAATTTTTAGATCACCAAATAGGATTTTTTTATCAAATGAAATTTGTTTGCAAAGTTCATCTCAGTTTACTGATTGTCTGTGGTTTTAAAAACAATTTTAAAGCATGAGGTATTTTTTAATTTATCTATATCGCGCGGAGCTCGATTAAGAAAGATTAATCCGTTTGCCCTTAAACCAAAATAAAGAGTGCAGCATTTTCTTACGGCTAATATCCATTAAAAAAAATCTTCCCTATGAATAAATAAATAAAGTAATATAAATAAAACACAAATTTAACGGACATGTATAAGCTCTGAAATTATCAGAATATAAAAGGATGCCACCAGTAGCAAAGTCTTGGCAAATAGCACTTAGCACGCGGCTAATAAGAAAATATCGCTTTTGATAAATTTTCAAAATTTATTTGATTGTATAATTCGTATTTTCCATATGAAAAATGCTTTTTTAATGTGAGTGGTCAATCTAAAAAATTTATTGCATATAAAAAAAGTATTAGTTTTCAATTTAAAAAAATGTTTTCACTTATATTCTTTAACCCGGGAAGCCCGGGTACGATCCCCTAGTCTATATTATAAAGGATAAACATATCTGTGCGTAACGCATACGTCATTCTGCGAATGGCAACACTTTGAAATTTGAAATGAAATTTCGGTTTTGCAATTTTCTCTACTGCAAATTTCTAAACTTCCAAACATCGCACATTTAAAATTTTTACACCGTCGTGTAACGAAAAAAATGCTCTTTTAAATGCAATTTGTTTGAAAGCTGTAACTCAATTTAATTTTGAGATATTAATTTTTTTGTACTTTTTTATACATTTTTTGTAATTGTGGCAACTGAAGAACTCCATTTCTGTTGAAAGTCGTGGAGGGTTGAAAATAAAGGGAAACTAATCACGGAAGAAAGAAAATAATATATTACTGTACATTTTGTTGCCATTTTCTCATAAAAACTGAAAAAATAAATTGAAATTAAAATACGTGTTATGTCAGCGATTTTTGAAATTTCTAAATATCGCACATTTTCAATTTTTAAACCGTCAAATAGAGAAAAAAAATCTACTTTCAAATGCAATTTGTCTGAAAATTATATCTTAATTCACTGAGTTATTATGGTTTTTAAAATAACTAGCCACCCGTGGCGACCAATTTGGCCTCCCTTAAATGTATGCTAGGCATTGTATCATGTTACTTTTAATCATAATTTAATTTACTTGCTCAATCCTTCGCCAAATTTGAAGATTCTGATAGAGAAATCAAGAACTCCCTACAGTTATGTTAGTCGGGCATAGGTGATAAATCGCCAAACATTGTACCTGTCGCATATTTTTTTTTCGTTAATTCTGATTAAAATATAATCCTTTTACTCATTTTAATTAGAATGGATGACTTTAATTTAAAAATAAAACCTTTAAAGTTCATGGCTTTCACTTAAAAGAATAAATAATACCATAAACCATTTAATTTCAACATCAAAGCATTGTTTTAATTTACCCTTCGAAAAGTAAAAAATGCTGCTGGCGAGTTAAAAAATGCTATTGGCGAGAATTGCACCAAGCTAACATAAAAGTACGAACTCTTTGCGATTATGGACACTTTTATGTAGTTTTATTTGAGAAAAAATATTTTGATTAAATCGGTTGCCAGAAAAAAATTTATTTTCTCGCAATGGCCATTTTCTCTATTTCGCCAAGTACCTATACTGGAAAAGCCCCTTCATTTATTTTTTTATTTATTGTATTTTAAATTAGATGAATAAAAGACGGCACACGTGTCATATACGCACTTCGTTGGCGCGACCTTTTTTTGACGCCAATGCATACGCACAGGGGTACTTAACTGGCGCCAAAGTGTCATTATTTTGCTTGATATGGTAACCCGGATGATGTTGTTTATTTACTTTTAATTTATTTTTAAAAATTATATAAATTGTTTTGTTCAATAGTTATTAATTAAACTTTTTATTTATTTATTGTTATTCACTTTTTTAAAATATTACACAATAACCAATGAGATGCGTTTCATCCAGGCGTTGCCATTAAACAATTAACCGCCAAATGTTTACAATTAACCAATTGAACAATTAACCAACAATTAATCGCGATTTCTGTGCCATGTACGATAGCGTAATATATGTATATAGATTTTCAAGCATAAATTATTTTTTAATTTATCTCTATCACGGGTAGCTCGATTACAGAAGGTTAATCCGCTTGCTCTTAAAACAATGTAAAAAGTTCAGCATATGTTTCCGTCTAATGTTCCATAACAAAGTTAAAACTTTCTCTATAACAAAATAAATAAATTAATGTAAATAAGAAACAAATTTATACAGACATGTGATTGAACCACGCGCTTATGCACCGAAATTATCAGAAAGACTGACGTAAGTGGCAAAATCTTGGGTTCATAACTCCTGGCATGTGGTGACATGTGAAAGTGTCGCTTTTAATAAATTTCAAAACTTTATTTGATTGAATAATTGATATTTTTCATATAAAAATTCTTTTTGATGTTAGTGGGCAATCTAAAATATATATTACATGAAAAAAAAATAATTAGATTATAAAAAATTGGTTTTATAATCTAAAAAAATTGGTTTTGACCTATATT
The DNA here is from genome assembly GCA_963932465.1 of Maratus speciosus. Classification (NCBI taxonomy): domain Eukaryota; kingdom Metazoa; phylum Arthropoda; class Arachnida; order Araneae; family Salticidae; genus Maratus; species Maratus speciosus. Next base: position 67,956,168 of record OZ010790.1, read on the forward strand.
CTGTAACCCGAGGAGCTCGGGTCCGATCCCCTAGTCTATATTATAAAGGACAAACATATCTGTGCGTAACGCATACGTCATTTTGCGAATGGCAACACTTTGAAATTTGAATTAAAATTTCGGCTTTGCAATTATATCTACGGCAAATTTTTAAACTTCTAAGCATCGCACATTTTAAATTTTAACACCGTCGTATAAGGAAAAAAATGCTCTTTTAAATGCAATTTATTTGAAAGATGTATCTCAATTTATTTTTGAGATATAAATTTTTTTGTAGTTTTTAATACAAATTTTGTAATTGTGGCAACTGAAGTACTTCATTTATATTGAAAGTAAATGGGAAATAGTCATGGTTTATTATTTTTATTGATTATATCCTTATTGATGCCATTTTCACAATACAAATAAAAGTAACCTTTTTATAATTTTTGAACAGAAAATGATATCAGACATAAAAAAAAACACGCATTCTTCTTCATAAATCAGTTACATTTCAATATTTTTACATTACGCTGATACGGAGTTTGAGGCGCTAGGCAGTATGATTCAGTGAGTAAAAATTATGTCATATTTAAAACAAAACGATCATTTATTTTGATAAAACTAAATATTTGACCAATACTAAATGGCCAATACTATGACAACTAAAAGCAAATTTCTGATTTTTTTTTCGCAGGTATTGAGATTAGAACTTAAAGTTTGTGCGAATGTTCACATGAAAAGTTGTATCGGACAAACGTGACTTTAAGTTTAGAAATACATTCATTAATAATCTATTGCGCATTAAAATACATTCAAATTGTGAATTTGAGTGGTGCGTATGTAAATTATGGGAATGTGAAAATAACGTACAATTTAGATTTCATGGGGGAAAATTTTATGATGTGACACAGAGAAATCCTTTTTACTGATTTTTCATCCCATAAAAACAAACATAAAAGTCTCAATCGATAAATTCATCACAATTATTCATCTTGATTACTTATTCTGATAGAGTTTAATTTTTCAATAATTTAAGCCGTTGAAGTTTGTGGAAATAATATTTTGGTAATTTTGGTACTTTGTTTTAAGAGTGAGACAACCAATGTTAGATGAATTTTTTATTGTAATTATTTTTGTAGGTTTATTATAAATTCGATCTGACAGTTCTTTCGAACATTTCAGTTCGTCGAATTTCGACGGGTTCCAACTCGTATATATAAAATCCAAACGGAAATTTCGTTCCGAACGCCGATATTTCGCGTTCTACCGCATGGATTTTTACAGAACTTGTACCGTTAGATAGGTATCGTTCCAGGGAAGGTTTTAAGCAGTAACACATCATTCTACCTAGATTAGTTATAGAATTATTACGGAAAATTCTATTATTTTGGACTTTGTTACTTCATACTTCCTTAAATATCTGGGCTCCTATTGGTCGTAGAGCTTAGATCACGCGCCAAAAGTTGCTCCGAGGCACCCAAGCAAACTTTTCCCCGCGATTATCTTGCCGTCTTCCGATTTCCTCTAACTCTATTAGGGGCCCGCGTAGGGCCCCTTTAAAATATTTTTCGTAGTAATGTCAGCAGTTATCTTAAATTATTGGTTAAGACCGCCACCCTCCCGATTCATGTATCTACGGAAAGGTTGCATGAAGGAGTTTCGTTCAGATACGCTTTCGTTAAGAATAGAGTGCGCTCCCTGGTGGTGGAATGTGGAATTAACATAACGCGATATTGTTAAAATTAGGAAATATAACAATGCGATCTGTTTTAAACTTTGAGATAGTTCATAACACATAATCTATTATCTATTCTATTATAAATATATATAATCTATTATCTATTCTATTATCTATTATATATATAAAATCCAAACGGAAATTTCGCTCCGAACGCCTAGATTTCGAGTTCTACTGCATGGATTTTTACGGAACCTATACCGTTAGATAGGTATTGTTTCAGGGATGGTTTTAATATATAACACATTATTCTACCTATATTAGTTTTAGAATTATAACGGAAAATTCTGTTATTTAGGGCGATAAGGTTACCATTTTATTTCTTGGCGAAATTCATTGTTGATAAAAAAAATTGAAACGGCTATTAAACCTCGAAAAATAAAAGAAAAACTGTTACTAATTTTATTTAAATGAAAAAAAAAAAAAAAAAAAAGAAAAAAAGAAGAAGAAAATCCGTTTTAATGAGCGATAATATTAAAAAACGGAAACATTTAATCAAAACCTGAAAGAAATATTTGTAATGCTTAAAAATTAATTTAATAAGAAATATTACACTTGATACGCAATATTTGGCTCTTTATCGCTTGCGTTAGATATGGAAACGCATCTGAAAATTTGATTAGATGAAATTTTAACATTTTCTTTCTGTTCTGTTCTTTTCTTTTTTTATATATCTATTTGTCCCATCACGTGACTTATAGAAGAAACAAGCAGATGTAATTGTGAGTCACATGTGTAATTACTATTTGTTTCTTTACAATTTTATTATTTTTCTTTTGTCGCCAAACAATGTGATTTTAAACCAAAAATGCATAAGCGTGACATTAGCTTGAGGATGTTCTCACAAATGGTGTTTTTTTAGGTGAAAGAGATCATTTTTTGAGTACATTTTCATATTCAATTGTAACTTATATAGATATCAGTTAATATTTTAAAAATGGAATCGAATACTTAAATTTCAGTGTGAATTTCTGCCACACATACATATTGTAAAATAATTTCATACTTTTTAAAATGTTTTTCGCCGTAATTCCGAAAGCATGTGATATTTATAAACTCGAACTCAGATCAACGAATATTACCCATTTTAATTAAGCAAATATTATCTATTTTCTCATGTCATATCACCAATTTCATTTATAGGAAAATTCACAGATTCGAAATCTAGGAAATAAAGATAATTTTTAAGGAAATTTATGTTTTAATACGTTATTACTATAGAAAAATTCAACATTTTGAAAAAAAAAATTACAAGTCTTTTGTAATTCGTCATTTCTTCTTCGTCTTTCTTCGTACTTTCTCCTCTGTTATGTAATATTTCAAATGATATTGGACTAATTTTCGATCATCGATTCACCGCAAAATCGCATATCTAATATAGTATATAAAATATTCACCGCAAAATCGCATATCTAATATAGTATATAAAATAAAGTCTGGATTAGGGGACTAATTAACGCACAGCACAAACTACTGAACCTAAAATCTTGAAAATCGTGGTAAAAATACTTCTTATGACATAAACTTCTGCTAAGAAAGGATTTTCTAAAGTGTAACCCCTAATGGTTTTTGCACGGGGAGGGGGAAAAAATCGAATATCAAAATTATGCGTCAAATGATAGCATATTTTAATGTAGTTTTGTATGCTGAATCGAAAGCTACCAAATAAACAGTTCCAACAGTTCATGACACGTTTCATATTTTTCTAATTTGGCGGTGTCTTTGGCATCTAAAACTCAAAATATCTATCATTACATCCGTTAATCTAGCAACGGAAAAAATTCAAATCAACCCTTTTGGCTAAAAAATAAAAACGGCTCTATGAGTTTCAAATAAAAATGCAAGCATCTTAATTTTTTAAAAAAATAGTGATTTTATGTAAAATAAAAGGGAAAAAATTACTGAGAATTTAGCGTTATAAAACAAAAATGGAAAAGGTACTACTCAGATATTCCGTCGACCAAAAATCTATCGTGAAACTATAAGATTAAATGCCAAAAATGGTTGATCGTAAATATCAAATTCACTTGAATTTAAACAAACTACACGTGTTTACGTCATCAAGTGATTTTAATTTCGACGTTTTATTTGTAATTTCATTAATGTTATACTAATTTATTTCTTATTTCGTTATTTAAAATAAAGATTATGTCAATTTATATAATTTGGCGAATGGTTTGGTGATTTATATAATTTGGCAAAATTGGTCGACGGGATAACAAGTTGTACCAATGAAAATATTTAAGTATGAAAGCAATGTTTCTAACGACTTAAAAATTATTTTCATATATATAAACTCGGTTTATGGCCTCAGATGCCGTCATCCGAAGAATCTACAAGAGTCTTTTTCCATTTTTTCCAGTCATATGTTCCTCAATGAAAGAAATTGGAATTGGAATAATATTGTGCGATTTATAAATTGCTCCTCGATAAGAAGAAAAAATGGGTACATTTATAACAACCGTGCGCACATCTCGCTGATAGCATTTTTAAAATTCCCAGTAGCAGTAGTTACATTTTGCGTATGTAAATTAAAGTTTATTTTTTGCTTTTAATTATGGCATTATTTCCTGTTATTGTTTATCTTTTCAGTTTTTTAAATGAAATTAGTATAAGACATGCATTTTAAATTAAATGAGTGAAAGGTTTGCGTTTTAAATGAAAATAATAAAATAAGAATATGCTATGAAAACAATCTTTATTCATTTATTACCTGCGCCCGGCTGACATAAATGTATCACAAAAGCCACATATTCACTTTTCTTTGAGTAGATGCTCATGAGAATTCAAGTTAACCTTCCGTAATCGGATACTTCACATATTGGTGTATTAGCTTTAATGTTGAAAGCATCGTTTTTGTTTGAAGCGAAAACTTTACTATGAATTCTATTACACAAAATTGCATCATCATCATCTACTATATATTTACAACAGAAATTTGTATTTCATTCCGATTGTTTATAATACTTTCGTAGGATATACCACAATTAGTTAGGTAATAATTTTGGAAATGTTTAGTGTATACATATTGTTCAAGGGTACTTAGTTATATAGCAACAGTAAAAGTTCAAAAATTAAGTGAACCTGATTATGAAAGTTTAGCCTTTTTAAAAAAATCTACAGAACATATTTCGTTACAAGTGGCCCTGTTGCATGACTTTTAGGAATTGTGTTAGTATATACGATTTCATTATATGTTGATTAGTTACAGAGGTATTCATTCCTGTTGTCATAACGGTCTCATTACCCGACCATAAGTGCGCTGTTTATAATTAACTAAACAATTACTTCTTAATTGCTAAATTTTGTCCAACGCTTAAGATAACATTATATCGCAATGGCGTTCGCATCGTTTTCAGTAATGTGCAAGGTCAAGCTGAAGATCCATATCGTTTAAAATACAAGTTCAAATTCACCATTTAGTTTAATCCAAGGTTCATTTGGAAATATTGACCAGCGCAGCGGGCATAGACTGCTAGTATCTATATTATAAAGGACAAACATATCTGTGCGTAACGCATACGTCATTCTGCGAATGGCAACACTTTGAAATTTGCAATGAAATTTCGGTTTTGTAATTGTCGCTACTACAAATTTTTAAACTTCTAAACATACCACATTTTAAATGTTTACACCGTCGTATGCAGAAAAAAATGCACTTTTAAATTCAATTTGTTTGAAAGCTGTATCTCAATTTAGTTTTGAGATATTAATTTTTTAAATAGTTTTTAATACCAATTTTCTAATCGTGGCAACTGAAGTACTTCATTTCTGTTAAAAGTGGTTTAGTTATCTTTATTGATTATATTCTTACTGATGACATTTTCCCATTACAATTAAAAATATCTTTTTTAAAAAATTTGAACAGAAAATGACGTTACGCTTTAAAAAAAGGCACAATTTCCCTGATGATGCTGTTATGTTTCACTATTTTTTTCATTTCGCTGATACTGAGTTTGAGACAATAGGCAAATTTTTCAGCGACTTAAAATGACGTCATATTTAAAAGAAAACGATAATTTTATTTGATAAAGTGAGATATTTCTCCTTAAATCCTCTAAAAGTTATAAATTTCTGGAACTTTTACGTGCAGGTACAGAGATTATACTAAGACCTCAAATCACGAGTGGGGATTTTAACATGGAAAGTTGTAATAGTTGACAAACGTGACTTCAAGCTTCAAAATATATTTATTAATAACCTATTGCGCGTTAAAATGTTTTTAAATGCTTAATATGGATGTGAAACGTAGAAAATGACTGGATTCTGTTTAGATTTAAAAGGGGGGGGGGGATTCTATGATTATGTCAAAGTGAAATCATTTTAGCTGAATTTTCATTCCGTAATATCAAGCATCAATTGATAACTTAATCAAAATTACTTATCTTGATTATATGTTACTGATTACGTATATGAATGAAGTTTAATTTTTCAATAATTTTAACAGTTGAAGTTTATGAAAAAAGTATTTTGTTGATCTTAGGTTAAAATATGTCTTTGGAAAGTTAAACTGACAAGTGTAAGATGGATTTTTTATTGTAATTATTACTGTCGATGTATTATAAATTTGATGCAACAGTTCCTTTGTAAACATTTTCTTTCGTCGAAATTCGACGGGTTCCACCTCGTATATATAAAATCCAAACGGAAATTTCGTTCCGAACGCCTAGAATTTGAGTTCTACTGCATGGCTTTTTACATAACTTATACCGTTAGATAGGTATCGTTTCAGGGAAGGTCTTAAGTTATAAAACATCATTCTACCTATATTAGTTATAGAATTATGACGGAAAGTTCTGTTATTTTGTACGATAAGGTTTACCATTTTATTTCTTTGCGAAATTTATCGTTGATAAAAAAATTGAAACAGCTATTACACCTCGAAACATAAAAGAAAAAAAAAACTGTTACTAATTTTAATTTAAAAAAAAAAAAAGAAGGAAGAAGAAAAGAAGAAAAAAATTCTTTTTAATGAGTGATAATATTAAAAAACGAAAATATTTAATTTAAACATGAAAGGGAATGTTCTTAATGGTTAAAAAATTACTCAGTTAAAATATTGCAATTGAAATAAGATTTGGCTCTTTATCTTGTGCGTCAGGTTAAGAAAACTGCATCTGAAAAATTGATAGGATGATATCAAGGAAGTTTCGATAAGTGCATAATCAGAAATATTTGAAAAAAATATATAATATTCTTCTCATGAGGAATATATAGAATATTCTTCTCGTGACATATAATATGTTTATAAAAAAAAAATCCGCAGAAACTCGATTAAGCGTTTGTAAAAAAATAATGAAAATTTAATTTTTTTGGCGATTTAATGCTGGTTGGCGGCAAAATAAAATACTGAATGATACTCTTTTTTTTATGATAGATAATTTTTAAGTAAAATCTTTTTCCACTCTACATACGAAGATAGTTAGATTAAGTTTAAAGTAATAAATACATTTTTATTACTACAGTTTTGTCATATACCTTTATATGTGTATATATTAAAATTTTATTATCGTAACTATACGGTTTAAAACAAAATTTCAGTTTTTTAATTTTTTTTTCAAATTCAAAATTAATGTCCGATTCGGAACATTGGCAATTTGACTTCGATAGTGTTAGAGTCAGAAAGAAGAAATGAAGGTTATTGTTGCCATGGAAACAAGTATTTAATATAAAATGTTTAATGGAAGCATTTTTAATTAGCCAGCTACTTTTAAAACAAATTTAAAACGGTACTACTTGATTATCCCGTCTACAAAATAACTATCGCCAAACTATAAGATAAATGCCAATAATAGCTGATCGTAAATTTTACATTCACTTGACGTTAAACACGGTACACGTGTTTGTTGCGTCATCAAGTGATTTTTAATTTCACTTCTATTTGTAATATTACTAATGTTTAGAAATTTATTTATTCTTTCGTTGTTTAAAATAAAAATTTTGTCAATTTTTATAATTTGGCGAGCAGTTTGGCAATTTATTATAATTTGGCGAAGCGTTTGGCAATTTATATAATTTGGCGAAATTGGTTAAATGAATAATCAAATAGTATCCTTAAAACATTTCCACCCGGTGAAGCCATATAAAATTAAATAACTACTGCAACACGTAATTTGTATATATTATATACACTTAAAAATAAAAAAATAATACGCTAATCCTTCGTTTAAGTTTAAATTCATTGAGTTTTAGGCATTTAAACACTTATTTAACAAGCAATTTTCGAATGCATTTAAATATCTTGCATTTGGGATGGAAATGAGTTGTCTAGCCAAATAGCGTCGAGCGTTCGTCTTTTTTGCGCAAATATTCGAATATATATAGATTTTTTTTTTCAGATTTTTACTGGGATTCCGCCGCCAAATTTGACTGATGTTTTACTACACCCATGAGTAGTTTTAAAAGCATTTTTCATTTCAAAATAATTTGAGTATGCTTTTTAAGGAGACCTTCCTTGTGGTAACAATTTTGTTTTTCATTTGTTCTTTTTTATTTCTAACTCTTCTATCATGTGACTTACAGACGAAACTAGCAGATGTAATTGTAAAAATGATGGTACTTATGATTTACATGTTATATGTTTATTTGTCATTTTTGAGTCCACTTTTGTCGCCAAACTATTTGATTTTAAGCCAAACAGACGTAAGCGTGAATTCGGTTCAGGCGAGGTTTACAATAAAGGTGATTTCGCAAGTGTACGAAAGAATTTTTAGAGTAGTTTTTGAAATTCAAATGTACAATATATAAATAGAAATTAATATTTTAAAAATGGAATCAGATATTTTAATTTTAATATAAATGTCTCCCACACACGCACATACATACTGTAAAATAATTTAATTTTAGACATTTAAAAAATTTCTCATCATACTTTACTGCGAAAGCATGTCGTTTTGTTTTCCCCAAATTTGTGACTTTTATAACCTCCAAGACAGATTAACTAACATTGTCCATTCTTTTTTTAATAAAAAAAAACATATCGCCAATTTCCCTTATACAAACGTTCAATGCTTGCAATGTTAGGTAGTAAAGATTATTCTTAAGAAAATGTAAGCAATTATGCGTTATTTCTATCACGGAAAAAGACATTTTGCAATAAAAATTGCTTTCTGAAATCACTTTTCGATATTCCATTCCATTCGTCATTTATTTTTTTTTTATATCTTCCCTTCTTTTAGAAATGTTATAAAAAGATATTGGATGAATCTTCCATAATCAGACACCTTACAATTGGCGAATTTACTGTATAGTGTTGGAAGATTCGTTTATATTTGAAAGAAACCGTGGACGGTAAATCCGATTTCAGAAGATTACTCGAAATTTGTACTTTTAGTAATTAGTGATTAGTAAATTTATATTTTTTTAGTATGGAGTAATCGGACAAAAGAAGATTATTTTACTATCATTAAAAAAGCATTAATTGGAATGTACAAAAAATGTTTTTCAAATGCCAAAGGTGGCCAATGGAACAATATTTGATCATTTAGCCTAGGTTTTTTTTTAAAAAGGTACCTCAAATTCAATAAAAATTTCGATCATTATAAAATTTTTGCTGATGCACAGCCCGAGCAGCTGATCGTAGTGACACATTTTAGGTTTATTTTACTATCACTGAAAAAACATTACTTTGAATGTACAAAAAAAAAAAAAAAAAAAAAAAAAAAAAAACTTTCAAATGCCAAAGGTGGCCAATGGAACATTATTTGTTCATTTACTCTAGGTTTAGAAAAAAAAGTACCTCAGATTCAAATAAAATTTCAATCATTATAAAGAAATTTTGGTTAACGTTTAAGAAAAGACGTTAACGAATCGTTAAAGAACGTTAAAGAAATAAACGTTTTTAGTTTTATTTAGGAAACAAACTGATGAATAATGACGTCTTGATAATGAAAGCATGTTTATTTCTCCCTCTTATTACGCTTATTAGAGAAATGCGAAAAAAAATCTTTGGTTTGCCAAAAAAGATCACAACTAAAAATTTTGCATAACTAACTTTATTTATCATTTGCAGAGAGTTTTGATAGTGAAAGATCTAAAAATCAATCAACAGCTATTTGACATTATTTAATGGAATGTCGTTTGGAGCGCAATTAACACTGTTTTGTAGCTAACTCTGGTACATTTTTAGCTATACCGTTACGAACATTTCTAACGTTTCACATCAAACTTGCTTGTGGATCCGATTACGGATGATTGGGAATATTTTATTGAATGAAAACTAGAGGTTTAGTTTTCAATTTGAATTAGTTATCGAGGTTATTTTCCTAGGTTAATAGTTGCATGATAAAAACTGGTGTGTAAAAAGAAAAGGCAGTTAAAATGACATTATTTTAAGTTTATTCACACAATTCCTCTAAATATCCCCTTTTACATATTTCACATATTTTAAAATATAAAAGTTAAATACTGTTTTGATTGTATTTACTCTACTGGAAATCGAAGATAAGAAACTGTAGAGAAAACCTGCCAAAAGAAGACGTATATTACCAAATATAATGTAACGAGATTGTATTTATGTTATCAGATCAGCACAAAGTACCAAGCTGAGCAGCCCGGAGTGAAAGACCTAACAAACGAAAGATAATAACCCGAACATTCTTTAAGTTAAATGGTCAATCTCTGCAGTCATTGTAATTCCCTCTTTTTTAGTAGTGTGGTGATATGATCGTAATGGCCGCATTTCCCTCCCAAACTCTACATGATGTACTAAAGAGTTGCTTCTGAATTGCCCGTATTTCGTCTAACGCATCAGATAATATAATAGCTCAATTGCGTCCTATGCGTATTCAGAAAATGGGGAAGGATCTTCCAGGTGTAGGTCCATATTAATTTAAAATACAGGGTTGGATTTTCCATTTAGTTTGATTGAAGGTTCATTTGAAAAATGGTCCAGCGCAGCGGGCTCAGCCTGCTAGTATTCTTATAAAAATGTTTTCAAAAAATGGGAATAAAATAAGTAAAAATACAATAACTGCTTTCATCCCACAGTAGGATATTTTATTATCATTCGTTAGCTGTTTGTTTTTTCCAGTATAAGAGGCACAATGAATAATAATTTTCATGGAAATTCTAATAAACAGTAGTTTGAATGGAATTTCGTTTTCAAAAAACAGTCCCCATGATAATTGGTTTTTTCCGAACATATGTAATAATAATAAACTTCCATCAAGTTAATTTAATATTTGCTAAAGCAAAAAGCAATTTTCAAAACATTTTGTAATGTAAGCTGTAGAAATACCGTTTTCAAAATATGCAAGAATATATTCCTGTTTTTAATCGAAATTATGATATCCTTGACAAATTCGTGTTTTACAAGAATAAAACTTTAATGTCAAATTATTAATCAGCTAAGAAATGCTTATTGTAATTATTGGAGGTTTAGGTATTATATTACATTCATAAATGCTGAATTTTGTAAGATGAATATCAGCAGAGTATTATGAATGAATATTTCTAATGTGAACTTCATAAGCTGCTGTTTTAGCGTAACTAATATATCCTTAAAAATTAGCAAATAAAGGAATGAAAATTCAAAAATCAATATAAACTGCATGTAATTAGATTCTTCTGTAAATTCTCATACATCTTTAAATTTAACAAACCTGATGAACTTAGCTCATCCGATTCTACAAAATATATTTTTAATTTAAGTTAAAGTTATTCTTTATGCAATAAAGACAATAAAACACACAGAAATAGACTAATTTATACTCTTAAATTTTAAAACAAATTAAATCATCAGAAGAAATTAGCATATTTTTTTTTTATTAGAATGTGCTTAAACTGATTCTTCTATAGAATGCCGATAACTTATATTTTTGAAACATTCAACTGAATTTCAATATGTTTCAAAACATTACCTAAATACTGCAAAATGTAATCAGGTTTAAACAAATAAACCTGCTTTAAAAAGTAACTTGATAGAGTTAATGTAATGTGTTTAACATTATGAGGAGAATTTAAATTATTTTGCCTATAATAGCATTTTTTTCGGGAAGTGCAATATTCCTCCCTATAGCTTTGAAAATATGTGACTTAAGATACACATACTGAGTTCTAAGAACTGACATTAGATCTTTTTACTGATATCGCCAAGGGTTTATTTAATATTAATGATTGATTGGACAGATATCCATATAATATCGTATAAACTCTAAGCCTCATGTAATATTCATGAAGAATGAGTTCTTAAATCTCTTCGGATAGGCTTTACAATCCACCCACACCTTCACAAATTTTAGAAGGGAATCGTTCTGATTTAAGCAGTAAGAGCGTTTGAAACGCGACATTTAAAAAAAATTATACATAGTTGTATTTTTTATGTCAGATATATGTCGCCGAAAACGGTGATGGTAATCGCAAAAAAGTGTTCAATTTTCGTTAAATTTACTTTCTAAAAATTCGAAAAGAAACATTTGAAAGGTATTTTAAATTATTTGTTAAAAATGTATTATTATTATGATTTTTTAACAGTAATGATGTTTCGTAAATTATATAAGTGTGCCAAAATGTAAAAATAAATAAATAAACAAATAATATCCTACGAGAGTATACTTTTCATAAATAAAAATACATCAATTCGCTCATATATATGTTAATAATTCGTAAATAATGTATGTTTTTCAATTCACCTGGTGTAAAACATAAACGTTTAACACATAGTTTCCATCGCACTCGTTTTTGAATACACTATTTAAGAATAGTTCGACTTAAACAGGGTATCATAAGTTTCCATACAAATGGTTAAAACGGCGACCAATTTCTTTTTCGTTTTCAGGAAGGTGGAGCGATTGAAAAGAGATGCCACTAACGAAAGAACTACTGTTTGACATTATTCTGCTGGCTGGGAGTGGTACCTTCAATGTAACGTAAAGAACACAGATAACCGATGGCACTGTTTTAAGACTCACCAAGAAGTTCAAAAGGACAAAGAACGGCAACAGATAACATTTACTTTCCAACAAATACAGGAGAAACACCCTCACGTGTTCTAAAATTCGTTATAGCAACTTACACTGTGTTGACTTTGATGGGAGCATATTCTGTAACTGTAGCAAAATATGATACACTGTATGAGAAAAATAACTCTTACCGCTTTCAACACTTGTATACAGACTTATTACTCACCCTATACATATTTCCTATATTTAATGGCAAAAAAAAAATTGCAATTAAATAAAAAGAAGATTTCCATTCAAAATAGTTGTGTTCAGAACACCGGATGGTTGGGAGGTATACTATAATGTATCAAAAAAAAAAAGTAAGATAGTTGATTGGAAGAAATTCTCATATTCTTTGTAATGTCGTAAATTATCAGAAACCGTAAATCTCATGATTTTGAATAAATGAAATAATTCAATATTTTTAAGTATCTGTATCTTTTATGTTTTCAGCAGAAAAAAATACACTGATTCAGATCTGGTTCAGAAAAAAAATATTTTTATAAAATTCCAACTTTTATTCTGTTCCTGTTCAAAGATTTAACCTCTGTAAAGGACTACATTTCCAAAAGTTTCTGATATTTTTAAGAAATATATCTTTTAGTTGTTTGAGTAAATATGTAACCAATTATGTTTCAGGAACGTTCTTAGATATTTAATTTTCGGACACATAGTGTAAGGAAAATAATATAATTGATTTCTGTGAGTGTGTGCTTGTGTGAGTATTTTTGAGAGCGCATAAATGGATTTTAGGTAGCTTTCATTACAAAAAGCTACCTATTGCAGCCGTTCGGAGGAAAGCGATTTCAAAAAATTTTGGTATATTTTCACCGATCATGACCCCCAGACCCCGAAACCACCCTCCGTTCAAAATTGATATATATATATATATATATATATATATCTGAACTATGTCACACTGTAACTATCGTAATTATGAACCGATTTCGATGTAATTCGGTGTGTACATAGTACATACCAATGTCTCAACCGAGTTCGTTGGCCAGCTTCATCCGCCATTTTGTTTCAAAATGGCGGCCATTTAAATTTAAAAAAAAATAAAATTTCAAATGTGGTACCAAAAAATTAAAAATGGAAAAATATTTTATTCTTATGTATTTGACCTTAATACAAAGATTCCGGAGCAGTTTTTGTTTCGTCTATATCTTAAAAAATGGCTGAGTTATAGCATTTTGAATTTCTAGCGTGGCTGACATTTCGAAACGTCCTGATTTTTTTCACGCGATAAAAGGCGTATTTATGAACCGATTTCGATGTAATTCGGTGTGTACATAGTACATACCAATGTCTCGACCGAGTTCGTTGGTCAGCTTCATCCGCCATTTTGAAACAAAATGGCGGAAATTTAAAATTTTTTTTAAAGTTTAAAATTTGAAATGTGTTATTAAAAAAATTGAAAATGGAAAAATATTTTATTCTTATGTATTTGACCTTTATACAAAGATTTCGGAGCAGTTTTTGTTTCGTCTATATCTTAAAAAATGGCTGAGTTGCAGCATTTTGAATTCCTAGCATGGCTGACATTTTGAAACGTCCTGAATTTTGTCACGCGATAAAAGGAGTATTTATGAACCGATTTGGACGTAACTTCTTTACATAGTACATACCAATGTCTTGACCGGGTTCGTAGGCCAGCTTCATCCGCCATCTTGTTTAAAAATGGTGGCCATTTAAATTTTTAAGAAAAATTTAAATTTGAAATGTGGTACCAAAAAATTAAAAATTGAAAAAATATTTTCTTCTTATGTGTTTGACCTTGATAAAAAGAATCAAAAGCAGTTTTTGTTTCGTCTATATCTTAAGAAATGGCTGAGTTATAGTATTTTGAATTTCGGGCGTGGCTGACATTTTGAAACGTCCTGATATTTGTCACGTAATAACAGGCGTATTTATAAACCGATTTGGATGTACCTTGGAGTGTACATAGTACATACAAATATCTCGACCGAGTTCGTTGGCCAGCTTCATCCGCCATCTTGTTTCAAAGTGGCAGCCATTTAAAAAATTTTTAAAATAAAAAAATTAAAATGAGATACCAAAAAATTGGAAAATGAAAAATATTTTTGTTGTATGTGTTTGACCTTAATACAAAGATTCCGGAACAGTTTTTGTTTCGCCTATATCTCAAAAAATGACTGAGTAATAGCATTTTGAATTTCTATTGTGGCTGACATTTTAAAACAACCTGATTTTTGTCGCGCGATAACAGGCGTATTTATGAACCGATTTGGACGTAACTTGGTCTGTACATAGTACATACCAATGTCTCAACCGAGTTCGTTGGCCAGCTTCATTCGCTATCTTGTTTCAAATGGGTTGCCATTAAAAAATTTAAATTTAAAATTTAAAATGAGGTATTAAAAAATTGGAAAATGAAAACGATTTTTTTATGTGTTTGGCCTTGATACAAAGATTCCGAAGCAGTTTTTGTTTCTGAAAATTTGTTCTTTTGTTTATATCTTAAAAAATGGTTCAATTATAGCACTTTGAATTTCTAGCATAGCTAACATTTTGAAAGGATCTTGTATTTGTCACACGATAACACACGTATTCGCCTATTTCGATGTAAGAAGGCATGTGGATAGTATACACCAATACCTCGACCAAGTTCTCTGGCCAGATTCATCAGCCATGTTGTTTGAAAATGGCGGCCATTAAATTAAAATATATATATATATATTTAAAGTGAGGTGCAAAAAAATTAGAAATTGAAAAAGGTTTCTTTCTTAAGTATTTGACCTTGATATAAGGATTCAGGAGCATTTTTTGTTTGTCTTTACCTTAAAAAATGGCTCAGATATAGCAGTTTCAATTTCTATTGTGGGTGACATTTTGAAAAATCTGATTTTTTGCATGCGACAGCACTCGTATATATCAACCGATTCCGATGTGAGTGAGCATGTGCACAGCAATTACTAAGGTCTCGACCAAGTTCACTGGTTAGCCTCATCCACCATGTTGTCTTAAAATGGCAGGCACTTTAAGAAATCGCCGCCGAATTTGGCAGCCAAATACAAGTTACTTTAAAGAAAAGCAGCTTGGATAAAGCTGACTAATTTCGCGAAATTCTCATTCATTATATTGATAAAAATTAGTATTGAATCTCCTATATTCGGTTTCCACTAAATTGAGCTTCGTGTGTTTGAATGATATAAGTTGGATTTTTTAAAATAAGGAATATGAAAGCTACCTCTTCCTCCCGGCACTGGCCGGAAGGACTTTTTCAATTGAGTTATCACAATTGGTCAGAATTGGTGATTATGCTCTAAACCACTGATGCAAGAAACTGTACAGATTTTGGTAAAAATCATGGAGCGGATTAGGTATTTAATTGCTTTATAGTATAAGTGATAATTATTTAGGCAATGTAATCTAGAATTAGTGGCTCGAAGTTAAAGTCACTAGAACCAAATCAGGTGGTCCAACATTCGAATCCTGAAGTTTCCACTAATGGAGAAAGTACAATAAAAATATTTTTTTCTCTTCTTTTTGAACACAGGGTTTGGAATATCGGGTAACTCTAGATTTTTTATATTGTAAATTTAATATCTAAATTCTTTTGATTTTTTTGGATGACACACCATTTAAATTTTAACACTCATTCTCGAAAGGCTTTTTTCATTATGGGATGACTCAATAAGAATACTTTACGCGCAATTTATAGTGTCTGGCCACGCATTATCTGGCACTTCGGATTATATATATTTCGGCTAGTTTCTTGCGAAATAATTAAAAAGTTCGTTTCAACATTCTGTGGTAGAATGTGATTGATTGATATATTTTTCGTGAAGAATTCGTCACGTGTTCAATTATTAGAAAAACAACAAACTTAATTAAAAAATAATATTTGAAATCACACTGTATGAATTATTTGCAATATTCCGAAGCTGTAAAAAATATTTATATGCATTTTTCTAAATAAAGATGAGTGCATTAGAGTATATATGGGGCATTTCAACAATCTTTTGACTTTTGGGGAAAAAAAATCTGACAAAATTAAACTTACTAAAATAACATTTTAATCTGATAGACGATTGACTTAATGATTCGAAATAAATAAAAAATGTCAGCAGCGAAATTTATTTATTTAACTGAGGTTTAAGTTAAACTTTCGAGTTTAAATTTCCTTACCATTCTACCCCTATAACTTTTTATTTTCTTCGAATGAATTTGCATAGTAACCACAGGACATTCAAATAAGAAATAATAACAATGTAGTATATTTAGTACAAAATTTTAGTATTGAATTGTCTTAAAGGGGTGTTAAAGAAGGGACGGTAAGGTTAAAAAAAAAAAAAAAAAAAAAAAAAAAAAGGGACTAAAAGGATGGAACGTCAAGGAAAATTACTACCTATTTTAGGCGAATCATGTTAAGAATAAGCGATAGCCATAATGTTCATTGATTTTTAGAAACAGATGTTAACATTGGATTAAGTTATTTTTTTTTATTTACCTCGAAAAGTGCAGGAATAAACCTTGGGGACGGTGAGACTACCAATAAAGTCACGATGCTTGAAATTGATATTTAAATGCTAATTTAAATTCTAATTTAATTTCCTGCG
This sequence comes from Maratus speciosus, assembly GCA_963932465.1. Lineage (NCBI taxonomy): Eukaryota > Metazoa > Arthropoda > Arachnida > Araneae > Salticidae > Maratus > Maratus speciosus. Next base: position 67,973,411 of record OZ010790.1, read on the forward strand.
AAAGAATTTTAAACATTATTTTTCTAGCATACTTCTGCATGAGAAAATACTTGAAACAAATTCTCTGGCTGCATCTGGAATTATTTTCTGTACAGTTTTAGAAAAGGGATGGTAAGGAATCTAAAACCCAGGGACAGAGTTTAAAAAAATAATAACAACCACAAAAATGTGATCAGATTAATTTTTATCTAGATATTTATATAAAACAATAGTTCCAGTTTCAGAAAAAAATTACATCGAATTATTTTTATTGAAACAATTTTATCCAGACAGCTCCAAACTTAAAAAGCAGCATCAGGGATACGGGACGGTATAGGAGTTTTCCAGGAGTTTTCCACCCCCAACATCATCCAAAACTTATTTATCTCGTTAATATTGTTGTACAATCATGCAGTGGGATGTTCCTCAATATATAAAAATAAAAAAAACAAAAAAACTGTATTAAATTAAAAATTATTACTCAGGGACATGAAAGAAAAAAGATTGTGAAAATACCCCATATACGTTTCTTTATAATTGTTTTCAGATTCCGCAGTTTTATTACTTTTCAGGCTGGTGAGACCCGCATTGCACGTGTCCGTTAAAAAAATCTTGCTAATAATAGTACATCTTTTTTTTTTTTTTTTTTTTTTAGTAATTTGCTCCCAAAGTATATAGGGTTGTATGAATAAGTTGTATAATAAGTCAATCATACATAGTGAAATACCCGTAAGATGTGAGAGATGCAGTGAGCTACATTTCAGTTGGTAATTAAATTAAACTTTATGATAACTTGTTCTGAATAAGCTTTAATTTATGTAATATATAAATTCTTCATTTTATGTAATGAATATAATGCGTGTAATTTTTTTTTAAATTCGCAAATTAATACAACGTATGTGATGTATTTTCCGCATTTATATGTATGTATGTGTATTTAAAATATAAATAACTTTCATATAATTTCAATGTAATTACCTAGTGATTTATGATATAAATTTGTGGAAAATCTCTTATTGTAAAGTTTCTGTAAGAGCATCAATTTTTTGATAAAATGCGACATTTTAGTTTGAGTAATTAAAAAAAATAATTTTACCGTATCAATAAAATTTTAACATACAGATGGGTGACAAAATAATACGAACACCCATGAAAAAGGCATGATCCTTTTCAAAGAAGCAGAACGCGCATGTCACTTTGTACACAATTCTACCAACTAGTGGTTATGAAAGGTAAGGTACAAGTCGCTCAATATCAGTCATACATGTGGCATATGCTTACCTTACGCTCTGGAAAACTCAATAATGACTGACCTGTCAGAGTTCGAAAGAATGATTGTTGGAATACAGTGCGTTGGTTGTCCCATGATGGAAACTCCCAATTATTTGGGGCGTGCAAGTAGTACTGTGTGAGACGTTATGACAGCGTATACGAAATACGGTAAAGTGTCGTCAGCGAAGTACGACAGTGGATGGAAAAGAGAGCTTTCTGAGAGGGATATAAGAGATTTGACCCGCTTTGGGATCCGAAAGCACAGGCAATCTATATCCCAGATAACACAAGCGATAAATAGGCATCGCCAGAATCTCATTTCAGCAAGAACTGTCCAAAGGGAACTTCGTGCTTCGAACATTTATAGAAGAGTTGCAATTCGTAAGCCATTAGTGTCATAGGTGTTCGTATTATTTTGTCACCCATATGTAAATTCGTTACACGTAGTAAATTATGTCAACCAGAATTCTTTGTAATCGTTCTGTTGGTCGAGCGCTGGAAAGGTGAATGAGGTATGAATCAGGCAATGACTCTTTTACTTAGTTGGAATAAAATAAAAGGAGATCTCTACCGATTATTCCATTTGGTGTTCATAAAATTACGTAAATTTTTGCCTTCCCTGTTTTCTATCATTCACGTATGCTTAATGTTGTAATAAAAGTGACGACCTAAGCAATTTCTCCACTTTCTAAGACAACAGCTTATTGTTTGAAGACGGATTCCTCAATTTAATCATTGATTATTTAATTGTAGAATGGATGTCAATAATTAATTGCAGACTAATTGGATCGAATTCGATTCCTGGAAATAAAAATGCATTCTATTTTTTTTTTTTTTGTTTGTTTACTTCATTAAAGATAAAAAAAAAAAAAAAAAAAAAGATAAGGGAAGTTAAAATATAGATGGCGATCATTGATGTTTTTATTTGAATTCTGTATGTTTACAAAACTCTAAAATAATAAAAAGGCTCAAATATTATAAATTAATTATTGAAAAAGAAAGCTAATCTTCTGATAGTTGAATTTATAATAATTAAATAAGCTCTCTAAAAAATTCCAAAAACAAATTTTAAAAAGCTGACATACAGGGGTTATAATATACGGAAACACTTTGTGAAATACATGCTTGATCATAAATCTTGATTCTAGCTATGACAGTATGTGGCTCTGTTGTGATGACTGGTTGTCCACTAACACAACCAGTACAATGTCCTCAAAACGTTCCAAGTGTCAGTCGTTGTCAGAACAGTGTTCTGTGTAGATGAGAACGCATTATGTCTCAGCTAAGTGAATTCGACCATCGACAAATTGCTGACGCTCGTATGGTGGGTTTTCCATTACTAAGGTAACCAAAATGTTCCATGTTTCAAGTGGTAACATATCGAAGATTTAGACCGCATATAGGAAAAGGGAAAACATATCATCCTCTAAGTCACATCGGGACGAAAGAGTTGTGTCGACTGATCGTGACAGACGGCCGTTGAAGTGCAGCGTGACGAAAAATAAGGAAACGGCTGCTGCAAAAGTCACTGCTGAACTCAATGTGGGACTCAGAAAGCCTCTCAGCACTAAAACAATAATAATTTATCTCCATAAGCAGAGATTTTAGGTCGAGTTGCAATTCCAAAACACCTAATCAGTTATGCAACTGCCTATAAGAGGAAAATGTGGTACCGAAACCATAAAACTAGGACTATGGAGCAATGAAAGATAGTCATTTGGTCGGATAAGTCTTGATTCACACTGTTTCCGCCCTCTGGCAGAGTTTACGTCTCATCAACGCTGCCGTCCCAAGTCTACGATGCAGAATGCTTGCTGCCAAGAGTAAAACATGGCGAGGGGTCGTTGGGATTTGGGCAGCCATATCATGGTATTTCATGGTCTCGATGATTTCTTTGCAAGGTCGCCATACTGGCATTGATTATGTGACACGTTTGACCGATCCTTTCCACCCCATGGTACAATGTTTGTTCCCTAACGGTGATGTTCTAATCGAAGACGAGAACGGCCCTGTTCATAAAATCTTAGATTTTCCAGGATTGGTTTAGTGAGCATGAGGGTGAATTGTTGCATCTCCCCTGGCCACCACAATCACCAGATCTCAATATTAATGAGACTTTATGGTCTACTTTGAAGAGAAAATTGCGTGCTCACTATCCATCGCCATCATCTATACTAAACTTGCCTCTATTCTGGTACAAAGGACGAATGGTATTAGATCCTCTTTTGAACAATACAAGACCTGTATTTATCCATTCTGAGAAGATTCCAAGCTTTTCGAATGCCATGGATTTTCCTTCACCGTATTACGCATTATAAGCGTTTTTTAGGTATTTCCATAATTTTGTCCAAGTATTTTCTACGGAAAAAAAAAAAAAAAAAACAGATATTATTTCATTTCCGCAAAAAAAGAAATATGTTAAATTTGTTTGAAAAAAAGCTTTTTTTTTTTTTTTTAGAAACATCTAATGTAATATCTTAAAAATTAAATCTCCATAAAGTGTTGTCACAAGACGAGTACGCATACAATCTAAATAATTAAAACTTTATCTTTTCGGATGAATTATATAGGAAGTGTAAAGGAATTGTCAGGTGTCATTTAAAAGCAAATCCTTAGTAAGTAATAGAGTGTTAGAAGAAAAATGAGATAACATTTAAAATTTTAAAATGAAATGTGTTTAAATGAAATACTTATTACTCAAACAGTGAAGAGACAAAAGCATGCTTAACTTGCTCCAATAACTCAGGTAGACTTAATTTTCTCAGTTTATTATGCTTTAAAGGAGGAGATATTTGATTAAATATGAATTAGCTAATTTTTCTCTTGTGAACTACAATTACTTCAGGATGAAACGACATTTGTATAAACATATAAATTCTTTAAGTTCTAAATTATCTTTTTTACATATTTATGACATTATTCTTTTCAGACAGAAAATATATCATAGGGTATAAGAATGTAGAACAATTAAAAACAAAATCTTTATTTATATAAAAACATTGTTTGGCATCATTGGAAAAAATACATAGCGCATACCGCTCATTTATTGCTATAATTCTTTTTTTTTCAGATACTGATATGAGTAAAGATACGTAAAAATATACTTCGCTAATGTAATAAATATCAAGAAAAAAAAGTTTTCTCGGTATGATTAAAAAAATAAAAAATAAAATCGCATTCCCATTGTCTTGCAAAACTTAAAATAAAGGAAACATTTCTGAAAGAGAATTTTCTTTTTCAGATATTTTTAAATACATCCACATAATATCTTAATAATTAAATCACCATAAGCTGTTTTTTACGAATCGAGAACACTTGTCATCGTGTAGTTTTAACTAAACATTTATATTATCTGATGAACCATAAACTTGGTGTAAATGAATCATCGGGTTTCGCTTAAAAACCTAATTATTCTTATTTAAGAGGTTCTGAGATGAAAGATAAATTCCTGTTTCAAATTTTAAAATGAAAAGTTGCTGGAGCGGAATAATTAGTATTTTTATCTTATTATACTTATTCAAATATGCTTAATTCATTACACTGATTGATTTAAATGGAGGGCTCCTTTATTAGATTTTCATTTTACCTCCCGTTATTCATTGTCTGTAACTGTATATTTACATAAAAATAAAGCAATCTATAGGTACGATAAGTGTACAGCATTTCTACTCTTATTGTTCCATCAATTTATAGGTTTTTATTTCATTAAAAAAAACTGATCAATCTAAAATAAAAGGAAACAAACACAATATAATCGTTAAGTGTATGGTTTTCATCATATGTTAAAATATATATTTTTATTACAAAAATGCTAAAATTACAATGTTGATATGGGGTTTTGGGTTGACATTAACCAAAATTTCGGGTTCAAGCTTGGCACAAACCTGACCTTGAAGTGTGATTGCATGATAGGATGCGCCGCTGCATGAAGGCATGCGCCATTACATAAAAGCGTACATCATTGCATGAAGGCACCTTTCAATGAGTCATTTTCAACCATGGTAACGGGAAAAGGAAAATCAATTGCGCAAATTTATTTAGTACTTTCAAAGATCAGATATGCTAGGTTGAGCAAAAAGTTCTGGGAAATTTGTGAAAGTTGCATCGTTATGCGCAAATTAAGAACAAAAGCAACAAGGGATGTTCTTTAAAGTAGAGACCATCATAATCCACGACTTTCTGCCAGATTTCGGATTTGCTGGCTAAGTTTTCGCCGTTACCAGCACCTTAATCCTCATTTCTCTCATCGATGGCTTTCAGAATCGTTAAGCCTTTTCTCTAATGCCGGTTCAACAATCGCAAATCATACCGTTCAATAGACATTTTGGAGTCAAACTTCCTGGACTTCTAGAAATATACCACAACTACTCCTATATACAATACAAATTTTGGTAACTATTAGATTAAAAATTTCTCAGAACTTTTTGCTCAACATAATAGTTTCGCTGGTTGATCAAGAGAGTTTGCATATGAGGCAGATATTTCATATCTTCAACGAATAATCTATTTATTTTTTCGACACTTCCTTAGTCTTATTTTCAATAAAAGGGATGCTTATTTATTTTCCATGTTTCAAGTCATCAAAATTTTATGGGGGAAACAAGCCAAATCTAATTAAAATTGTAGTAATATAGATTAAGTTTTAATAATGTTTAACAATAGTAAAAAAAAACATAATTTAAATGAAATCCCACGTTTTATTCATAATTTATGCTCACTGTTTGAGGATTAATTTGAACTTAAAAAAATACCAAATAAAAATAAACAAAATAAATGTACATCTGTATTAGGAAATATTACATAATTGTATTATTCTATATTTTTTGGCATCTATTCTTTTTTATCTAATGAAAGTACGAGAAACTATGTCGATAAAATCAAATTTTCAAAATGAAACAAATATTTGACACTTGATGCAGAGAACAATATAACGATCCCATTGAGTGAAATCAAGGTTTGCCGATTACTAAATTAGAACAAAACTTTTTATAAAATTATTATTTTAATAAGCGTTATTTCATTCGAGGAAGGAACTCTCTGAAATAGCCATAATAGTGGGATTAATATAAAAAAAAATGCTTCCTTTTAAACACACATTTTATTCAATAATCTATATTTAAATATTTAAATAAGAAACATTTTTTTTATGCATTAAAACAAAATTTTCTGCTGTATGCGAAGTTTAAAACCAGTTTTAAAAAAATGAAACATCTAGATTAAAAATAAAAATAAAAATGAGATAAGCCTTCCTTAACATAATATCTGTCTCTGAAATATATGTGTCTAAATCTCGTGCTAAAAATACATCGGCGAAAGCAGCACTAGATTTTATGTTACTCGAAAAGTAGAGACGTTATAAAAATCTGATATATCCATGTTATAAATCACCTAACATTTTCATGTAACTTTGGATTTCAAAATATTGTCAAAAAATCAGTTTTATTCGTCACTCATGTCATGTTGCAATACTGAGTTTGATTAACCACAGGGTAAAAGGATGCAAATCCTACATTAGGAGGACCCATGCATATATTGATCGAAAGAGATTGATCGAATAGTTTCAGGAGGCTCTAGATTTGGCTTAGTTTTGTTAATAACTGTCGCCAATGGAGTCGCACTAAAAAGAAATACTGAGAAAAAAGGAGAGTGTTCTCTTATTAACTTTATTTTATTCACTGAGTAATCGAAAATGTATTTAATTTTGCGACGGATGTATGTATAAATATAAGCACTGCCTATAAATATTTGTGCTTCTAAAAAAAGATAGTAAAAATTTGAATCTTTAAAAAAAAATTATATGTGTTTGTGACAATTCATTTTCAGTTTGGAAAGTAATAACTTTGGATATTTATTTTTATTTCTTTCAGTGGAAAATGTTATATTTTATCATCGATTGAATTTTACTAACTGGGCAGTGATAGATTTAATATGAAAGACGGATTTTTAGTAAATAACAAATTAAGTAACACATTTATATAAAATTTATTAAATTGCTTCATATTTCGGAATATGGGAACGATAATAACAATTAGAAAAAAAAATGAGAAAAAAAACAGCATCGTGTTTAACATGTAGTTAATTATGAAGGAAATATTTTAGTTTATTTCTAGTAGCATATGTGCGAAATATTGATCAAGATTGAAATAATTTCTATCTCCATTGTTACATTTAAACATACATTTTTTTTACTTTCTTCTATCTTCAATAGAAGAAAGTATTGTAATCGAAATTTTTTTCGACTTCCGGTTTTCGACGGATTTGCATGTTTTAGGGGTCAGAGATTCCAAAAAACATGTTTATAGAAAATGTCTGTCTGTCTGTGTGTCCGTCTGTCCGTCTGTCCGTCCGTCCGTCTGTCCGTCTGTCCGTCTGTCCGTCTGTCCGTCTGTCTGTCGCCATTGTACCATCAAAAAGTGTATGAAGTTATGTATAGAATTAAACCAAAATTTTATTATAAGTTTTTGGCTATGGCAAGCAAGTTCTACCGGAATTTGGAAAAAATTCGCCGGTAGGGGGCGCTGATATAACAATTTTTGTGCGATTTTGAATATTGTACCATCCAAAAGTGTATGGAGTTATGCATAGAATTGAACCAAATTTTTAGTTTAAGTTTTTGGCTATGGCAGGCAGGTCCTCCCTGAATTTGGAAAAAATTCGCCGGTAGGGGGCGCTGTAATAGCGATTTTTGTGCGATTTTGAATATTGTACCGTCCAAAAGTGTATGAAGTTATGCATAGAATTAAACCAAATTTTTATTTTAAGTTTTTGGCTATGGCAAGCAGGTCCTCCCTGAATTTGGAAAAAATTCGCCGGTAGGGGGCGCTGTAATAGCGATTTTTGTGCGATTTTGAATATTGTACCGTCCAAAAGTGTATGAAGTTATGCATAGAATTAAACCAAATTTTTATTTTAAGTTTTTGGATATGGCAAGCAGGTCCTCCATGAATTTGCAAAAAATTCGCCGTTAGGGGGCGCTGTAATAGCGATTTTTGTGCGATTTTGAATATTGCACCATCGAAAAGTGTATGAAGTTATGCATAGAATTGAACCAAAAAAAAAAAAAATTAAGTTCTTGGCTATGGCAAGGAGGTCCTCCCTTAATTTGTAAAAAAATCGCTCGTAGAGGGCGCTGTAATAGCAATTTTTGTACAATTTTTGTGCCATTTTGAATATTGTACCGCCGAAAAGTGTATGAAGTTATGCATAGAATTGAACCAAATTTTATGTGTTTATTTTTGGTCATGTCACGAAGGTCCTCCCTGAATTTGGAAAAATTCTGCCGGAAGGGGGCACTATAATTGCGATGTCTGTACCATTTTCATTATTGTACCATCGAAAAGTGTATGAAGTTATCCATATAATTGAACCAAATTTTTTGTGCATGTTTCTAGCTATGGCAAACAAGTCCTCCCTGAACTTGAAAAAATTCCGAAAGAAGGGGGCGCTATAATTCCGATCTCTGTGCCATTTTCATTATTGTACCATCGAACAGCGTATAAAATTATGCATACAATTGAACCAAAATGTTTGTGCTTGTTTTTGGCTTTGGCCAACAGGTTCTCCTTGAATTTGGAAATATTGCGCGGTAAAGAGGCTCCGTGCTAGCGATTTTTGTATACTTTTCTTGATTTTTCGTAGTTCTGTTGTGCATCGACGGCTCATGCAGCGGCGGGAACTCGCTTCCTGCTATGCCGGCTATTCGCAAACAGCTGATAACGACAGAATAAGGAAAAATTAATAATTTTAACAAATATCATGATATAGATTAACTCGTTTTTAGTCCGTTTAATTGACTTGAGCAGAAATTTAAGATGAAAATCAAAGTTGGTATAGTATTGAACTAATAATATTGAAGTATTAACATGTGTAACTAGGTTTTGAAATATTAAGATGTATAAGATAGAAGAAAGTTTTGGGATTGGCACATCCAACTAGTTTTTTTTTCATTTATCAAATATCCGTGTTATATGCACATTAAATTTGCAGTAGTTTCATTTTACTCTCTTTTCGATTGTATGGCGGTCTTTGTTAAGTTCTTTATTCTGTTCTTTATTAGGAGCATAAGGCGAATGTTGCATACCGGATATGACCCAATGGGACAGCGTATGGAAATAGTCTTAAACTGTGCAGTACGGTACAGAGGCGAAATCTTATATACTTCCGCAACGACAAAGCCTCCCTTGCTTTTGGGGCAAAAAGTTTCCATTGTCTTTTGCAATTTACATATAAGTGGAAAATCACTTTTAGCTTCACTTCTTTTCAAATTCAGTCTCAAGCTAATTGTGCATCACGTATTTAGTTCACTTCCTGTGAAACAAAACTTCTTTTTATTCACCTAGTACGGCATTATAACGCTGTGCTGTGCAGTGCTTGATCAACAAAATTAATAAAAGCAATTTATGATAGGTGTGTGTAGTAAACTCAAGACTTTCTGTCACATAAAACTGCCGCTGTAACGACTGCTAAGGTGCTTATTTCATATATCACCACCATGCCATGATCAGGCAAATTTCGCCCATCTGCCTGCCATTAAAACCTGATTATCTCGGCCCTAAGCCAGGTTCTAGGGGCTTGGTCAGCAGTCTCATTAAATTTGAATGTGAGAGCGGGGTATGATGCCGCGGTGCTACATCTTTCAGATATTTATCTCAATTCAGCTGATTTCCGTGAAGCTTTGTGTTAGCATATTTTAAAACGTTACATTGCTTCTTTAGAGTAAATGTTACATATATGATAGTTTTAATAAATTAATTTAAGCTTTTTTGTAAGTTAGCATGTTGTGATAATAAAGAGAGTTTATAAAATCATTCCAATTTTGTATCTTCATAGTAAACAGTCCAATTTAATTGTAATTTTCATAATAAAAAAAAAATAATTTTTAAACATGAATGGATTTTTGAAACACGCATGATAGGAATAACCGCTCCGTGCTAAGATTTCCCATCAGACTATAAGTGTAATCCCAGGTGTAAGAGCTTTTTAAAACAGCGTTATGCTTTTTTTTTTTTTACTCGAATGTTAATACATTTCCTAAATATTGCAATCAAAGTCGTTTGGATGCTTTGTTATAGTCGATTATGTACGTGAGAGGTTTAGGTCAAGGTGAGAAGGACTCTTTTTAAGGTATCCTAACTCGCATTTACGGCCTTGCTCGAAAAAAAAAAAAACAAAAAAAAAAAACGGAAAACTTCGAAAGGTTAGGCAAGTAAACTTGACATGGGTACGAACTCAGCGTTACCTATCTACCGGTTTTCACAGCAGAACCTCTTGTCACCTGATGGGGACTTTGATAAAAGTCATTGTTATGTTTTTTTCTTTTTTTTTATTCAATAGCTAAGTTTTCTCCAATTAATTTGTGTTTTTCATATTTTAACGACCTATAAATATGTAATTGCCAAAAATAATTGTAGCTTTTTTTTTTTTTATTTAGAGATGCATCGGGAAAAAGCTAAGGTGGTTTTCTTTTTTAACATCTTCAGTCCTGAGTACCCAAATGGGTGCCTTGATTCTTTTTCTTCTAAAAATTAAACTGATTGATTTTTTTTTCGTTTTGACACCACTTCTACATAGCTGAAGTTTTTTGATTTAAAACAAAACGAATAAATGACAGCACCAATGCTAATTTCCTCTTAAAATAAACGCTATTTTAACCGGAGTTTGAAAAATGCCTTCAAGACAGTGCAGCCAAGAAAGTAGGTAATTTTCATACTTATTTAACTTAAAAACTCTACAATAAAAAGAAGTTGGAAATTGCTCGTCAAACATGGCAAATGAGGTGCGTTTGTATTATAACTAGTTTTATAGTAATTATTTGCACCGCATATTGTACTGAATGTATATTTTAGTGCACTTCATAAGTGAATATCAATTTCATTCTGTTCGAAAGTTTGTAACATCATTGAAATGCATTTGAAATAATTATTTGCCATTGGCCTTAATGTAACGAAAAACTTTTGATTATCCCTGTAATTAAACTATACATCCGATTTTCAGAAAATTTGAAATGACCCGACAAAATTTTGCAACAATTATATATTTAAAATTTCAGACCATTTGGAAGGCTGTAACATCATTAAAATGCACTTGCAATATTTTTTTCCCACTGGCCGCAATGTAAAGGAAGTTTTTTGACTGTCCCTGTAATTAAACTATACATCCGATTTTCATAAAATTTGATATGAGTCGACAAAATTTTACAACAATTACACATTTAAAATTTCTAACTATTCGGACGGCTGTAACATCATTAAAATGCACTTGCAATAATTTTTCCCATTGGCCTTAATGTAACGGAAAAATTTGACTGTCCCTGTCATTAAACTATACATCGGATTTTCATGAAATTTAAAATAAGTCAACAAAATTTTGCAACAATCACATATTTAAAATTTCAGACCATTCGGTTGCGTAGTTTTTGCTCTGCTATATGCAGACGGACAGACGGACAGACTGACAGATGGACGGACTGAACAACTATAGGTTCTATGTATTTATTTAACTAGTAAATCTGCAGATCAGGAGCCTCAACGTCAGCTCTGCAAGTCATTGTTTTTAGACACACTTTGGTAATATTCAATTCCCTGCAAACCGCAATTTAGAGTTTCCAAATTATGTAATTATTTATAAGAATAACTAGTTGGATGTGCCAATCCCAAAACTTTCTTCTATCTTATACATCTTAATATTTCAAAACCTAGTTACACATGTTAATACTTCAATATTATTAGTTCAATACTATACCAACTTTGATTTTCATCTTAAATTTCTGCTCAAGTCAATTAAACGGACTAAAAACGAGTTAATCTATATCATGATATTTGTTAAAATTATTAATTTTTCCTTATTCTGTCGTTATCAGCTGTTTGCGAATAGCCGGCATAGCAGGAAGTGAGTACCCGCCGCTGCATGAGCCGCCGATGCACAATAGAACTACGAAAAATCAAGAAAAGCATACAAAAATCGCTAGCACGGAGCCCTTTACAGCGCAATATTTCCAAATTCAAGGAGAACCTGTTGGCCAAAGCCAAAAACAAGCACAAACATTTTGGTTCAATTGTATGCATAATTTTATACGCTGTTCGATGGTACAATAATGAAAATGGCACAAATATCGGAATTATAGCGCCCCCTTCTTTCGGAATTTTTTCAAGTTCAGGGAGGACTTGTTTGCCATAGCCAGAAATATGCACAAAAAATTTGGTTCAATTATATGGATAACTTCATACACTTTTCGATGGTACAAACATCGCAATTATAGTGTCCCCTTCCGGCAGAATTTTTCCAAATTCAGGGAGGACCTTCGTGACATGACCAAAAATAAACACATAAAATTTGGTTCAATTCTATGCATAGCTTCATACACTTTTCGGCGGTACAATATTCAAAATGACACAAAAATTGTACAAAAATCGCTATTACAGCGCCCTGTACGAGCGATTTTTTTACAAATTAAGGGAGGACCTCCTTGCCATAGCCAAGAACTTAAAAAATTTTTTTGGTTCAATTCTATGCATAACTTCATACACTTTTCGATGGTGCAATATTCAAACTCGCACAAAAATCGCTATTACACCGCCCCCTAACGGCGAATTTTTTGCAAATTCATGGAGGACCTGCTTGCCATATCCAAAAACTTAAAATAAAAATTTGGTTTAATTCTATGCATAACTTCATACACTTTTGGACGGTACAATATTCAAAATCGCACAAAAATCGCTATTACAGCGCCCCCTACCGGCGAACTTTTTCCAAATTCAGGGAGGACCTGCTTGCCATAGCCAAAAACTTAAAATAAAAATTTGGTTTAATTCTATGCATAACTTCATACACTTTTGGACGGTACAATATTCAAAATCGCACAAAAATCGCTATTACAGCGCCCCCTACCGGCGATTTTTTTCCAAATTCAGGGAGGACCTGCTTGCCATAGCCAAAAACTTAAAATGAAAATTTGGTTCAATTCTATGCATAACTTCATACACTTTTCGATGGTACAATATTCAAAATCGCACAAAAACGCATTTACAGCGCCCCCTACCGGCGATTTTTTTCCAAATTCAGGGAGGACCTGCTTGTCATATCCAAAAACTTAAACTAAAAATTTGGTTCAATTCTATGCATAACTCCATACACTTTTGGATGGTACAATATTCAAAATCTCACAAAAATTGTTATATCAGCGCCCCCTACCGGCGAATTTTTTCCACATTCCGGGAGGACCTGCTTGCCATAGCCAAAAACTTATACTAAAATTTTGGTTTAATTCTATTCATAACTTCATACACTTTTAGATGGTGCAATGGCGACAGACAGACGGACAGACGGACGGACGGACGGACAGACGGACACACAGAGAGACAGACATTTTCTATAAACATGTTTTTTGGAATCTCTGACCCCTAAAACATGCAAATCCGTCGAAAACCGGAAGTCGAAAAAAATTTCGATTACAATACTTTCTTCTATTGAGGATAGAAGAAAGTAAAAAATACGAAGTTTTCAGACATTAGAAGCATTAAATTAAAAACGTTGTTATGGAAGGATATTTTGAAATTTTTATGAGCTACAAATTCTGGTATTTTTTTAAATAATAAAATAGATTTCTTCAGGGGGGGGGGCTCCTCCCCAATGAACCCCCCGTGGTCTCATTAATTTACATATCTAACTTTTTATTGATTGCGCTAATGGTTATCGCAAATCTTAAATTTCTTTTTACACATCCGAGCCTTAATTTTCAATACTGGTGGACAGAAAATAATTTACATTGACGCAGTTATATTAAAAGTTTAGGTTTTAGGAATGAAAATGTAATTTCCTTTTAAAAATAAAATAATTTTCATTCATATTTTCTGAAATGAGGCGGCATTAAGAAGTAACACCCGTCAAAAAACATTTTTTCAGGCAATCTAGTTAATGCTTGGTTTTTAAGGATGAAAATATTTATTTCCCGATACAATGACGTCATTTTCGACAGCGATAATTTTGCGGTGCATAATTTTGACATTTTATATCTATTTGCTTTTCAATTTTTTTTTTTCTAATTGAAATTTTCGATTAAAAATTAAACATTTCTGTTAGCCGTGTGCAGACGATGAACCGTGGTAACATTTCTTTTAATAATAAGAATTAATATCATAACACAAGCCCTCTTTATTTCAACCTCAAAACATATTCGTTTTATTTTTGATATATGAGATCAAATTCACCATCTTTTCGTATTTTAGTTTTATTTCCAATATGAAGATGTGTCCATGTCTATTTTTTATTTCCTTTTCCTCTTGCACATGAAATTCTTTCAAATCAAAATTAACCGTTTAGGATAAATTATTATTCTGGGATCGGATTTTCTTGGCAACGGAAAAAAAAAAAAAAAAAAAAAAAAAAAAAAAAAAATGTTAAATTTTAAAGCAAAATATTGATTTATTCCTTATGAAAATAATGAACTTCTTAATTTAAAAGAAAGATATTTGAACAAAATAAGTAGAACGTAGTCTTGCTTTATTTCTGGGGTAAATTCCATCTACAGTTAAAATCACAAAGGCATTAATTTGTCCCTTTTGACTTTGATTTGCTTCAAACAATTATACATACTTTCACATTTACGATATTTTTAGGTGTAGTTCCATTGCTTGGCAACAATTAAAAGACAATAAAAACAATGAAATATGTGCTTTGAAAAAAAGTAAATTTATAAAAAGATATATTATTGGAACACATATATAAAATCTCTCCATAAGTTAAACATCGAGTTTAAAAACTCTGAACAATGTATACACAAAATTTCAAATTAATATGAATAATGTATAGTTCTAATTAGGAAATTTCATCATCCATAATTTATCATTTAAATCCTTCAATCATATGGGCCATTTCCTTTCAACAAATAAAAATGGAAAATCGTCTGAATTGCTATAGGAAAGCATTAAGTCGCAAAATAAAATGTTCTATATATTCCGAACGAATGAACCAAATTTAACCAAAACCTATACAGCTAAATCCGGGGATTTTACCAACATGCATCCTTAATTTTAAGCTAATCGGATGCTTTTTACGGCAGTTATCGCGGAACAGACAGACAGACAGACAAACGGAAATCAAAACTTTTCGTGTCTCCACAGTAAGCCTTCACTGATGTTTCGGCAATTACGAACGCACCAAAAATTTGAGGTTTTGTGGATTATTCACTTATTTAAATATCTTAATTTTTTATTGTCTGAATTTTGGTTACTGATAATTAAATTGATATTTTTGGGGGGCTAGTAAATTTAAATTCGCATTTGTGAACCCAAATTATCAGTCCCCTAAAGTATCAATTTCAGAAAAATACCTTTTTCTGCCATCTAAGGTGTTATTTTGTTTGTTCAAAAGGAATGAATGAGTATTTGCAGTATTATTTTAACTTCGGGTCTCAACAGTTTAAATAGCACTAATCCTTTATGTTACAAACTTGGAATAATCTGTCAAGCATAGATTGTGAAACACTTTCCAACACATTCAGAATAATGTAACAAAACTGCACCGTTTAAAAATTTAAAATATTACGTCTAATTCAACCCTATGGACACGCATAATACATTTCAAAACCCAATTTCAGCTGTTCCCATCCACAATCGGAAAATTATGCGAATTTTTTCAGCCGCCCTGTAAATGATATATAGATTTGAATCTATTAACTAAATGCATGCCATAATTTAGTTCACTTAAGAGATACATATACTTCAGTTGAAAATTTACCTTCAGTAATTTCCTCTAATAAAGCAACGGTACGCGAATACTTTTGTGCATCCGTGTATTTGATGTATATAATTTATATATAACAAGTAAGATGCAAAAAATTAATTAAATTATAAGCGCATACTGAATTTTAAACCGTGCACTCCAGCAATTATTACTGAAAGACAGTACTGATAGTAATCGATTTCTTTTGTGTGTCCCTGTAAATGAATAAAAAATGCTATGAATGCCCTGTTCTAACGTGATCATAGTGAAATTCAGTGATTTATATCAGTTTCAATACATTTGAAATAGCATAATGTCATTAAAATAGTCTGCAAACGATTTTCCCCATATACCATAATGTAAAGGGATACTTCTGAGTGCCCCTGAAAATGAACGATTAATCCTACACATTGCATATACAATACCAAACATGATTTACAGATCCTAAATAACCTTTATAAATTTCATGAAAATCTGAGTATATTTACGGAAGTTAGAGCGTGGAAAGTCGAATAGACGAACAGACGGACAGACAAACCGAAAGCATAAACACTTTTCAACTTTGTACGTAACTATTAATTCTTCTGTAAATTTATATTGCGAAAGCAAATTTTTATAATTATTTCCTTTTTAACTGTTCTACATTGGACAGAGGTGCAAACTAACTTTTTTTAAAACAATTTCTTTCTTCTATTCCTGTCTTTTAAATTGAATTGCTTTAAAGTTCATTACTATAAACCATAAAAATTAAAACCTACTGAAAAAAAAAAATTATCTCTTTAATCGCATTCAATGGAAAATAATGTGTTAAAAATTTAAAAATCTTTTTATACTATACCATACGCTTAAAATGAAATTTAAGTCTTTTTTGTCGCTCAATCTTCAAATATGAATATTAATGTTTATAGATTTAAATTTGGTGCTATGATTCGGTTTTAAAGCATTTTAAAAGAAAAGAAATTTGTCAATTTTATAATGAATTTTCATAAGTTTTAATTAAATCATATCGTCCGAAAGAAATTACTTTTAAGATGTGTAATTTTAAACACAAATGTCCATGATTTCAGAAAAAGAAAAAGAAATCCTTTGTTATTCAAGCAGAAATAAGAGGAAAGCAGAATTTAATCAATTCGGAATACAGCAATAAATATTCTCTAAAAAAAAAAAAAAAACTGAATAAACAGGAATTTAAATAGCCTTGTTTGTATTCGTGCGTTTTTTTTTCAAAAGATGCTGTTTACAATAGATCTCAATCTCAATTACCTTGTAAACTTGTTTTTAGATTACTTTATTATTCTGATGTGAAGAAAAAGAATTTTAGCAATGAATAAAAATTCAATTTACTTCTTGGGTTTTTTTTTATTCTAAGCTTAGAAATTGCTCCTTAAACTTCAGTTTTGTAAGAACAAAAACGGGCTGAAATGTTATAATGTTTCGCTAAAATTTAGATTTATTTTTGAATGCTTCATACAGTGTTTGGAATCACAGTTAATAAACCAGAATTTCACTAATGTAAATTTAGCTCTAAGAAGATTGAAAAATAAACTAACTATTTTTGAATTATCCAAAGAATAAAAATTTTGATGTGTTATCTTCTTTTAGTGCATATCTAAATTCGCAGCGTTTAGAAGAATATGGCTATGATATTTTATTTATTTACTTATCTCATTGTATTTATAATCAGGAAATGGTACAAGAAATGTTATCTTCTTTTACAGTAAAATAATAATAATAAAACCCATTCTTTGTTGCAATTCATCCATTTTGTTAACTTGGATTCTTTGACTTTCTGTAATAAAATGTGTTGTAATAAAATTCGTAGAACATTCGTATAAAAAAGTTAAATTAAGCATTATTATTAGCCCAGGCAATAGAGAGCGTATAAGGGCTCTACCTAGCAAAATTCATGGTAGTTCTGGAAAAAGGCTTACTATATGTTTTTTGGGTCGCTGAATCTGAATTTTTAACTTCTCAACAAAAATTTCCCCGGCAACCCACCAAATTTTGGTAAAATGCCCCCCACCCAAAAAAAAAAAAGGTTTTTTTTTTTTTTTTTTTTTTTTTTTAATCATTTTTTTTATTGTTTTATTAAAAAAGTATCTAGAAATTCAGAAAGTACACAAAATTTGCATCAAATTAAATACATGACATTATGACTTAGGATGAAGGGGTAGGGGAGATCTGCCTCGGAACATGTGCGCGGTGCTGTGTGAACTAAGTTGCGCAATTCCACTAAACCACTCACACGTTTATATTCGCCCTCCCATTTCCCCTCCGATAAGGTACTTTAAGTTTTCGATAAGGTACGTTAAGGTTCTTCTAAGGCAGCCCCCTCTCTCCCCGTTTAACCTACGTCATAATGTCATATATCCTATTTGTTGCAAATTTTGTCTAGTTTCTGAATTTGATAATGCTTTTCCCCTAAAACAACAAGAAATTTAAGTTAAAAACAACTATTTTGGGGGGTTTTCGGGGAAAATTTTGGGGGTAAGTTAAAAATTCGGATTCAGCTACCCAAAAAACTTAAAGTAAATCTTATAGAGAATGTTCGGAGGGGAGATCAGAGGACGTGTGAGTGGTTAAGTGGAATTGCGCAACTTAGTCCACGCAGCACCGAGGCGCATATTCTGCGGCAGAACCTCCCATTCCCTTCATCCTAAGTCATAATGTCATATATCTAATTTGTTGCAAATTTTGTCTACTTTCTGACTTTCTGGATACTTTTTCCCTAAAACAATAAAAAAATTGATTTTTTTAATAAAAACCTTTTTGGAGGGCTTTTTACCAAAATTTGGGGGGGGGGGGTGTTGCCGGGGAAATTTTGGTGGGAAGTTACAAATTCTGATTCAGCGACCCAAAAAACATAAAGTAAGCAAATTTATAGAACTACCATTAATTTTGCTAGGTAAAATTCCCTATTGCCTGGACTATATGTAGATTTGGATTCCTTAAAATGAGCTTCATCCAACAGTTTCTATACTTGGAATAATAATATGTAAGAGACAAAAAAGTTGCTTTTAATTTTTAGCAAAGTAATACACGCTACTTTTTCAATGATATGCATTCAAGATTTTTAAACTTTGATTTAGATGCACTTGTTTTGATTCGCTGATATGATAATAAAATATTGCTGTATTTTATAAACCGAGTTGTTTTTATCTGCTATACAAAATGGTAGGACATGTTTGAGTAACGTGTTGAGTTCATATATTCAAAATAAAGCAAACATTTTTTTAATACGAAGTTTTGAAATTTAAAATCGAACGGTGTATTGTTTCTCCGTTTGTACAATCTTAAAAGGAAAAAAAAAAAAAAATGCTTCTTCTGATTTACTCGATTTCGAAACTCGTTCTTCATCATTGGAAACCTCTTAAAGCAATTTATTTTTGAGATTAGAAGAATAATTTTGGTTGCTTTAAATATTGATTAGAAATGTATACGAGTTGAAATATAAATCTTTCTTTAGTTTATTCTGCTGCCACGGATTTTTGAAAACTTTCCCAAATAATTTTTATACTGTATTTATTTGGTCTATTAAACCGGAAAATATATTTATTATAATATTAGTTCTCAGTTAAACATTTTAGATACGTAATTACATTTATGCGTAGAAGTGTAATAAAATAATATTAATTTTAATGTTAATGCTAACGTTCTTAATTGAGGATGTTTACCTGTAAGAATATTTTCTTGAACATGAAAATTGATAGAATTAAAAAATACATATATTCCTAGTTGAAAAAGCCGATTATTGCATTTTAAAAATTACTTGGAAATGTATAAGAAAACCAGTGGCTGGAAAAGAAACTTTTTTTTTATAAATATCTAAAATAGAGTGATTTTTTGGGCTTCTAAATGTAAAAAACGCTTTTCCGAATTGTAAGACAGAATTTGATATTGCATATTTTCATCTGTGGTTTTCATAACTTTATTATTCTGATGTGAATAAAAAATATTTTTGCAATGAATAAAAATTCAATTTACTATTTTCATTTTATAAGAGACATCTGTCTTGTTTAACACTATATTATTTGTTTGGTATTACATATACAAAGAGTATAACAAATAAAGGCCGTTCAAAAATGCAACACACAAAATATGAAACATTTTGAAAGGGTGTGGTACAGAATTTGTGTAATATTACAAAGGATTTTTACAGACTCATAAATCACTCAGGTACATTCAGATAAGGGAAAGTCGTTCAAAATGGGGGAGTTAACATATTTTGTCCTACCGGAAAAAATATATCACTGAAAAAAAAAAAAAAAAAAAAAAAAAAAAAAAAAAAAAAAAAAAAGCGGGAAGCTATTTTAATGTTAGAGTAAGTCCTAATCCACCTAATTAAGTGTTGTTTGTTATATAAAATCATTCGGGTAGAAATGAAAAATATTTTTATGGGAAATGACCGAAGTCCCCGTTTTGGACAACCGGCTTTGTAAAATAGGGTACTGATATGAAACACAATAAATTTGAAGCCTAATGCAAAATTTTATTGCACAATTGGCAGCAAATTTGGACGGCAAAAAATAAAATTACGAATACAAAAAAAGAATACAAACGAAATTATTATTATTTTTGTTGTTTTTAACGGAAACGGACATGCTATAACTCCAAAAAAAATCAATTAGACACATATGAGCTTCTCATTAACTTCTTCGGCACTTGAACAGGACTCATGAGCCCAACCTCTGCAGTTTCAACACTGAATCCACCCTTCTTTGTCCTTTGAGTTAACGTATAGTTGAATATGAATGCTTCATCATTATCAATTATCATCCTCATCAGATGATAGCACTGGTTTCTCTAATATCCTCGTTTTAGAAGACAATGACGTATTCTAAAAAAACATGGCGATCCCTTGTATTGATGTAAGATAAATTAACAAGCAATATTTAAACGTGTAACTAAATCTAAAAGATCATGGATTTACTTATCAAAATCGAATTTTTAAAGATGACTCGACCAGTTCCGATACATTCACGATGAAAATCGAAAAGTTAAACAAATTTTGAAACTTTTGTGGAAACAACAAATTAATGAAAATTGTCAAACAGCACAATTGCAAATGGCATATAGACTACTTCGAATGTTACTAACATGTTGTATCTGAAGGTGGATCTGATTTCGCAGCATTTATCAGTCAGATTTCCAACGGTCCCATTTGACCAGCCGTCCCCGTTTTAGATGACTTTTCCCTACATGTCATTCACAACAATCATGTTTTTATTAAAGAAAATGAAGAGAACGCAACCGAGTTTAAGTATTGTTTTTCGTATCTCATGTAATACACCACAATCACTTACTGAAAGTATTTAAAAATACAGAATTTAATTAATTAATACTAAAAATTAGACTTATGTTTATGCAGTGTATAAAAAAGGATAAATTTCCACTGAAGAAAACATTTTCAACTTTGTAAATATATAATTACAGTTTTGTTTTTAATTTACTTTTATGAAGAGACATCGCAGGCAGTTTTCTAAAAAAATGTTTACTTAAAAAAATCTACGTAAAAAATTACAGATAATAAAGTACGGAAATTTCACACCTACTTTTTCTATCCACGGAAAAAAAAGTTATTATTTTTATCAAACGAGTTAATTAAGAAAGATGTTAAGTATGCAGTGTAAACAAGCGATGCATATGGGTAAAAAATATTATTTTATAGAATTGTTATCATGTTGTGTACATAAAGTGTAAAGCTGGGATTTAAAAGTCGTTTTATGATTTAGTTGACATAATTTTGTCATGCTATCTTTTCATGAAAGCTTTTAATTAAAATCAACATTGCATTTAATTAAAATCATGATATTTTATTCTTATTAAACATAATAGGTAAGTCCAAAGTCGCGCTAAGAAACTCAATTTTCTTTCGCTTGTAAATTTAATGAAAAGATTGCAGGAAAATGACATATGTTTGAAATTGCAAAAGCAAAAAAATGAAAGAAAACTTTTTACTTATAGTTCTGTATAGTATTTTCTCGCTACTTGTTGAAAAGTCTAAATGTTTATTTTATGGTGCAAACATTTTTCTTAGCGTTTAATTAAGTTTTTCTGGCTAAAATTATTGTTAAAAACATAAGAGATTTTTTTACTGCGAGTTTAAGAAAATTTGACAGTAAAGTAATTAAGTAAAAGTTTTAAGAAAGAGTGCTGTACACTACTTTTCTCGTCCAAAAGTCTTAACATTTATTTCATCGAGCAGACATTTTTAAAGTTGTATAATTTAGTTTATCAGGCTAAATTGTCATTGAAGCAAATTTAAGCGCGTTTATAACTGTGAATCGAGATAGAAAAGTATTGTTTTTAAAACTATATATGACTGAACGAGTTTAATTAATTTCGAATAAAGATTTATGAAATATTAAATTGCACAAGTTTTTATTTTTAAAAAAGGAAGCTTTTAAACCTAAAATATTTATACCTACCCCAACAAAAATAATACAGGGGTTTCCCTAAACTTCATATTTTGTACTATTTAACATACGCTGATGCTGCTTAAGTTTTAGTGCAAATAGCACAACAGGTGGCACTGCAATGATGCATTTTTCATGATTTCCGCGCTATCTCAAGAATTTATGCACAGAATTTCATAAACCTACATATGCTCTTAGACCTTGAGAGAAATAGATGCTGATTAAATTTTGGTGTAAATAGTACAACAGATGGCACTACAGTGATACATTTTTCCCGATTTTCGCGATGTCTCATGACTTTTTGCACGAAATTTCGTAAACCTACATAAGTTTTGGGTGCAAATCGACCAACAGGTGCTTTATTCCGTTATTGCGGTAGCTATATCTTAAGAACTAATGCAAGGAATTTCACAAATTTTCATATTCAGATAGACGTTGATAATAAAAGATCTTTATTAAGTTTGGGTGAATTCAGCCCAATAGGTGTGGCAGCTCTGCTCTGTTTTCTTCGATTTTCGTTGCAGATATATATCAAGAACAAATAGAGTGTAATTTTATTTTGATTGCAGACGATTTGAATTATAAATAAGAAAGTTTTAAGAAGACCACCACATACTATTTTTTACTATTATTAGAGTTGCATTATTTTCGTTTTAGTACAAATATATTCCTAAAACGTGTTTTCATGTAAATATATAGATCATTTTCTTGCTTTTTTGAAATAAAAAAAATACACTGGTCATTAAAATTAAAGAATAATGAGGAGAAAAAATGTGCTCACTATGATAATGTTGCAACTAGTTCCCAATGCTGCAATTATTTATGTTAATTAAATAAAATTGAACACACAAAAGTACTTTCGCGCATGCGTTAGCACCGGAAATATTCAAATTCGGCGATTGACAATGTGGTGTGGAATGGAAGGATGGAGTTTGATCTGCATTGCTGTTTAAATTGAATGTTGTGTCTGAGAGTGATCAGTATTCATTAGTTACTGCTGAAAGACATCATTTACGTGAAAGTCAAAATGGCGAATAATTGATAGAATCGAGGGAGATCAAACGAAAATGGAATTGGCACAAGATTTTAATAATCCTCAAAGCGTCATATGAAGAGCTTTCAGCCACTTTTTAAGCACTGGATCAATTAATAGACAGCCTGGTCAAAGGAGACCAAGAGCGGAAAATGCATCCGAAGACCGTTTTCTATCATTTTCGGCTCAACGAAACCGCGAAGCATCTACAAGAGATTTGGTTTCACACCTTCAGGCTGCCATAGGAACTCGAATTAGGCATTCTAGTGTTGCACGAACGCTTAAGAAGCGTAGACTGTATGGGAGAAAACCAATAGTTTGTGTCCCACTCAGTCCAGCTTCTAAAGGGGCCCGTTTAAGCAAGGTTCGTCGTTATATTCAATAGAGCCAAGAAGACTAGAACCGAATATTGTTTATTGACGAGTCCAGGTATTGTCTAAACACTGATCCTACACGTGGTTTAATCTGAAGAGAGGAAGGAACAAGCAACTTGCCTTCCCTTGTCGGTTAAATATCCCGTTTCCGAGACCGCGGTTTAAGGGTTTCAGAGAGAATAATGACAAATGGCCGCACCGCATAGCTTTCAAGGAATTTCTGAAACCAATCGGAGATATTGGTGGGAATATCGAAAACCCAAGTTAGACTGTTTAGGGATGGGTTTGCCGCAGAGTTTTTGCTAATGGATGACAATGCTCTGCCGAATCGAGCTGACGTGGTGTTCGAATACATGTAAACTGTAAATATTAATCGATTGGATTGTCCAACTTACTCTTCGACTTGAACACTATTGAGCATGTATCAGATGTCTGAGGGCGCCGACATTCAGAGCGCCAAATTCCTCCTTGGTTCCTCCAGTGTGTGAAAAGTGCACTTTTAGAAGAATGGCGTGAAATTCCACAAGATAAACACTTCGGTGAAGTCTATGAAATGAAGGTGCGAGATATGAATATCTGCCCGAAGTGGAAATATACCATATTAAAAAAAAATCTTTTCCACAAGAAGTGAATTAATTTGTCCATCATGTTTTCAATTTCCATTAATTTGGTTTTAATTTCAATATTTTCAGTATTATCAACTGCCAAATATTGCAATTTATGTTAACAAATGCTTTTGAACAAATTTCTATTAATAAGTTTTCATTAATTATCAGTTACGTTTTATTTGTGTCTTTAACCTTTAATTTTGGTGATTAATGTATATATAACCCTATGATATATAACCTGTGAACCAAAATTTCATTCAGTTTCGGTGAACTGTCTCATATTTCGGGATAATTTTTTCTTATAATCAACTTATACTTAAACCGTGCACATTTCTATTTGCTAATATCTTTTCTCTATTTCAAATTATCTGATACACTAATTTACAAATGTGTAAATAAAACTATTTTTTATTATGAAAACATTATTTGATATTTCAATATAATAGCAAAATCGGTAGGCTAATTATAAATGAATATACTATTTCGAAATTTTTAAATCAGACTGTAAGTAAATTGAATACACAATATATTCCACACTTCACTTCACACATGAAATATACATGCATGAATCTGTTTTTCCGAAATTGCAAGATTCCAGTAATATATACCATCGAAGTACTTGCATACATCTGTTTTTTTGTAAAGCATCCAGATTTCTTCTTAAAAAATAATATTTAACATTAATGCTTGTGTTGGAATTATCTGTTATTATGCCAAATGTTGGCAACGCACTTGTTCTAATGTATGTAACCATAGAAACATAATTCGTTTTCTTCATTCTAGTTTATGTTTTTGTCTTGCTATGAGTGCACGCAACGCATCGCATTGTCAATAAAACAGAAATACAGTCCTTAAGAATGTGAGTTTATTAATTTTGTTTAATACGCGCCGCTTACAAAATTGGTCATCGTCCAGCCGGAAATAAAAGGTACTTTTCGCAATTTGATAAAATTATGTGACTGTACATGAACTATTTTCACCAGTTCTTTCGTCAAAGATTTATCGAATGTTGATTTCACTAGCTTGTATGCTTCGATTAATGAGAAGAAGAAATCGTCTGCTTAGCAAATAACGTAGGAAATATATATTATTCTCTTTGCTGTATTATACGTTTTTTGAAATGGAATCTAATGACAAATTGAAAAAGAAACGTTTCACATTAACAACGTCTGTAACAAAATTTATTAGTAAATTGAAAACATTAATAAATCAGAAAAATCTAGAAATTGATAATTACTCAGAAATTTTAGAACAATTAGATGATAAAGAACAATCGCTAAAAATCTTAAATAATGAAATAGAATCTGCCATTACTATAGAAAAAGATTATGAAATAGATATTAACACTAGTGAGGAATATCATAATAATATTATGAAGACTAAATAAAAAAAAAAATAAGTGCTTAGAGGAAAGTACAGTTTTCAGTGAATTTCAATTAAAACCTAATCTAATAAACAACGCAATAAACGTTAAATTACCTCAAATTCCACTTCCGAAATTCTTTGGAAAATCCGAAGAATGGAATACGTTTAAGCTACAATTTAACAACTTAATAAGCTCAAGTGAACAATTTTCGGATGCTCAAAACTGCATTATTTATCAGCTGCATTGATAAATGATGCAAGGGTTATGATTACAATAGAGGATACGTTTTCATCCTTGTTCCAATCATTAAAGGACAGATACGGAAATGATAGAGTAGTAACAGAAATACACATTAATTCACTTTTGACGCAGATAAGCTCACACAGCCTTCCGCTAAAGACATACGGAATTTAGTCGATATTGTGAGAAAAAGCATTCGCGCATTAAGCGTTTTAAATTACAATAGAAACAATCTTTCCGATGTTTTAATATTAAGCATCATTCTTCAAAAGTTGGACAAAGATACTCGAAAAAATTATGAAATGAGTATAGGTGCAACCGAAGTACTAAAATTAGATGAATTAATTTTATTTTTGGAGAAACGTTCTCAAATTTTGGAAAATATCCATAAATGCACTTCCATAAAACCCTTCATTAAGGATCACAATCGTTCATGCAATTCTAAGTCATTAACTTTGATAGCAGAAGATCCACACAATTGTTTAATGTATAAGGGCGACCACATTTTAATGAAATGTTCGCAATTTTCGAATTTGCCCGCTAAAAAAAAAGGTTCAGTTTTGTTAAAATGAAAAGACTATGCTATAATTGTTTATCATCTGTTCACAACATTAGTCAATGTAAAAGTTTACGTACGTGCAAAAATGTAGCAAGCGTCACCACAGCTTAATTCACATGGAACGCGGTGAAAAAGGTATTGATACAAATCAGGCTATACCAACTGAAAACAGAAGTAGTCTTAGTTGTAACTTGTCGCCAAGCGCAACCGCATTTACTCCTCATAGTTACACAAATAGTCACATGTCTGTCACCACTTTGAGGGAAAATGCACATTCATTTGATAACACGCATTCACCCATTAACAATACGGTAATGAATATTACATCTTCTTTTAGTAAACAAGTACTGCTTTCAACCGCGATAATATATGTACAAAATGCTAGAAGAGAATTTGTTAATCTTAGGATTCAGGATCTCAAAATAACTTTATAACGAAGGAATGTACCGAGTTATTGTTCTTGGAGGGAAAGAAAATAAACGCACCAGTTTCAGGGCTTAATGGTTCAGTCATGAATATAAAAAAAAGTGTTATAACAACCATCGCAAATGAAAATAGGAGTTTTAGTGAAACATTGCAATTTTTTCTTGTTCCTAAAATTGCAATTGTTAAAATTTTTTGTTGTTCCGCGCATAACGCCAGCTACATATCTAAACATCATGCCTGTTACGCAGTTAAAGACATTTCAGTTAGCTGATCAACAATTTGATAAATTAGGTCCAATACATGTTTTATTGTCAAACGAAGTGTATTTTAGGTAGCTTTCATTACAAAAAGCTACCTATTGCAGCCGTTCGGAGGAAAGCGATTTCAAAAAATTTTGGTATATTTTCATCCATCATGACCCCCAGACCCCCCGAAACCACCCTCCGTTCAAAAGTTGATATATATATATATATATATATATATATATATATATATATATATATATATATATATATATATATATATATATCCATATATATATATATATATATCTGACATTTGTCATACTGTAACTCTCGAATTTATGAACCGATTTGAATGTAATTCGGTATGTACATAGTACATACCAATGTCTCGACCGAGTTCGTTGGCCAGCTTCATCCGCCATTTTGTTTCAAAATGGCGGCCATTTAAATTTTTTTTTAATTTTAAATTTGAAATGTGGTACCAAAGAATTGAAAATGGAAAAATATTTTTTTCTTATGTATTTGACCTTTATACAAAGATTCCGGAGCAGTTTTTGTTTCGTCTATATCTTAAAAAATGGCTGAGTTATAGCATTTTGAATTTCTAGCGTGGCTGACATTATGAAACGTCCTGAATTTTGTCACGCGATAAAAGGCGTATTTATGAACCGATTTGGATGTAACTTCGTTCGTACATAGTACATACCAATGTCTCGAACGAGTTCATTGGCCAGCTTCATCCGCCATCTTGTTTAAAAATGGCAGCTATTTAATTTTTTAAGAAAAATTTCAATTTGAAATGTGGTACCAAAAAATTGAAAATTGAAAAAATATTTTTTCTTATGTATTTGACCTTGATACAAAGATTCGGAAGCAGTTTTTGTTTCGTCTATATCTTAAAAAATGGCTGAGTTATAGCATTTTGAATTTCTAGCGTGGCTGACATTTTGAAATGTCCTGATATTTGTCACGTGATAACAGGCGTATTTATGAACCGATTTGAATGCACCTTGGTGGTGTATATAGTACATACAAATATCTCAACCGAGTTCGTTGGCCAGCTTCATCCGCCATCTTGTTTCAAAATGGCGGCCATTTAAAAAAATTAAAAAAAGTTTAAAATTTAAAATGAGATACCAAAAAATTGGAAAATGAAAAAGATTTTTTTCGTATGTGTTTGACCTTAATACAAAGATTCCGGAACTGTTTTTGTTATGTCTATATCTAAAAAAAATGGCTGAGTTATAGCATTTTGAATTTCTATTGTGGATGACATTTTAAAACGACCTGGTTTTGTCACGCGATAACAAGCATATTTATGAACCGATTTGGATGTTACTTGGTCTGTACATAGTACATACCAATGTCTCGACCGAGTTCGTTGGCCAGCTTCATTCGCCATCTTGTTTTAAAAGGGTTGTCATTAAAAAAAAAAAAAAATTAAAATTTAAAATGAGGTATTAAAAAATTGGAAAATGAAAAAGTTTTTTTTTATGTGTTTGGCCTTGATACAAAGATTCCGGAGCAGAGTTTGTTTCTGAAAATTTGTTCTTTTGTTTATATCTTAAAAAAATGGTTGAATTATAGCACTTTGAATTTCTAGTATGGCTAACATTTTGAAACGATCTTGTATTTGTCACGCGATAACACACGTATTCGCCTATTTCCATGTAAGAAGGCATGTGGATAGTATACATCAACATCTCAGCCAAATATAAGTTACTTTAAATAAAAGCAGCTTGGATAAAGCTGACTAATTTCGCGAAATTCTCATTCATAATGATTTAATATTGATAAAAATTAGTAATGAATGTCCTATATTCGGTTTCCACTAAATTGAGCTTCGTGTGTTTGAATAATATAAGTTGGCTGTTTTAAAATAAGGAATTTGAAAGCAACTCTTCCTCCCGGCACTGGCCGGAAGGACTTTTTTTATTTAATGGGAGCCAATAAAATAAACATGAAAATTTTGGTTTTTCAAGAAACAGTTTTTGGCTATGTTGCCAGTTGTTCTAAGTCTGCAAGAAGACAATTTCAGCAATTATTGTAGTCTTGTTCCAAATATGGACGATTTATCCAATATTATGCAGACAATTTGGTAAATTGAAGCGGTTCATGATACAAATCAAATAAAAAGTAAAGAAGAGCAATATTGTGAGGAACATTTCCTGCGCACACATACTAGAAGGGAAGATGGCAGATATGTTTTGGAAATACCAATTAAAACTGGTGGGCTTGCATGCTTAGTAAAATCAAAAGAAAATGCAAATAAGCAATTAAATCATTTATTTAAGCGATTAACGCACAATCCAGCCATAAGATTCTTGTATGAAGATTTCATTAACGAATATAGTAATTTGGGACACTTAGAAGAAATCTCTTCTGAAACTAATCCCAGATTTCATATTATTTGCCGCATCATGGGGTATACATTCCCGATAAACCTAGCACGAAATTAAGAGTTGTCTTCGATGGTAATGCAGCTACTACTAGTGGTGTTTCTTTAAATGATGTTTTATTAAACGGAGGATCAGTTTAAGATGAGCTTTTTGATATCATTCGTCGATTTCGAACACACAAGTACGCCTTTACAGTCGACATCATAAAGATGTATCGCCAGATACTAATTGCGGAAAAGCAGAGAGATTTATTGCGCATTTTGTGGGAATGTGGTTAATGAGGAACTGGTGTAAAACATTTAAGTTAAAGACAGTCACATATGGAACATCGAACGCTCCATATCTTGCCACGCGGACTCTAAATCAGCTCGCAATTGATGTAAAAGATAATTTTCCGCTAGCATCACGTGCAGTACTCCAAAATTTCTACGTCAACGATGTGCTAACAGGAGATAACAGTTTAGCAGAAGCCCAACAACTTCAAGCACAATTAATCGCATTGCTTGAACGTGGCGGCAGGACATTACACATATGGTGTGCTAACGAACCAGAACTGTTAAAATTTGCAACTAGTAACAAGGAATATTCATTCAATGATCGTGTTGAGGACCAGAGCACTAAAACTCTAGGACTGTTATGGAATCCAATTCGTGACTCCTGTTTGTATAATTCATCAGTTAAGGAACCAGTTCTGTACACGAAAACAACTGTTCTATCAGATATAGCTCGAATTTATGATCCATTAGGATTACTCGGTTTCGGAATAGCTAAGGCTAAAATTTTCATGCTGAGACTTTGGTTATTAAGGTTAGGTTGGAACGATTCACTTCCAGATGATGTTAAAGATGAATGGCAACACTTTATCAGAACACTTCAACATATAAACAATTTAAAAATCAATCGTTTTGTTTTAAACGAAGGCCATTCTCAAATTGAACTGCACGGTTTCTCCGATGCATCCGAGCTCGCATATGGAGCAGCCATTTATCTACGCTGTCCCATAAAATTTAATACATCTTTAAATTTACTGTGCAGCAAATCTAGGTTTCCACCATTGAAACCTTTGACAATCCCAAGACTTGAGTTGTCTGTAGCTGCCTTATTGTCTCAACTCGTATGTAAGGTAGTGAATTTATTAAAGTTACATATCAATAAGGTAATTTTGTGGTGTGACTCAACCATCGTCTTAGCATGGATTCAGACTCCTCTTCATCTACTCAAAAGCCTTGTGGCCAACAGTGTTAACAAAATTCAAGAGTTGACCCAGACTTATCAATGGAAACATATATGTTCAGAGGACAATCCAGCAGACCTTGTTTCTTGAGGACTAACCTTTGACAAGTTAATTGATTTTGAAATTTGGTGGCACGTCCCTTCCTTCCTATTAGAAGGTGACATCACATCCAATAAGGTAATTTTCTGGTGTGACTCAACCATCGTCTTAGCATGGATTCAGACTCCTCCTCATCTACTCAAAAGCCTTGCGGCCAACAGCGTTAACAAAATTCAAGAGTTGACCCAGACTTATCAATGGAAACATATATGTTCAGAGGACAATCCAGCAGACCTTGTTTCTTGATGACTAACCTTTGACAAGTTAATTGATTTTGAAATTTGGTGGCACGTCCCTTCCTTCCTATTAGAAGGTGACATCACATCCAATAAGGTAATTTTGTGGTGTGACTCAACCATCGTCTTAGCATGGATTCAGACTCCTCCTCATCTACTCAAAAGCCTTGTGGCCAACAGCGTTAACAAAATTCAAGAGTTGACCCAGACTTATCAATGGAAACATATATGTTCAGAGGACAATCCAGCAGACCTTGTTTCTTGAGGACTAACCTTTGACAAGTTAATTTATTTTGAACTTTGGTGGCACTTCCCTTCCTCCCTATTAGAAGGTGACATCACATCCAATAAAAACATTGACTTGGAACATGTGAAAGACACTATTGAGTTTCCATCAGAGTTAAAACTGAAAAACAATACTACATTAACTTGTTTTAATTATGTTGAATTTGTTAATGAGATTTTAAGTATTAGCAACAATTATACTAAAATATTACGTGTTTTGAGTTATATTTTCAGGTTTTTAGATAATACTAAAAGATCATTTGAAAAAAGAAAGGGACAGGTAAGTAAAGATGAATTATCAAGAACAGAAACATTTTTTATACTTGAGTTTCAAAAAAGCGAATTTAAGGCAAAATATACTGCACTTTTAGAAGGTAAGAAAATTTCTAAGAAAAGCAAACTGTGATTGTTAAACCCCTTTTTGGATGCAGATAAGGTGCTAAGAGTTGGAGGTCGTTTAAATCATTCCGACCTAAAATTTGTTCAAAAACATCAATACATTCTGCCAGCTAAGGGTAAATTGTGTAGGCTAATTGCAATTTACTACCATAAAAAATAACTTCATATAGGTGCACAAGCATTGTTATGCTACTTCAGGCAAAAAGTCTGGCTATTACAGGGAAGAAATTTACTTAGGAAAATAACGCATGAGTGTATAACTTGTAGTAAAATCAAATCTTATAACTGTGCAACAAATCATGGGTTCACTACCCACAGAGAGAGTACGTCCTAACGCACCCTTTAACTATGTGGGAACAGATTTTTATAGCCCATTTTTAAAAAAATATGAGGCAATGAATCTTTTTAAAGTTGCAATGAATGTTGCAGAAAGGGAATACTTAATAAGGTCTATTTGGCAATCTTTGTTTGCTTTGTAACTAAAGCAGTGCATCTCGAATTAGTGTCAGAATTGACCACAGATGCATTCATTGCAACTTTAAAAATATTCATTGCTAGAAGCGGAAAATGCGCAGTAATCTTTTCAGATAATGCAAAAAATTTTGTTGGCGCGAACGCAAAGTTACAAAGACGCCATAATTTGCTAAGACGTCCGGAAGAGAAGCTGGCAAATTATTTGTCAGAAGAGAATATTACTTGGAAATTTATTCCTCCTCGAGCACCCAATTTTGGTGGGTTGTGGGAGGCAGGAATAAAATCGGTAAAATATCAGCAATAGTAAGTCAGCAACAGTAAAGCGAATATTTGGTAATGCCAGGTTAACTTTCGAAGAGTTATTAACTGTAATTGCCCAAATAGTGTCGATATTAAGCTCACGTCCAATCAGTCCATTGTCTTCAGACGTGAATGACCACGAGACCTTAACGCCAGGTCACTTCTTAATCGGGAGACCTATGACAGCGATAATTGAACCAGAATTAATTAATATAAGCAAAAATAAACTGTCTAGATGGCATAGGATTACAAAATGCGTTCAATTGATATGGAATCTTTAGAATAAAGATTACTTAAATACACTTCAACAGCGTTCCAAATAGCAATTTAAAAAAATAACGTAATCATAAGTACCCTGATAAAGGAAGATCATCTTCCTACAAATAAATACTTATTAGGACGCATTACAAATGTTTTCTCAGGTACACATGGTAAGATTAGGGTACTAGAAATTAAAACCACAAGGGGAATACTTAAAAGATGTATATCCAAAATTGCGTTATTGCCACAAGACATTTCAGAAAATTAGTTATGAACTATTTAAAAAAAGAAAAAAAAGGGAGGGAGCTTGGCTGTGTCTTTTTTCTTAATTTTTGTTGCTGTATTTTCATAATTGTATTATTGATATTGTTGTCATATTTACTCAGTCATTTGTAATGTTAATATTTTATTTTCTATTGTATAGTTCATTGAAGTTGACCCTTCAATGTCGAGGGGTATGTTGGAATTATCTGTTAATATGCCAAACGTTGGCAACGCACTTGTTCTAATGTGTGTAACCATAGAAATGTAATTCGTTTTCTTCATTCTAGTTTATGTTTTTGTCTTGCTATGAGTGCACGCAACGCATCGCATTGTCAATAAAACAGAAATACAGTCCTTAAGAATGTGAGTTTATTAATTTTGTTGGGGTCTCAGGACTCTTAAAGCTTTAAAATTTTCGAAATTTTAATTTCTTTAGATATTAAACTACTATCTTTTCTGAACATTTTGGTGTAAATGTTTCCTTGAAATTCCTATTAGAACAGAAGTTATGGCTTTTAGAATTATACACGCTAAATATCAGAAGGGGCGTTTCAGAAACTTTGAAGTCAATTTTCTCCAAATGACGTTTTTGGGCATAACGCGCACGATATCTCAAAAACTTCTGAATTTTTTTTCATGAAATTTTCAAATCATATGTTTCATGTTAGTCTGTATAAACTGAACCTAAAATTTCCTTCTTATTGTTCAGAAATATATCCTTTATAGGTGATTATACTGTTGAAAATATCTAAATTTTGCATTAACTAAATACAACTTTGTATTAAAAATAAAAAAAAATGCTTTAAATACAAATTTATTTAGGTTCAGAGTAATTATTACAATTTGAAGCATAAGTAGGACTCAAAATTTTTCTTCTACTTGCAAAATTTATTTTGTAATCGTGCGCATAATCTGTTATGCCGATTTTCCGCTCGTCAAATATCTGACAGTTTGGACCCTACTGTAAATTCTAATTCTGCATCCTGTAATTTTTCAAATACATGAAATGAAAGAACATACTTATATCTTTCATCCCAATAAAAAATTTTGTCTTAAAATCAATTACATTTTAAGATATTATATGTTGAAAACGGTCTTTTTTTTTCGATTTTTCCATTTTTAAGAGTCCTGAGACCCCTTAATACGCACCGTTTACAGCTTGAATATTTTATTCCTTCATCGAAAATAACAATTATTAATGTACTTGCGAGTCAATAAGCCATTGATATCAGGTGAGTAAATTACAGAATTATTGCATTAAACACTTAGTCTCAATTATTTAAATAAAACTTCAGTCGTATTTGAAGTGTTTTAAAATAAAAATAAATTTAGAGAATGATAATTTTAATAAATTTCATTTCAGGCTGAAATACTATTTCCAAATGCACAAACAATCAATCCTTTTACTATATACAATGAAACGAAACATATATATATATATTACGCTATCGCACAGAAATTGCGATTATTTGTTAATTGTTTAATGGCAACGCCCGTATGAAAAACATCTCAATGGTTATTGAACAGCATTTAATGATCACCATACTTATAAGGGGGTTACCATAGGGGGGAACCTATTATGTCATCAAATTCCGCAATGTTGATGCCAACTTGGCGATATATAGTCAAATTTGGTGCCAAAAGTAACGCCAACTTGGCGATATCTCGAATATTTCGCCAAATTCCCATAGACATACATTGTAAACAAATAGTGTTTAATTTCTTAAAGAAAATCAACAAATTGAGATATTTTAATGCAACAAAAACTAATATTAGTTTAAAGGATTATATTAATTATATTTAAGGGAGTCCAAGTAAATTATATTTTAATAAAAGTAATATGATACAATGCTGAGCATGCTTTCCCAAACATAAATTTTAAAGGCGACCAAACTGTAATTTAATATCAAGAAATCGCAAAGTTTCAATGGAAATAAGTTTTTCCAGTATGCAGACAATATATAAATTAATTAAAATATTTATAATTGTACTCATATTTTTTATGTAGTTCTATTTTAATTTTTTTAATGAATGCATATTTCAGAATAGTATTATTTGTGCAGTTATAATTTTAATAGAAAAAAAAATAAATGTCTGAGCGAAGCGATGGCTAATACACAGCGAAATATTACTTTCCAATTACATACAACAGCTACGATGGATATTAAAGCCATGGCCTACAAAAATTTTGCCTAATGAAAATCTTTCGTCAAGCATAACTCAAAAAATATTTGTCGGATTTACTTTCTGATTGCACCAGATGGTACCTATGAGAGTATCCTACCTAATGCACCTACTATCAAAAATAAGGTCCAAACCGTTTAAAAATTATGTTAAAAAAACTGATAAAAAGCACACTGTATCTACATACGTCACGGAAATTTAGTGTACGTCATTTGCACTGGCTGGATGTTTTCGTAAAAATCGGATTACAGCACATGGAGCAAAGAAAATGTGAACGTACTAATATTAAAGTATAATAAAACCTATTTAAACAGGAAAATAAATGTGGATTTTTTTTTTCTATTTAAAAGAAAAATGTCAAAATATCATAGCCGTCTAAACTAATATTATATCTATACTAATGTTATAAAGAAGTATAATTTGTTTGTTTGTAGGAAGTAATACCAAACCGATTTCGAAAGTAATGGTATCAAAATGATTGTGTTAGTCCACGTTCGAACATAGGCTATATCTTAAGTCGATGACACTACCCCAAAGTGGGGTGTATGAGCAAAAAGCGTGCTAAAAATGCGATTTTTGAGTTACTGAAGGTCCTAGAAATATGAAATTTGGAATATTAGTTACTAATTAGATATAAAAGATTTCTAAGAACATTTCCTAAACAATTTGAAAATTAAAAGGTGTGAAAAGCCGCAAAAAGCGTTCTAAAAAAAGTTCTAAATGGTGGTTTCTACACAATCTCAGGAAATACCAAACCGATTTAAAAAATAATGGTGTCAAAATGCTGGTGACACCTCTTGCTTCAAGATAGGCTATATTTTATGTCGGTGCCACTAACCCAAAGAAGATGCAGGGGAAAAAAAGTTTTAAACTGCGATTTTTGTGTTATTGAAGAGCCTAGAAATATGAAATTTGGAATATTAGTTACTTATTAGATATAAAAAATTTCTAAGAACACTTCTTAAAAAATTCGAAAATTAAATGGGGTGATAATGCGCGAAGAGTGTTCTAGAAAACGTTCTAAATGACGATTTCTAAACAATTTTAGGAAGTATCAAATCCATTTGGAAATTAATGGTTGTAAATTGATGGTGACAGATATTGCTGTAACATAGACTATATTTTATGTTTGTGTCACTACCGCCTGGGAAATACAGGATCAAAAAACGATCTAAGTTGCGGTTTTTGTGTTATAATAGGGCCTAGAGTCATGGAATGGTAGTTACTTCTAAGATATCAATAATCAGGAACATTTTCTAAAAAAAATTGAAATTTAAAAGGGGTGAAAATGCGCGAAAAGCGTTCTTAAGAACGTTCTAAATTGCGATTTCTATGCAATCTCAAAAAGTACTGAACCGATTTCAAACATAATGGTGTAAACATAATGGTGATAGCTCTTACTCTGAGATAGGCTATATTTTATGTCTATTTCCACTACCCCAAAGCGACTGCAGAAGAAAAAAGTTCTAAAAATGCGATTTTTGTGTTATCGAAGGACCTACGAAGGAAACATTTCAGATTCATAAAATTTGGCATGGTATATATTTAATAGATATAAATTTCTGTAAGAACACTTGTTTAAAAATTTGAAAATTAAAAGTGGTGAAAATGCGCGAAAAACGATCTAAATGCCGATTTGGGAACAATCTGAGAAGGAATCAAACGAATTTAAAAAGTAATGGTAGAAAATTGATACTGACAACCTCTGCTCTAACAAAGACGCTATTTGATGTCGCTGTCACTAACGCCTGGCAGTTGCAGAAGCAAAAAGCGTTCTAAATTGCGATTTTTGTGATCCCCGTAAGGCATGGTGACATCACGGCGACGTCGTTGTGAAGTCAAACTGTGATTTTGTGACCGTCGATGTTACGTCACGTGACGTCGATGTGACGTCATAGTGACTAGAATGCGAGGTCGTTATGGCCGTTTTAGAGGTCGTTTGTGACGTCACATTGTGACCACTCTGTGAAGTAACAGTGCGACAAATTTGTGAAAAGTGTGTCATTTGTGACTATTTTGGCTTTAACTTTGTCACGAACCTGTGACGAAAGTGACAATGCTTTGAAGTCACACTGTGACCAATTTGTGAAATATGTGTCATTTGTGACGAACTTGTCATAAACACTGTGATGATTTCAAATGAAAATCAAATTTCAAATTAATTGCTTAAAAGGTGCAAAGGAGAACATAGTGAAAAAGATTCCATGCTGGGACTCGAACCCGGGCCATCAGTATAGCGCACTGACATTCTAACGACTAAACAACATGGAACGATACCCAGCCTGGAAAATTTCTCACTATTACATGTTGGCAAGGCTACAAACGCAGCACAAGATGGAATATTTATCGTGAGCCACCGACATGGGGCAAACACGAAACTTAATTAAATCCAGCATCGATTGAAACTATATTAATACTTGGAAATTTTTCCAGAGAGAACCATTCGCCTTGCATACAATATTTCAAATGAAAATCAAATTTCAAATTAATTGCTTAAAAGGCAATTTTAATTGCCGATGTCCATTGATTTAATACGATGTCCAATAATCCGCATTCAGATACACAGGCAAGGTTGCCATCAAACAAGAATAATAATAACAACAACATTGTCATAACTATATGTGAGTTATAATAGTGATATAAATTTGGCTTTGAACAAACAACCACAGAAGGAGTATTTTACATATGTTTCGAGTGAAGCTTGATCATCAAGGTACTAATTAATTATACAAGCAACAGATGTATAAGCAAAAGTTTTAATTCAAATGTAAATGTTTGCAATCCCCCCCCACACACACACACATACACATACACCACCAAAAAAAAAAAAAAAAAAAAAAAAAAAAAAAAAAAACTTACCGCAATGAAATTAACTTGGCCTTAAAGGACGCTTTTTAAAATACGACATTGTTTGCAAAACGCATTACGCAACATTCCTATAACATTTGAAGTAATCACGGTACTTTTATTTTAAATTTAGACAAGGGCATTTTTTTCACCAAAAACAACTTTTTTTTCGCATTATTAATTTAGAAACAATTCTTTGATGTTGAAAGAAAATGTTTTGACTTATTATCTCTTATTATTATTTTTACTTATTTGTATTTTAAAAGAAATGGGTCAAAGTCGTGTTTTTTAAATGTATTTAATTTATGTATTTCAAATGAAAATAATGTATTACGGAAGTTAGTGATTTATCTTCTGTATCCGGCTAAATGCCTTATTACCATGTGTCTAATACCCTTCACGATACTTCGTTGTTATATGGGCCTTGGCTCTTTTAAAAAAAGTTTGACCCAATTCGGATTTAAGAAAGTGAAACCATTTTGCCAAATGATATAAACGACTATGGAAATAAAATTGAAGAAGTATTAAACTGGTTCATGTATGTATTTTAAAAAATACATCTGCTAACATGTATTTAAAAAAAAAAGATTTACATTTTTATATAATAAATGTTAAACGCCTCCTTTATCTACGTGTATGCTAATATTATAAAGTAGTAACGTTTGTGTGTTTGTGGAATATAATCTCAAAAACTACCTACATAATTTAATAAATATCGGTTTGAAAATGCTGGTGACCATCTCTGCTCCAACAAAGACTATATTTTATGTCGGTACAAAAACCTCCATGGCTGCAGGAGCAGAAAAGTTCTAAAATTGCAAATTCTGAGATTTCGGAAGGGTTTGAAATTTGAAATTTTGTGCGGTGGTTACTTTTAAGATGTAAATACTCGTTACGAAAGCTTTCTACAAGGTTCGAAATTTTAGTTAGAAATAAACGTAAAACGTTCTAGTAAGTTTCTAAATCACGATTTATTTGGAATTTTTAGAGAAAGAAACTTTGAAATTTCACATGGCTATTGCTTTTAAGTCGTTAATGCCTATCAGTAAAAAAAAAAAAAAAAAAAAAAAAAAAAAAAAAAAAAAAAAAAAATTAAATGAGTGTACCATAAAAAAATCTAATCTGCAATTTCTGTGATACGGTTGGGTCTAGAAACTTAAAATTTGGCATGGTAGTAACTTATAAGATCTAAATGTTCGTTATAGAAAGAATTGAAACTGCAAAGCATTAGAGCGAATTATAGAAAAATCGAAATTAAGAAGACTAAATAAAGCGAACAAAGTTCTAAAGATGATCTAAATAACGAAGTACATAGAATTATTAGGAATATAAGCATGAAAATTTTCATGGATGTTGATTTTAAGACGTAAATACTCGCAATAGAACAATTTCTAAAAATGTTGATATGTAAAAATGATGAAGGAACGAAAAACTTTCGATTTTTTTTTTAAATTTCTATGCTACTGCTGAGCTAAAAACTTTTTATCGGGTTGAAATTTTTGGACGGGATA
Source organism: Maratus speciosus (assembly GCA_963932465.1). Classification (NCBI taxonomy): domain Eukaryota; kingdom Metazoa; phylum Arthropoda; class Arachnida; order Araneae; family Salticidae; genus Maratus; species Maratus speciosus. The sequence continues at coordinate 68,013,140 of OZ010790.1, forward strand.
CTTTTAAGATGTAAATGCTCTCTAAGAATGGCTTCTAAAAAATACAAAATTTAAAAAGATGAAATGAACGGTAAACGTTCTAAATTACCATTAATTTGCATTGTCAGATATAGAAACTTTAAATACTTAATAAAACTACCCCCCCCCCTCCCCAAAACAAACAACCAAAAAAAAAAAAAAAAAAAACCCCATCCAACTTTAATTCAAGAAAACGGGCAGCTACTGATCTAGCATTGAATAAGTTGAGTTAACAATGAGTGTCGGTATGAAACAGCAAATATTTTGCACGAAAGTACTTCTCAAAATGTTACTTCTCTAGGCAGAAATATCGAAAAGTGTCTGTTTAAATTTGATATGCAATTTTTTTTCCGCTTCACTAATCTAGAGATTTAATTTTAAGGTCATTTTCTCAATTGTTATAAGACAATTTTTTATATAGTAACTTATTCGGATAATTTTTTTTAATCGAGTTAACATTGACGTATTTTAGCTTGCATGGTTTGTTAGAAATATATATACGGATTTGTAAATTACTCAAAATGACAATTTCACAGCTCAAACGTTATGCTGACGAGATATTCCAGATCTCGTGCCTTAACTTGCGCTGCAGTCAATGCCGATTTGTTTGTGTGGAGCCGCAAGTGGCCTACTTCGAAAGAAAAAAGGGTACCGATCCTGTAAGGTAACTTATGTATTTTTTTCGGACAAAGGTTGCATTTTTTTCAGACAGGCCACGTATTGTCAATTAAACATAGCATCTCATTTTTTATTATTGCCACGAGTTATTATTAAATCTATGTGCTCACTAACATCGCTCAGACTTATCCCTCTGCAGGAAGTCCTTGTATTATTCATGAGGACTTTATCATAAAAATTCTGTAATAGTGCAAAAACGATTGAAATAAAACTAATTCTAATAGCAGTATTAGTAATACAACGTTCGTTAAGCTGATACATTATTAATATTTTATCCTACTGAGTACATTATTTCCTAATTTTTTATTTGAAATGTGTTTTGAAAATAGATGTAATCAAAATGTGAAACCTGTATGAAAAATCTTTACTCTTATCTGATTATTTAAGTGTTTATATTAACTTCGAAAAAGCTTGGGAATGAAACTTTACTTTAAAATCACGAATATTTTTGTTTTCCAAAAACAATTTTGTATTTCAAATATCTCAAAAGATCGTAAATAAATGTGAATAAATATAAAGTATCGATAAATATCATTTGATATCGTTTTTTATAAGCAGAAGTCCAAGTAAAGTTTATCAAGATATCCTTGAAAACTATTTAGCAAATCAGATTGAACAAAATAGATAAATGTAATTTTAAAGAAGATAAAGTGTGAATATTTTATTTCGGAAATGTTAAATGAAAGTTCGAATATTGTAAGTATATTGATATAGTTTCGTCAATGATGCGCATTTCAAAAATATGCGTATTTTTTTTCATTTTTGCATATCTCCGAGAGAAGAATTTGTCGAAATATATGTTTATTGCTTTAAAATAAGTTTTTCTCGTAAGATAGACACATTTCTTGCAGAAATTAAATGTTAAAAACTTATCATTTTGTTTGTTGCATGGAATATGTATATATATATATATATATATATCCTAATGAATCGAATTGAAACGAATTTATGTAACGATTCTATGAAACGACTGATTAAACAACTGATTACATTTCACGGCGATTTCTCCTAAAATATGGAATAGTTGAAATTAACACCAAACATCCGTATTGATCCACAGATCTCAAAACTGGTATTAGAATTTTAAAAGTAGAATTAGTTTTCGAAATATTAATTTTTTCCTAATTTTAAATACTTTTTTTCTAATGATGGCAACTCAAATTTTAATAATATTTGTTTTCATATTTTAGAAAAGGTTATTTTAAATTAATTTAGCGACGAGTTTGGCCTCCCTTAAATGTATGCTAAGAAATGCATCATGTTACTTTTTATTCAGAATTCAATTTGTATTTCATATCATTTTATTTAATACAAAACTTTCATTTAAAATTGAAAACTTTAAAATAAATGGCTTTTACTTCATTCTTTTTTTAAACGAAACGAAAAGGAAAATATTAGACACAGATGTCATATACGCCACGGGGTACTTAATTGGCGCAAAAATGGCGTTATTTTGCCTGACATGGTAAACCGGCTATTGATGCTTATTTATTAATAAATGTTTATTTAAATTTATTTTCTTTTTATTTACAAAAAATGTTATAAATTGTTTTGTTCTATAGTTATTAATTATTTTTTTTATTTATTGTTATTTTATTTTAAAAATAACAGAAAATAATTTAAAAATACATATGTAACAGGTATTTGAAAACGAGGTTTTCGCCAAATTGTCGTAAAAAAAAATCACGCCAAACCCAGTGCGTATGTGACAATGCAACAAATCATGAGATTTAATTTCCACTTGAAAGCAACGTTTTAATGTTATTACTTCTCCCGTCGACCAATTTCACCAAATTATATAAATAGCCAAATTATACAAATTGACATTTTTTTAAATTTTAAATAACAAAAGAACAATTAAATTAGTATAACATTAATAAAAATACCAATAAAACGTCGAAATAAAAATCACTTGATGGCGTGAACATGCGTAACTTCCTTAAAGTCAAGTGAATGTGACATTTACCGTCAACCCTTATTGGCATTTAATCTTATAGTTTGGCGACAGATTTTTGGTCGATGGGATAACCAAGTAGCACCGTTTTAATTTACCACTCGAAAAATAAAAAAAATGCTAACTGGCGAGTTAAAAAAACAGCTATTGGCGAGATTTTCACCCGGCTAACATAAAAGTACCAGGAATTCTTCGTAATACTGGCAACTTTTATGTAGTTTTATTCGAAAAAATAATTTTGATTCTTTAATCAAAATGGAAACATTTATTATGAAAATCCTAGGAATCAGCCCGTTGTTTATGGCAATTACATGACTTGGATTATTATAATATAAACGAAATAATGGGATAGAATAATATTCGGCGACTTATCACACCTGTGGCTGCCTAACATTAAAGTACCAAAATGGCCGCCTGGAATATAAAAAGCGAAGGGATCCGCCTCCACCTGTTGATGTTAGTCACAGGACTTAGGCTATTATTATACAGATTGTTTTCAATTTAGAAAACAGCGCAAAGAATAATATTTCATAACGATTAAAAATTTATTTTCACGTGACTATTAAAAACAGAAAAAAAAAATAAAAACTTTAAAATTACTATTAAATGAGTACGTGTTAAAGGCAGGAAAATATTGAAAATTATGTCCTGAAAATTGTATTTACACAAGAATATTAAAAGGGAAAGGAAACTTTAAAACAATAAATACATTAATATGCGTTTAACCCTTTCACGGACAAGGCACTTCTATTCGTAAACTCTTAAATCAGTGAATGGCTCTAGAATTTACAAACAAATTTCGAAATACAAAAATGCTTTTGTTCACTTACTTAATAAAAGGAAAATTTTCATCCCAATATTCTGATGCTAATGTGGCATTTAAGAATTAAAATTAAGTGGTCCAAAAATGAACCACCGCCCTTGAAGGGGTTAAAGCAGCAAATTTTAGTAATTGTATTATGTCAATCGTTTTATAAATTGTTAAAAAATACCGAGAGACAAAGACTGTGTTTACTTAATTCATTTTATTTTAGCTTCTTTTCAAATGTTTAACTGATCTTCTTTAACCAAATACGAAAACAACCATTGGATGTCTTAACAGCAACTGATTCTATCTTAAATTTTTGCAATAAAAGGGAATTGGATGGAAACCCGTTTACAGGGAGATCGCTACAGGTTTTTTCAGTATAATTCAATCTTCTCTAATCTTTTTAAAACCGATCAGATTAGCGTTCTTTTAGATTCTACAGTGTCTGAACGGGGGTTGGCGATCGTAGCTTGCAGGGGGCAGAGCCCCCTAGTATATATATATATATATATATATATATATAGTTCCGTTTAATAAAGAACTGAAGAATATGCATGAAGACACAAGATACCTGGTTTACATTTTTTATATGAATTTTAATTTAGTTGATTTTAATATTTTTTGAAGTGAAATTTTATTAACTCATTGTTCGTAAATGATTACAACAATGATTCATTTTTACTCAGAGTTCGTTACTTTTTAACATATTTTAATTTATATTACATTTTATATAACGCTTTCACTGTGGAAGTGAGATTTGTTTTTATTATTCCGTTCAGTGATACACTTGAAAATAATATATTAAAAGATATTTTAATAAGACTTATCGCGTAACATTTTTTTAAGAAACGTGACATTTATGTTGTGTAAGTGGTGTTATACGAGTAAGAAAGCCTAAAGGGTTTTAAATTGAGAAACATTTTTCTCAACAAAAGAAAACAAATTGCTCTTCTACTAATTAAATGTTTGTATTGTTGGCCATTCCAATTAGAAAAAAAGTACCTATTTTAGGGTAAGACTTCGAAATTAGAACAGATCATAGACTCCACACAAAGTTTGTTTTATTTGCGCATAAAATTTTAAAATATCGTCCGAACGAAGAAATAAGCATTCATATTTGTATCCCACTGGTATGGAGGAACATAAATACCGCGATGTTCATTGTCTTTTCCGCTCATGTGATGTTAGTATGTGGCTAACTCTACGGACACATCAACTAGACATGTAGTCATAAATCAGAGATAACAATAAAAACAATTCATTAAAAAAAAATATGTGTTGATAGCAATGAAGCAGGATGATTAAGTTGCTGAAGATGAAATTCAAACACCAAGTACTATAATAGCAAAGATGGAGAAGGCGGCCTCAAGAACTTCCCTAAACTCTATTACTATTTCTAATCTAGATGCTTGTTCAAATTGCATCGTGCAATTTAAGCAAAGCTACTAAAGCAAAGATATCACTAATGGCAGTGAAAACACTATAAAAGACATCACTAGAAAACTAAATAAATCACTTATTGAAAGATTCACTAATTTCAGGGCTGCAACAGGCGACTATTTTTCTATTCTAATCTAACTATTTTTTTGAAAAAAAAGTAGTATATTTAGCTCGCAAATGTTTTCGAACTGTCTATCAAAGATCTTAGTTTTGAAAAAGTGATGCGAGGTAAAATTAAAAAATAGTCGCCTGTGGCAGAACTGTAATTTGGAGGGAATCAAGTGTATCACAAGTATGCTTTTATTTTGAGGTAATTAACGCAACGTCTTACCAACTAGGAAAGCTTCTCGTCTAAAGGATATTATTTTACACACTGAAATTTAGAGGGCATCACAACGTAGTAGAATCCAAGAACAGAAATCGGAAACAAGGAAGCTTTGCCCTTAAACTCTCTAAATGGAGAGCTATAACCCAAATCCGACAATACTCACTTCTACCAAATACTTTGTACTAGCCAGCCGACATAAAAACCTAATTTACATATTATTGCATAAAATAAACGCCCCTAATCAGATGTAGAGAGATTCAATTATGTAAAGCGAAAGTAAAAGAAATGCACTCGCAAGTGTTAGAATCCAGAAAACGTGCTATCACACCAAACGCACTAATCCTTTTGACTCTTAGAGTAGATAGGCACTATCACTACAAGTGGTTATAAATCTTTTAGCATTATTAAAATCAGAAGGCTTAGGATGGCTTTCCGTTAGGAAAAGAGAAATGTTTCTGAAAATATTTCGAAATTTATTACGGTTCACGAAAATATAAAATAATTGATCCGAATTACCCACGATTCAAAACGCGTTTTGTAGTGCTGCCCGTAATTTTCGGGAACATTTCTGAGTAGTTTTAAAGTGTATTAATCAGTTTTCTTATCTCAAAGTTATGCTTTTTAGGATGCTATCAATTCTCAATCATACAATAAACATAATCAGGTGAATGATTGAAATTATATGTGCATGATTAACAAACTAATATTAATTTAATTTTAGTATTGTTGCTGTTTATTTACCATGTTTGTCTTTAAAACATGGGAGTTGTTGTTTATTTGGGCATCGATGGAGTTCGAGTATCAATTATTTTGTGTTGAATAAATTCATTAATACACTGTAACGTTCATTCGGAAACTTTTCCGTAAATTGCATACAAAAAAGAAAACTTTAGAAACCTTTCTTTAAGTCCTAGAAATGAGATTTATTCTGAGATTTCGTTTTTGAAATTAATCACCCCAGATGCACTTAGGCAACATCACCCGATTAAATCAGAAAAGAACCCAATTAGTGAGCTAAAAATATTTTCACGAAATGTTATGAAGTTAATTTTTCTTCAATATTTTAAGGAAGGCCTATTACACCCCTCAGAATTAATTTCTGAAACAGATGTATGTACTTGAACTTTAACAGACTTCTTCTTATATTTTTATATTTTATTTCGTGGCATATGTTTCTTCCCCCACTTCTGTATTCCTCCATCTTCTATGTAATCGGCCAACGTAGACGAAGCTTTTTTAAGTGCGCCGTAATATGTGTTTTAATATATATCTATTTAATATTTTCTCTCAAAATGGATGCTTTTCTTCTTCCCTAAATACATAAAAACTAACCAAACATTTTTTCCAGAAGACTTGGATATAATATGCTGCTCTTCTATCCATTCAAATATTAAATGTGTTATTCACATAACAAATAAGGATTAATCGTTGAAATAGCGACTGTGACCGAACCCTGGCCATACTCCATGCTGACGTGGACGAACCCCGAACCAACACGAAATAAGATGTATAAGAGATGAGTGAATTTTACTTATCTCTATTTTTGTTCGAGCAGCGCAAAGCCACAAGAAGATATTTTCTTGTTTACGTTTATTCATGAGAAAGCGCGTTTTTGCTATGGAATGTTTTTGGCTCAACACGCCATAAATTTCCTACAATCGGAAGATCAATGTTTATTTTTTGGAATCGTAGGAAACGGGGAAAATATTACATATTAAACCGTATTAAATTCCCAAATGTTTTCGTAAACATCTTTTTTTTTACAGTTTATATACATTTATGTAACACATGTTGACGCAGTTTACGAGATATTCTTTCAAAAGGTTCGTTTTTCTGTTTTGAATGTTTTTAGACATTTTTCTACTCAAACGCATTATTTATAATTAACATTTTATTATTTGCATTTAATAAGAAACAATTAGAATATGTCTAATTGAAAAAAGATACATATAAAAACTTATAAGGCAAACCATATTTTTTTTTTAGATTTCCAATTTGTTTTATTTTCTTAAAATTACAAGTTGTAGAATTTTACATTATTTTAAAATATAAAATCAACTTACAAAAGTCACTGCTAATAAATTTCTGTTGAAACTCAAACATAATTTTTCTAAGCAGGAATTATTGCTTTGAAACTATAAAAGATGATAAAGCAGAGGGCAATTACGATTTTTAAGAACTGCAATGTCGGAAGTGAAGTCTACGCTTTTTTTAATGAAAGAATTTTTTTATTTAAATAAAACGAAGATTATTATTTAAATGTAGTGGTACGCAAATTTGGAAACAATGGCAGCTATATAATTATAGTAAATAGGGATGTTTATCTAGGAAACTTTTTAAGAAATGGGGTGTAGAAAAATATGTAACAATTAAAACTTAACTATTAATAGGTATATTTTTTCATAGAAATTAATATTTCCTTTTTTAAATAAAGAAAATTGCATTATACTAAAATAACATATTTTATTAAAATAATTTCAGAATAAAAAAATAATAATGATGATGATTTTATGAATAATATCAATTTCATGAAAAAATATATATTAAAATGGTTTTTGTTTATTTATTTTAATGTATAAAAATGCCCAATTTATAATGAATACTGTTGATACTCGTATGTATTATAATTCTCATCATATATCTTTTAGGGCACATGCACATTTGATAGGTTATTTTAAATATTTAGGTCTATACTTTAATATTTACATCTATATTTATATAATGATTTTTCTTCTTTTAGTATTAATATATTTTTTTTCTACAAAAACATTTTGCGCTCTATATTATCTGATATGCTGGATAAGAACTTTATGCGATATTACATCCACAATTCTAAACATAGTAAATATGTATACATATATCTAGCTACATTTAAAAATTTTGAACATTCGAGTAAGGTATTCGATCAAAATATTTGTTAATAACTTTTAAATATGTTTTTCAAAATAAAACGCATTTATTCTTTGAATTGAACATTAATGTTTTAAAATTTTATTAATGTCATATAAAAAAGAATTTGTGACTGCAAAGGATGTACTTACTAGCTGTCAAAAATGTAGTATTTTTACTATTTTTTTTAAATTCTATGTCATCTTTATTTGCATAAACTTTCAGTTAGTTCATTTTATGCATTAAAAAATAGAAATAAACTTAAATAATGTTATTATTAATGCACTTCTGCTGAAATCTTTAATACACTTTATCTCTTTTTTTAGCATATTACTTCCCCCTGAGAAAGATAGTTCAACCTAAAATTGATAGTATGCGACATTGTCAATATAAATCTGAATGTATTTTTTCATAAGCTGTATTATACTGACTTATTTACGTTAAAACTATCTTTAATGCAACTGCAGCAATCTATTTCCCATTTTGTTCTTTTTCATAATGGGAACAGCTCATAAGTCTCCCAGCTGTATATCCCTCTAACTGACAAAGGGACTTTCTGCTCCCCGTGGCGCAAACCAATGCTTCAAATGTCAGTAATACCCTTTTGGTACACTTTTAACATAGACACTATACACAAAGGATCCATCTTCCATATCAGGTTTTTGTTCCAGCAAAATCCAATAAATAATCAATTAATGAAGTAGAAAATTTTAAATGAAAAAACATATATTTAGATCAAATTGCCAAAATCGTAGGTGTATTTTTAGGAAAACAATAAAGTAAGAAATACGTACGAAATATTTTAGTAATAAAATGCATTTATTTATGAACCATTGAACAGATTGTACAGAGACCACAGACAACTGTTTTACATCTAAATGTTAAGGTAACATAACCAAGATTTAGACAACAATGTACTGAGGAATGTCTGTTTTTTTTTTTTTTTTGTTGTTGTTGTTATAAATTTATTTTTAATATCGGGCGAACGTATTTATCTTTATTTATTATCCATCTATACACAAACACACATAGAGTTTTATTGTCTTCAATTGTCGAGTATATTCATAGTATACCATCCTACTAAATTGTTATATTAAACGTTTTTAAAAGCTAAATTAATTCCATATTTTACATGCGTATGAGATGTTGTACTAGTTGTAATTTGAGACATAGAAAATAAAACACAATAAAATTATTTCCGTGATAATATCTTGTTATTCAAAATCCATTAAACTGAAACCATGAATACATCTTTAAAACAGAACAGATAAGGTTTACAATTAAAATATTGTGACAAATTTTTAATGTATCTGACCTTTGTTTACTTTTCAATTATTGGGTGATTATTATTATTATTACAATAGTAATATATATTTGTATTTTTTTTTCTTTTGTCAAATTAGATATACCTAATTATCTACCCTATCTATATATATAAAAGAAAGTCTGGATTTTGTATTAATCAACGCGCAGCCCAAACTACTGAACCTAAAATCGTGAAATTTGGGGTAAAAATACTTCTTATGAGATTGAGTGCCGCTAAGAAAGGATTTTCTAAAATTCCACCCCTAAGGGGGGTAAAAAATAGAACGAACTTTTAAAAAATTCCTTAAAAATCTGATTTTATAGTTATTTTTCAACTGATAACATATTTTAGTGTATTTTTGTATGCTGAATCGAATGGTACTAACCAAATTATTTTAAGTCTAATAGTTCATGAGATATTTCATATTTTTCTAATTTGGCACTATCTTTGGCGCCAAAACCTCAAATTTTCAAGTGATAATTTCTAAAATCTCATTCTCTTCATTTTGTTACTATAGCAAGGGAAGATATTCAAATTGAATAATTTTTTAATCAATTCTTTTGCTTAAATATTTAAAACGACTATGTCAGTTAGGAAAAAAATTATAAACGCCTCAAAAACTAAAACTAAATAATAATAATAATAATAATAAACTGTTGTACTTTTTCGTTCTATCAACACTATGCCAAAATGTATGGTATTGCGCCATTTATTTCTACCCTTAGCGTGCAAACGATTTTTATTGCAAACCGTGTCAAAGATTAGCATTTGCTATTTATTGTACGTGAATATTTTTTATTATTATTCCATCGTAATCTCGTAAAACTTTTTAATTTGTTATTTTTTGAATAGAAAATATTTATTTTTAAATTATAACTTACATTTATTACTGACACTGACATGGATTTTACGATTTGGCAGTTTCTTGATGACGAGGAAGGTGTAATAAAATCATTTCAGAACTTGGGATTTATACCTATAAAAATGTTTTGTTAAAAAACGTTGAACGTCTTCATTCAAAAAATTAAATGTTTACTGCAATGACAGATATGCTTATTACGTACGCCACGCTGCAATGATAACCTGAAAGACATTTACAATTCGAGACCTGCAGATTAAATTGACTTTATTTTATTATTTTATTGTAAAATATTTATTTTTTCTTTTAAGTATTGATTTGTATTGATTTAAAAAAAATAGTTGGTGAAAGTCTGTATTTTTCAAATGTTATATATTTTAAATGCTCATTTTTGTATCAACAAAATTGTTTTTTTTTTTTTTTTTTTTTTCAAATGTTTCATTTTATTTTGTGCTAATTATTATGCTTGGCGACAACGGTGTTGGTATAACGGAAAAATACCAAAATAGTTACTGATTTTATAAAAGGGTTTATTGAAAAAGGGTTTAATAAGAAATAAATATTATAAAACGGAAATATTTAATTTAAGTATGAAAGCAATGTTTGTACTGTTTAAAAAAGTGTTCATATTCAAAGGTTAAATAGAAAAATATTTTGCAATTTGCCATTTGCTCCTATGGATAAAAAGAAAAAATGGATACTTTTATGTTAGACGCGCATAAATCTCGCCAAAAGAATTTTATAAATCGCAAGTACCAATACTTACAATTTTACTCATCATCATTCCTATATTTACAAAACGCAAATTCTTATTTCATTCTGATTGACTATAACTCAGGTTCTACTGAACATAATTTTGTAGAACGTACATTGTTAGTTGCGCAATTTGTTTTAGAAGTGTTTTAATGTAAAAAAATAGTTCTACTTTGAATTAGTGATAAGTACGGGACTTTTAAAATTAGGTGAACCCGATTATGAAAGATTACCTTTAATGTAAAGTTCTACTAAATGGATTTTGATGCTATGCCGGAAAGTTCTCTGTGGTGTAGTAGATTACTATATAAGGATGTACGCTTTATACAATGTGTATATACTAGAAAATATATATTCTATAAAGGTGTGCAGGTCTCTTAAAAAATCCAGTGGGTATATAAAGTAGACATACCCCTACATCCCTGAGAGTTCTATAATCTGGTTAACGCGATTATGGAAGATATATTTAAATTTAACTATCTATAATATGTATGAAATGCAAAGAGAAATTTTTTTTGGGCCGCTTACAACCTGAGTTCTGCTGAATAGATTTTAGATGGGACTTACATTGTTCGATAATTTTTCAGAAAAAAAATATTAGTACATCATATCGTTCTACGTTGCTTATTTAAATAATTATGGGGGAAAATTCAAAATCAGAAGAACACGATTATGAAAGATTGGCTTTTTTAAAGGTTCTGCTGGGTGGATTCTGGTAAGACAAACTGTTAATTACATAATTTTTAGGAAACGTTTTGGTACATTTGCCAGTTTAAAAGTTTCTGCTAAGTAGATTTTGGTGGAACTTGCCCAGTTAGTTAATTTTTCAGGGAATATTTTAGTATAAAACACATATCGTTCTAGATTGCTTGGTTATTGGATTTTGGATTAAAGTTCTAGAATGAGGTGAGCACAATAATGAAATATTAGCCTTTTTCATAGGTTCTATTGGACTGAATCTGATGAGAATTGCATTGATAAATTTTCAGAGGAAGAGTATAGGTATACTACATATTGTTCTATCGTACTTTGCCAAATCCTACAGTAAAGGATCAACTAAAGATGTTGGTCCTTAGCAGCTCAAATTTTGTCTGTCTCAATAGAAAATACAATAGTATAATGGCGTCCATATCGTTTGTAGCAATTCGGATAGGTATGCCAGGTCCATATTGCTTTTAAACGAATGACCAAATTCACAGATATATTTCGTTTGATTCATGGTTTGTTTAGAAAAACAGACCAGCGAAGCGGGCGAAGGCTGCTAGTCTATATTATAAAGGACAAACATATCTGTGCGTAACGCATACGTCATTCTGCGAATGGCAACACTTTGAAAATTGAAATGAAATTTCGGTTTTGCAGTTTTCGCTACTGCAAATTTTTAAACTTCTAAACATCCAACATTTTAAATTTTTACACCGTCTTATACAGAAAAAAAAATTTACTTTTAAATGCAATTTGTTTGAAAGCTGTATCTCAATTTATTTTTGAGATATAATTTTTTTATAGTTTTTAATACCAATTTTTTAATCGTGGCAACTGAAGTACTTCATTTCTATTAAAAGTGGTTTAGTTATCTTTATTGATTATATTCTTACTGATGCCATTTTCTCATTACATTAAAAAATATCTTTTTAAAAATTTTGAACAGAAAATGACGTTACGCTTTAAAAAAGACACAATTTCCCTGATGATGCTGTTATATTTCACTATTCTTTCATTCCGCTGATATTGAGTTTGAGACAATAGCCAAAATATTTCAGAGACTGAAAACGACGCCACATTTAAAAGAAAACGTTAATTTTATTTTATAAAACGAGATATTTTTCTTTGAATACGTCTAAAAGTTATAAAATTCTGGAATTTTTACGCGCAGGTACAGGGATTATACTAAGACCTCAAATCACGAGTGGGAATTTTCACATGGAAAGTTGTAATAGTTGACAAACGTGACAACAAATTTGAAAATATATTTATTAATAACCTATTGCGCGTTAAAATGTTTTTAAATGGTTAATATGGATGTGAAATGTGGAAAACGACTTGATTCGGTTTAGATTTAAAGGGGGGGGGGGGGGGATTCTATGATTATATCAAGATGAAACCATTTTTGCTGATTTTTCATTCCGTAAAACCAAGCATTAATTGATAACTTAATCAAAATTATTTATCCTTATTATATGTTACTGATTACGTATATGAATAAAGTTTAATTTTTCATTCATTTTAGCAGTTGAAGTTTATGAAAAATGTATTTTGTTAATCTTAGGTTAAAATATGTCTTTGGAGAGTTAAATTAACAAGTGTAAGATGGATTTTTTATTGTAATTATTGTTGTCGATGTATTATAAATTTGATGCAACAGTTGCTGTGTAAATATTTTCTTTCGTCGAAATTCGACGGGGTCTACCTCGTATATATAAAATCCTAATGAAACGAATTTATGAAACGAATATATGAAACGGCTGAAATGTATCGATTCTTTGAATCGACTGATTAAACAACTGATTTTGTTTCATGGCGATTTCTCCTAAAATATGGAATACTTTGCGATGAAATTAACACCAAATATCTGTTTTGATCCACAGATCTCAAAACTGGTATTAGAATTTTTAAATTCGAATTAGTTTTCGAAATATTAATTTTTTTTTCTAATTTTAAATCATATTTTCTAATGATGGCAACTCAAATATTAATCATAACAGAATTTTTTTTCATAATTCAGAAAAAGGTTACTATTTTAAGTTAATTTGGAGACCATTTTGGCCTCCTTTAAATCTATGCTAAGAACAATGCTTTTTTTGTATTTCGTTATCATTTTATTAAATACAAAACTTTCATTTAAAAATGAAACATTTAAATCGATGGCTTTCACGTCTTTAAAAGAAAAAAAAAAGAAAAAAAAAACGAAAAGAAAAATATTAGGCACAGATGTCATATACGCACCGGGGAACCTAATTAGCTCACAAGTGGCATGATTTTGATTGGCATGGTAGCCCGGGTATTGTTGTTTATTTAATGATAAATGTTTATTTACTTTTATTTCTTTTTTAAATTTATATAAATTATTTTATTCTATAGTTATTAATTATTTTTTTGCTATTTTCTTTTGAAAATAATAGAAAATAATTAAAAAATACGGTACAATGTAGTAGTACCAATTTCGCAAATTATATAAATCGCCAAACCACTCGCCAAATTGTACAGATTGACAAAATTTTTATTTTAAATAACGAAAGAACAAATAAATTAGTACAACATTAATAAATATAAAAATAAAACGTCGAAATAAAAATCACTTGATGACGTAAACACGTGTAACTTGCTAAAAGTCAAGTGAATGTGACATTTACGGTCAAGCATTATTGGCATTTAATCTTATAGTTCGCGATAGATTTTTGGTCGACGGGATAAGTAAGTAGTACCAAAAATACATATGTAACTGGTATTCGAAAACGAGGTTTTCGCCAAATTTTCGTAAAAAAAAAAAAAAAATGATGCCAAACATGCGTATATGATATCTGACGAAACATTAAATTATGTAACAAACCATGACATTTAATTTCAACTTCAAATCAATGTTTTAATTTACCTTTTCGAACAATAAAAAAAATGCTAACTGGCGAGTTGAACAAAAGATATTGGCGAGATTTGCACCCGGCTTTTTTTTTCTTTCGGCACAGATGTCATATACGGCCCCATATTGGCGTGATTTTTATCTGACGCCAATACGCAACGGGTACTTAACTGGCGCCAAAGTATCGTTATTTTGCTTGATATGGTAAGCCGGATGTTGTTGTTTATGCTGTTGATGCGTTCCCCAAATTGGCGTTGGAAAAAAATCGCGCCAATATGGGGCCGTATATGACATTTGTTCCACACCTTCATATGTAAGGCGAATGGTATCGTATTTCTTTATGACATTTGATGACTTGAACTATTGTAATATAGATGAAATGATAGGGATAGAATAATATTTGGCGACTTATCACCTGTGCCTGGATAATATTAAAGTATCAAAAATGGCACATAGAGTATAAAAAGCAAAGTGTTCCGCCCGCAACTGTTGATGATAGTCACATGATTTAGGCTATTGTTATAGAGATTGTTTTAAAATATCGGCTGACAAAGATTCTGAATACTTAATTCATTTTATTTTAGCTTCTTTTCAAATGTTTAACTGAACCTCTTTAATCAAAAACGAAAACAATCATTGGATGTCTTAACAGCAACTGATTCCCCGTTAAATTTTTGCAATCAAAGGGAATTGAATGGAAACTCGTTTACAGGGAGATCTGCACAGCTTTTTTCAGTATAATTCAATCTCCTCTAATATTTTTAAAACCCATCAGATTAGCGTGTTTTTAGTTTCTGCGGTGTCTGAACGGGGATTGGCGACCGTAGCTTGCAGGGGGCAGAGTTCCCTAGTTACAATATATTATTCTTGTGCTACATGCACCAAAAACACGTATACACATTTATAACATTATAATGGGAACTTTAAAAAGGGCATTTCTTCAAATGACATCATATTAAATTCTTACGATATTATTATAGTCACCAAAGTGTAATAAATGTTAAAGAGAATGCAAATTAACCTTAGTTCACATATTTTAGAGTTTTCAATAAATATTTTCTCGCCTCTTTGACTACGTATAATTTAGAATTTTATTTAACGTTAACTGGATTTCAGACAGATAAAAATGTATAAGATTTTAAATTAACATATATCTTTAATATATAAACTATCAAAAATAAATTATTGAACAACTTATATCAATAGTGTTATTTTTTAACATGAATATATCAATGTATATACCGTTTTAATTAAGTATGCAAGCAATATATTAACCAAATAAGCGAAATATTCCCGCTCCTTATCATGCATTTCTAAATATTTTTTGGTGAGTTGAACCAGCTTTGGATGCTGCAGTTGATGTAGTCTTAAGATGGTGAAATCATATTTCAAATCTGTAGTGCTGATTAAACCATTGCTACAAAAATTGGAATGAATTTTCATAATCTTATGGTTGCAAATTCTGCAGTACATAAACTTGGTTCAACACACCACAGAATTTTTAAACGTGTACATCAATCATAACTGTGATCGTTTTCAATATAAAATGCATGGAATTTTCTTGCAAAAGACCCGAATGATGTTTATTTCTAAGGAACAAAATACAGTTATATGAAGAGATATAAATTTCAATTTTCCTTTAATTGAAATCAACAAAAACATAAATTGTATGTGAAATGTAAAAGTATTTGTACATTTTCATTTAAAATAAATTGCTGTTCGTGCAATATGAAATCAAAATAATTTGAGTTCTTCCTTTATTCGAAATATAATGCAGAAAAATATTTTAATTTCATTTAAGGTAGAAGGAAGTTTTCTTGTATTTATTTTTACATTGAAGTTAATAAACATAATGCATAAATGCAACTCGCTATGATTCTAGCAACGTATTTTCGCATATTAAAATACAGCTCCAAGCAAAAAATGAGAATAATAGAAAAAATAAGGAATTGTGAAAAAATATATGTTTATTTATCGCTTATACAAAAGTAACACAGGATAAAACTTAATATTGCAAGAATCTACATAGTTTGCAGAATCTTTCAGCATTAAAGTTAAAGAAAATACTACAAAAATTAAAATAATTATTCACACTTGGAAGATATCAAAATATTGGAATAAACATTTACCTGGTCCAAACGATTAGAATAATGCAGTTTTTAAAAAAGGAAAAATAGTTATTCATTAATATTTTGTAGCATCCCCATTACATTTTGTAACAGCACAAACTCGCTTTGCAAAGCTAGTTCCATATGGTTTACAATGTTTTATGCTCAGACATGACCATGTCGACTTTATGCTAAAAAGAACATCAACACTGTTTTTGGGTGCAATATCTTGTAGTAAATTACCCCCCCCCCCCTTCATTATCCCCACAAATTCTTTACTGGATTTTAATCCGGCAAATTAGCCGGCCAGAGGGGTACGATAATTTGGCGTTGGCTAAGCCAGTTCTTGGTGGACACTGATCTTTGTGAAAGTGCTAAATCATGTTGGAAAGTACAATCGCCATCAGACAGATCTTCCGACGATGGTATCATCGACGATGGCATGAAATGCTCAAAGATTTCTTGATATATCACAGAATTAATTCTTTCGTGAACAATACATAGCCTTCCAGGGCCATCTGCAGTCATGCAAGCCCATAGCATAACACTAGCTGCAAATTTCACTGATAGTTTTATGCAGCCCTTGACATATGCTTCTTACTCATTCGCCATACAAAAACTGCTTTGTCACCATATTTTACACAAAACACACTCTCAATACAAACATAATTAACAATATATTTTTCCAATCATACAGACCCCATAAAAGCTTTTTTTTTTTTTTTTTCACCACTTTACTCTTTCTCTTTTTTGTTTAATAGTCATGAGGGAATTTATCTTTGGTACACGAGATTGAAATTCAAGCTTATGGAGACGTCTTAGTGTTGTATATTTACTTACATCAACATCGTGTTCTTACCACTTTTTATGCAAATATCTTACACTTCAAAACGTTGTTCTTTAGCAATAATCTTTGGATTTCTATTATCTCTCTGAGTAGATTTTGGCTTTCGGCCACTATTGACATGCTTGTTTTCAAAATGACCGTAGTTAAACTACTGCTTTGTTGCTTTGCTAACACGTGGTTGAGAATATTTTAAGTAACTGGCAACATCTTGGTGATTTCGACCTTCTTTATGAAAATCAATAATACGATGATTTGTAAACTCAGTTATGTCGGAAGAACGACCTATGTTTCACACGAAGATTATGCATTGCGCTTTTATAACTTAAGAAGAAGTCCCGTAGAAGCTAATTTTATGCCTAATTTATGCAAACTTTTGAACCAACCAGGAAAATTCATGAGTGTTCTAATTTTTTAACTGTCTAATTTGGTATTCTATTCCTTTATAAAATTCTTTTTTGCGTCAAATAAATCAATTAAAATCAATTGGTTAGATTGCGTAAAATCAAATAAAATGAATTTGAATAATATGAATTTATATATAATTTATGAAGTTTCCTAGATCATTGGAATAACAAAAAAATTGATGATAACTTTTATGTTTACTATTATAACTTGGTTAAGCGCATTATTAAATTATAATATTTAAAAATAATGGTGTGATTTATTTAATTGAGAGTTGATGGACATTTTTCAAATAGCAAAATGATCTTTTTCTCGGATTCTCATCTTATAATTTATTTAAATATGATAATAAAAATTACATTAGTAAAGTGGAATTAAATAACAGAGATTGCGCAAAAATGAGAACGTTGGTTTTAATGCAGTTTGGGTAATAATGTAAAATACTAATGTCAATAGGACTACTGCAAATATCCATTACTAAGCTGGGGTTTGGACCAGAACGTTGTTCTTTAGCAATAATATTTAGATTTCTATCATCTCTCTGAGTAGATTTTGGCTTTCGGCCACTATTGACATGCTTGTTTTCAAAATGACCGTAGTTAAACTACTGCTTTATTGCTTTGCTAACACATGGTTGAGAATATTTTAAGTAACTGGCGATATCTTGGGGATTTCGACCTTCTTTATGAAAATCAATAATACGATGATTTGTAAACTCAGTTATATCGGAAGAACGACCTATGTTTCACACAAAAGGAAAACGATGATTATGCATCGCGCTTTTATAACTTAAGAAGAAGTCCCGCAGAAGCTAATTTTATGCCTAATTTATGCAAACTTTTGAACCAACCAGGAAAATTCATGAGTGTTCTAAGTTTTTAACTGTCTAAATTGGCATTCTATCTCTTCATAAAATTATTTTTTGTGTCAAATAAATCAATTAAAATCAATTGGTTAGATTGTGTACAACCAGAAAAATGAATTTGAATAATATGAATTTATATATAATTTATGAAGTTTCCTTGATCATTGGAATAAAAAGAAATTGAAGATAACATTTATGTTTACTATTATAACTTGGTTAAGCGCATTATTAAATTATAATATTTAAAAATAATTGTGTGATTTATTCAATTGAGAGTCGATGGACATTTTTTAAATAGCAAAATGATTTTTTTCTCGGAGTCCCATCTTATAATTTATTTAAATATGATAATAAAAATTACATTAGTAAAGTGGAATTAAATAACAGAGATTGTGCAAAAATGAAAACGTTGGTTTTAATGCAGTTTGGGTAATATGGTAAAATACTAATGTCAATAGGACTACTACAAATATTCGTTACTAAGCTGGGGTTTGGACCAGAACGCTTTGACTACACACTAGATAAGCAGGTAATGGGAAAAAAATTATTAAATATACACTGTTAAAAATATCCCTGTAAAATTACGGCAGCAGAGATTCCAGTCATACCCCGTAAAAAAAAAAAAAAAAAAAAAAAAGAGATCCATGCCTACATTTTCTGTCAACGTGTACACACTAGCGGAGGAAAATGTATCGGGTCGTACCGTATTTTTGCTAACAGATGGGCTAGAACTGCAAAAATATGTGGATTGCCCTTAATTTTCTAAGTATCTAAAAATATCCCTGTAAAATTACGAGCAGAGGACGGCAGCAGATATTACAGTCATGTCCAGTAAAAAAAAAATCCATGTCCACCATTTTGTGTAGCCCGTAATTTTACGGGGTAAAGATATAATACACTTCAAAACACAATAACACTTTCCTTACTGTTCTGTAGCACGTAGCACGTTAGATATACTGATAAACAAAAATTGACTTTTAATTTTTTCTTAAATTTAAAGCTAATATTCCAATTATATATATTCTTGTGTAAATAAAAATGATATTAGAAATTTTTACTTGGTTCTTACTTTTTTTAAAAAACGAAAAATAAGTATATATAGATTATTACCATATATCACAAATTAGGAGATCGTAATAATGCATAATAATTATAACACAAATGTTAAATTTACCAGCAGTATACGTATACATATTTTCCACACATTTTATGCAGCCGAACAGAATTTGAGTGTATACATTAGTAGCTATTTTTGCGTCTACATTTATGTTCAGTATCTTCTCTCTTGATGAACAACAGTAATCGGCAAGCATTGCTGCATTGCATTGCGATCGATAACTAGACTCCATATCAGAAATTTGTTGGTGAAATCGTTCACCATGCTCGTCTCTAATAGTTCCCACATTATCTGGGGAAAAGTCAATGTGAGAGTGCAAGAAATAAAGCTTTAATGAAAAGTGACAATTTAGCTTTTTAAAACTGTTTACATATTTCGAACTATACACTTCTACTTTGTAGCTTTCTTATTCCCTAAGACATTATGCACTATGTCTTTGAATTAAAGCCATCAAACTTGATAAATGTAGGGGCTTATTTGTGTAAATAGCCAAACACGAGACGCTGAAATGCTGAATTTTTCATGATTTCCGCAATAGCTCTATCTCAAGAACAAATGCACGAATTTTCATCAAATTTGAGATTCAGTTAGATGTTGACACAAAGTGTTCATGATAAGATTTTGATGTTAATCGTCCAATAGATGGAGCTGATGTGCAGATTTTTCCCGATTTTCGCAAGAGCTCTATCTCAAAAACTAATGCACGGATTTTCATGAAACTTCAGATTCGGTCAGACGTTAACAAAAGTTGTTGCTGATTAGGTTTTAAGTGTAAATAACTCAACAGGTGACGCTGCTACGCTTCATTTTGCAGGATTTACACTGTTTTAGTAATAATCATGTCGAAAGAACTAATGCACGGAATTTCATATCTTTAGAATCCTCATGATATGCATAGATTGTCCTTTAATGTTGGCACTCTGATAATGAATTTTGTAGTATTAACATGTATGAGATAGAAAAGGGTTTTGGGATTAGCACACCCGACTAGTTTTTTTCGGCTGCTGTATTTGTTATTT
Organism: Maratus speciosus; assembly: GCA_963932465.1. Lineage (NCBI taxonomy): Eukaryota > Metazoa > Arthropoda > Arachnida > Araneae > Salticidae > Maratus > Maratus speciosus. Next base: position 68,034,108 of record OZ010790.1, read on the forward strand.
TAGAATTTTCTAAATTTCTACTGCCACACGCTGAAATCTCCCTACCCTTTCCGACCATTTGAATGTTTAAAACTTGTATTTATAAAAATGAAACCCTTTATTAAAAATGCATATTATAATTTATTAGTTTATTTAGTTTGTAGGTCCACACATTTTTTTTTTTTTTTTTTGTTTTTGTTTTTGTTTTTGTTTTTGTTTTTCGAAAGTCCTTAAAATTCCTTGATTTTTATTTAAAGAAATGTGTACGAACCCAGTATTATTCTATCAATATATATATATTTCTGCTTTCTCCTTCCCCTGTAAAACGTATACAAAGTTGAAATAGTCCTTCATATATGTTGGTGCTGATAATATTTAGGTGCAAATCGCCCAACAGGTGTTGCTTCTGTCTGCATTTTTCACATGTATGAAACACATCTTATTGGTGCCTAGATGTATTATAAGTAGCTGATATTTTTTCACTTTCAGGGTCATTAGACTGTAGAAATAAAGTACTTTAAAAGGCAATAAAATAACGTAATGAGATATAATTAAACACAGATATCTCTGAAACGGAAACCATCTACACCTTTTTGTGAATATTTCCTAAATTCCCAAGGGTATGGTTACTTAAATCTGTTAAAGTTTTCCAAGAAATATTTCTTCTTTATCGGTGTAATCATCACAGAATCGCTTTTTTGGCGGGTTAAAAAATATGTTACGGTCGCGGTTAAGTGGCATTATTTTTCGAAACACGACTAAAATGAAGGGTTAAACCCTAGCAGAAGAAAATGTATGGGGTCATACCGTGTGTTTTTAGTGGATCCGACCGTTTTTCGTCAAATAACGCTGTTGCTCGTGAAAATTGAATAGCAAACGCTCTTAAATTTACAGATTTTTTTCTGGGAGTGTAAATTGATATAACCTAAAAAGAGTGATTGAACGATTAAAAAAAAACATTTTATAAATATTTTTTATCCATATGGAATGTTTAAAAGAATTGGTTATGCAATCTAACTTTTGTTAGAAATTAGAATAAAAAATTAACAACAATTTCCTTAGATCACTAACATCGTAAGAAATTAAAATATAAAATCAGAATATATATTTAAACCTTTTTCACAAAAATAAAATTCTAGAAAATGTCACATTGGGAAAAAAATATAAAAAAAATCCTTGCCGGCCCTGCCTACAGGCAGAGGTAGATTTCGAAGTCAAATATACTAATTTCACAAACAAAAACTAAATCATGACTATAGATAAATCCACTTTAACAATTTTATCTGGCAGCTCTTGACGAGTTTTTATTTCATTTTCATATAATAGCTGGTTTTATCAGAATCATGTTAGGGCGGTATTCAAAAATATACTTTTCCATGCTCAACAACTCGAAATTTTCTGGCATAATTCCAGATTCATTTTTAATTTTAAAAAAATATGAAACTTGCTGACGTGATTTTTGAAGAGATTTATAAGCGACCTGTGTTTTTATTTTTTGTTCAATTAATTAAAACTTGATATATAAACAATTATTTTCTCAGAAGGACAATATTTTTCGTTTCTAACACAATCGCTTCGGGAAATTCCGTTCAAAATGCCCACTTTGACATCATTTTTTGAAATATATTCTGCCTCTATCTAAAAATCGATTATTGCGGTACATTATATAGTTTCTGAATAAGCGAATCTACCAATTAAATGCGTTTGAGAGCAAAAATGAATTAAAAAACCAGTCAGAAAATAAGCAGTTTGGATTTAAGCGCATCCTGAATACAATGATTTTTCCAACACAATCCGCTTCGGTAAATTCGGTTCAAAATGCCCTTTTTAACAGCATTTAAAAAAATATATTCTGCCCCTATCAGAAAATCGACCATTACGGTACATTATATAGTTTCTGAGTAAGAAAACGTACCAATTGGAAGCCTTTGAGGGCAAAAAGGAATTGTAAAATGAGTCAGAAAATAAGCAGTTTGGATTTGAATACACCCTTACTAAGATCATTTTTTACTTCAACCGGTATGTATTTTTAATTTGTTTTTGCTCTAAGAATTGGTCCTATCCAAAACTTGTCTATATAGATGTTGTAGACAATATTAAGAAGATATATGATAAATTCATGGGGATTTTATATCTTTTGAATTGACGGAGTTATGGATTTTTTTCTTCTTCAAACCCCCTTTTTGTTTTCGTTTTTAATTTTTTTGCGGTACGAATTGGTCCTATCAAAAACTTGTGAATATAAAAGTTGTAGATAATGTTAAGGAAATTCATGATAAAATTAATTGGATTTGATATCTTGAGAATTGACGAAGTTATGGATTTTTTTCTTCTTCAAACGCCCTTTTTGTTTTCGTTTTTAATTTTTTTTTTGCGGTACGAATTGCTCCTATCAAAAACTTGTGAATATAAAAGTTTTAGATAATGTTAAGGAGATTCATAGTAAAATTAATTGAATTTGATATCTTGAGAATTGACGAAGTTATGAATTTTTTTCTCCCAAAAACCCAATTTTTTGCGCCCCTTGAGCCCATTTTTAACTTTATCAAAAATCTGTGATACATAAATTTTTGGCCCTATTTTTAGAAGTAATAAAAACTTTAAACTGATTTGATATGTACAAAAATTAAGACGTTATGGGGGGTTTTCTGTTTTCACATAACCCCTCCCTATTTCCCTCCCCTTGGTCCGATTTTGCCCATTAACGAACTTGACCGAGATTTTATGCCCATTGATTTTATGTATTAGTTTGGAAGAGATTTGTGCAGAATTACGAAAGTTATCGTGTCCAGAAGAAAGTGATATATAGATAGATAGATAGATAGATAGATAGATAGACAGATAGATAGATAGATATATAAAGTTTTTTACTGAGGGTGGTTTTGGGTTCTAGGTGTCATGATCGGTGTAGATCTGCAAAAATTTTTCAGAAATTCCAACATAGGAACGATCCCAATAGGTAGTATTTCATACGAAATCTACCTAAAAAGTAATTTTTTAAATCATGCTAACCGAATAATTCGTCTCCTTAAAATATACTAAAAGTCGGTAAATTCAAGATTTTAAAGGCATAAAAGTATTTTATACTTTAATGTTTGTAACTTTCCTAAAAATTACATTAGTAAAGTGGAATTAAATAATAGATTGCGAAAAAACGAAAACGTTGTTTTCAATGCAGATTGGGTAATATTGTAAAATACTAATGTTAATAGGACTACTACAAACATTCATTAAGAAGCTGTGATTTGGACCAGAATGTCTTAACTAAACACTAGATAAGCAGGTAATGGAAAAAAAATCATTAAATATAAATTGATATAACCTAAAAAGAGTGATTGAACGATTTTTTATAAAGCATTTTATATTTTTTATCCATATGGAATGTTTAAAAGAATTGGTTATGATATCCAAACTGTGTTAGAAATTGTAACAAAAATTTATCAGCAATTTCTATAGATAACAAACATCGTAAAAAATTAAAATATAAAATCAGAATAGATATTTTAACCTTTTTCACTAAAATAAAATCCTAGAAAATGTCACATTGGAAAAAAATATAAAAAAAGGAATTTTTAAATCATGCTAACTGAATAACTCTTTTCCTCAAAATATACTAAGAGTCGGTAAATTCCAGATTTTCCAGGCATAAAAGTACTTTATACTTTAATGTCTGTAACTTTCCTTCTAAATCGTGTTCGAAGTTAATGACTTAATTTAATAGTATTTCATTATTGTTAAATCAGATCACTTATTTCAGTTGGCATGCACAGTTTAACTTTTTTTAATGTCAAATTATACATTTAATTATCCTCCTCGACGAATTAAACTGTAAACGTTTCCTACTTTTTAAAATAATTTTTTTCAGCGTCTCTCTCCCCACAAATAAAAGAAGATATTTAAATCCTACTTTATCACTGCAAGAAATAGTGAAAACGTCCTCACTGTGTGTCATTTGTAATGACTTTGTAAACTGTTAGAGAAGGAATTTAAGAAAGTTTGAACTGAAAATACTTTTTCGGCAAACTCAGCTTACTTATTACTTATTTAATTTTTAGTAATTGTTATAGTAATAAATTTTTCCCTATTTCTTTTTTTAAATATTTTTTTTTACTTTATTTCCTTCCGCATTTTATCATAGTAGAAAAATAATATTGTGTCAGACATGGCTCTATATAGGGAAATTGATTTTGGAAAATATTTGTCTGATGGAGTATGTTGAAGTATTTACTTTTTGCTAAAATTGTGCTACTACCTTTTCAATAAATTTTCCCTAACGTAAAGACAATTAAAACAGTAATTTTGTAACATTGGCCTTACATTGCAATATATCTGGTGTATAATAAATATTTATGCTAAATTGGCATTTAATCGTTTATATTTTAAATGTTATACGAACATTTATTCAGTATTGGCATCACATTAATAATATTTACAATAACGTTGAGGTTTTGTTCCCTAAGTAATGGATTAAAATTTTCTACTAGGATATTATTATAACATTATCATTACTCATTTTTAACACTTTCCAACAAAGTTGAAAAGTGTTTATGACTTCGGTTTCTCTGGCCGTCTGTCCGTCTGTCCGCGCTCTAACTAAATATATTCGGATCTTTCTGAAATTTTTGAATGTTAGTAACCTCTATCATAGCACGGACCCTATTTCAAATGAAGTATATAGCACGTTTAGTTCATTTACAGGGACAGTCAAAATTTTTCCGTTACAACGGCCTATGGGAAAAAATCATTTAAAATGATTTTTAATGGTGTTACATGCTTTGAAACGTGATACAAGTGATATGCATTTATCAAGTGTACTAAAATATGCATTCTGTATAATATGCAGCGCAAGGAATAGTTATTATTCATTTACAGGGCCACACAAAAGGATTCCGTTACATAATGATATAGGGGAATTTTCCGTCGTATTTCAATTATGTTAAATTATTTCATGTATAATGAAATTGATATACATCGCTGAGGTTTACTATAAGTTATTTCATGTATAATACGAAGTGCATAGCATTATTTACAGGGACACACAAAAGATTTCAGATACTATATTGTATCCGAAGTACTGTACATTAGCAATGATTGCTGGAAATGCATTTTTAATTATGGTATGTGCTTTTATGTTTCACTATATGTATGCATTGTATATGGTGTGCTCTAATTGATATACAGGGCTACACAAAAGAATTCGTAATGGTTACTGGGTATGATTGCAAATTGCTTAAAGGTGGTTTTTAAATGAGTTATGCATTTTTACGCTGATCCTAATTTAGTTTGCTAAGAAATGTTTGTAGAATATGCATAAAATGATATACAGAGTCACGCAAATAATTGGATACATGGCTGTCTATAAATGATAATTTCTGGAAATGTGATTCCAGCAGTTTTTAGAGTGTTTTACTTTGAATTAAACTTAAGATAAATAGTGGCGTGTGTAATAAAGGTACTAGGTTAACTACAGGGTTGTACAAGAGTATACAAGTATGTTTCCATGTATTAGTATAAATTGCTGAAAGAGAAATTTCAACCTGTTTTATGTTTTCTTGCTAAACTAAATTTCTCCATTATATAGTATCTATATTACCTACAGATCAAATGCAAGGCTGTTCAAAAGAATTGGAATACATATTTGCTGTGGAAGGTAACTGCTGAAATCAGTTTTTCAAATGTTTTAAGCGTTTTCTAAAATGGTTAGTTAGTTCTCTTATATACTTTATTTCCCTAAATAACGAAGTTTTGTTAAAGCATTCAGGAAGTGTTGGAGAGTGTTTCATAATTTATGCTTTACGCATGATTTTTCTTACTTGTTTATGATTTTATATTATATTACATGCCTTTTAGGTTGCTTTCTTTACAAAAAGTAAAAAGCTACTAATTGATTTCTTTAAGAGGTGTACCGTCGTGAGTCAGGAATGCAAGATGGACTAGCGATAAAAAGCAATTTATTAAAGCAGCACGGCACAGCTACAAAAAATATTCAGAAGTTAAGATGAAGATATTGGGTTTCACAAATTAGGGCTTAATAAGCCCTGTCCGCAGTATTTGTCAGTACTGCGCGTGGGTTACAGCTTAGAGTACTCTGTACTCAGTCCGGAGAGGTTAGCTCCGCAACCTGCCCTAAACCTGGATAGACCTAAGCCGGGAGCGTAGAAAAGGAAAGTAATGTCTAAAGCTAAGATCTTGGCTTAAAATAAGATTTCCAGTCGCACAGTTGGAGATAGTTGAAGTGGAATATATTGCAAGCTTAATTGGGTTGTTAAAGATTTTATGATACACAAAATGTATCGGTCTTGTAGCAAAAGAGGGATATTTAGGAGCCACATCTGCCTTTATTGACAGAGTGCTACTGAATAAAACCAGGACTTTACAGAGGGAACAGCTGGAAAATTGGGATATATTTTTCCATCATGACCCCCAAACGCCAGAACAACCAACAGTCTAAATGCGAATATATAAATATAGCGGTTTTATGTCATTCCATACCACTCGTACATCTGATCCTATTTGGATGTAACTGAGCATGTGTAGATAACTTATCAACGTCTCCACTGAGTTTGTTGGAAATATTATTCATCTGCCAAATGATTTCAAAATAGCTGCCACTTAAAGATTTTGAAAGTATATTGTAAAGTATTTTAAATAAACCAGTATTACCATTGTTAAAAGAAATTTTTCCTTTTGTAATCAAAAATTAGCTCTTATACATCCTTGTTACGAACAAAAGAGAGATAAAAACAAGTTTACAAAGTTTACATAAATTAAGTTACAATTAGACTGCTGCAAAGAATTTTAAAAATTGTCATCCCATGATTTAGCATTAATGTCAAATGCTTGGGACATGTTATGTGTTATGTTTGCATACAGATAACAATATTTTTATAAAAATGTGGCTTGTGTACCTTGAGCCCCCCAAAAGCTTCAATTAAAGGGACAGTGGAGTTAAAAATCCTTAATTTTTTTTTTTTTTTTTTTTTTTTTTTTTTTTTTTTTTTTTTTTTTTTTTGTGTGTGTGTGTGTAAATTTCACCTTAAATATTATTCAAGGGTATATTATATGCATTATAGCATACATTTATCACAAAAAGAAGAAATTATTTTTGAGAAAAAAAAAGGAATTTTATGCGTCGTCCTAGAAATCTTCGAAATGCTCCCTGCGCATTCCAAATCAATGAAAATCCCCAATATTTTTATATGAGTTTGGTTTATAAGTATAAGTAAAATAGAGCATAGAATTTTATATATTTGAATTTAAAAGTAAAAAAAAAAGAAAAATTTTGAAATTTTTTCGAAAAAATTTCAAAATTTTTCAATTTTTCAATTTTTTTTTTTTTTTTTTTTTTTTTTTTTTGTAAATTTCATCTTAAATATTATTCAAAGGTACATTATATGCGTTATAGAATGCATTTATCACAAAAAGAAATTAAAAAAAAATATTTTTGAGAAAAAAGTGGAATTTTACGCGTCGTCTTAGAAATCTTCGAAATGTTCCCTGCGCATTCCAAATCAATGAGAATCCCCAATATTTTTATATAAGTTTTGTTTATATATATAAATAAAACAGAGCATCGAATTTTATATATTTGAATTTAAAGGTTAAAAAAAAATGAAAAATTTTGAAATTTTTTCGAAAAAAATTTTGAGATTTTGAATTTTGAATTTTCTGATTTTCTGGTCAGAATGGGGGGAAAATGGCTATTCTAAATGGACAGTTATAATAGCTGTTTCATAATAATAGAAGTCATCAGTCTATCAGAAAAAAATGAAGTAATGGAAATGCCGGGGGCGACACTAAATTCTGAAAAAGCAGAATTCCTGTTCTCTAGTTATATCCATATTTTTTTTATTATTATTATAAAACTAAAACATGTCCGTCAGTAATGCTGATATCATATCGATGATCACAACCACTTTAGCAATTAATTTGGCATTAACCTATTGAAAACTTATTAACTTCCAAACTTCGCAAAGTTTCAAATTTTACACCGTCGAATAATAAGAAAATACGATGTTTTAAATTCAATTTGTTTAAAAAGTTATCTTAATTTACTGATTTTTCATTGGTTTTCAAAATAATTTCCAAGAATGTTTTTAGGTGCGTTCGTAATTATATAAATACGTAGCGCCTATAGTCGTCGTTCAGTCCGCCTGTTTGTCCGCATATAACAGAGCAAAAACTAACCAACCGAATCGTTTTAAATTTAAAATATAGAATTGTTGAATAATTTTGTCGACTCATTTCGAATTTTAGGAAAATCAGATGTAAAGTCAAAAGTTTTCCGTTACATAACGGCCAATGGATTTTTTTTTTTTTTTTCAAGTGCATTAATGATGTTACACCCTTTTGAACAGAATGAAATGGATATGCACTTACAAAGTGCACTAAAATATACATTCAGTACAATATGCGGTGCAAAAAACATTTATAAGACTAGTTATAGTACGAATGCATCTCATTTACCACGTCTGACGTGCAATTTTCAACTTGTTATAAATAATCTTCATCAATAATGACTTGTTTTCTATAGAAGAAATGTGTCCAATAATATTAATAAATATGGAAATCTAAATAGTAACTTCTAAACATCGTATAATTTAAAATTTTACACCGTCGAATCAAATAAAAACCGTTGTTTTATATTAATTTTTTTTAACTTTATATTTACTGATTTTTCATGTTTATAAAAGTTAATTTTCAAGATTATTTTTTAAAACTCTATCTGGACAAATATAGTTTGTTTTCTACAAATGTTACGTTTTAATAGTATTAATAAATATGGAAATCTAAAACAAAATGGAAGGGTTACCACAATAGGCAATGAATTGCCCCGGTTCTCAAGGGCACTTTCCAAACGAGATTAGGATAAAGTATTTTTTTTTTTTATATTTAGTAAAAAAATAAGGTCACTGTACTTAAATGAGAGGCGATTCCCCATAGTTTTGTCGCATAGAGGGTAGGATTGGCATTTTATTAAATAAATACAGTAGAACCTCGATTATCCGAAGTAATTGGGACCGACCATCTTTCGGAAATTTGAAATTTTCGGATAATCTATAATGCTTCAATTTAAAGATTAAGGAGAAATATATGCGCTATTTCTTATTATGGTAACAAGTGCTTAATAAAAATAAAGCAATAGCAAAATAGAAACAAGAATAATTTACATGAGCTTTAATTTTTCAGTTAATTACCTTTTACATATTTCACAAGGGTTTTAAAGAATGCTTTGTTTGTCGCAGTTTCGATTGTCTTTGCTTCGGAGCTCTATCACGAAGTTTTTATATACTATTAGTTCGACAGTATCTGCTGTATTTCTGCTGTTCCAGCCAACCCAAACCTTTTGCAAAACATTCAAAAACTTCACAGTCGCTAATTTGTTCGTTTTCTTTGTTCACTCCACTCCGCAGTTTATGGGAGCTCAAGTTAAATTCAAAGGAATTCTAAGAAAGGGGATCGAAAATATTTATATGTACTCGTGGTTCGGAAAGGACTGCTTTCACACGAGGAATAGGGAGGTCTTTGAAAAAAAAAAAAAAAGCTTTCAAAATAGATTTTGACCACAAACAATGTGATAGTAAAAAAAAAAAAAAAAAAAAAAAAAAAAAAAAGCTTTAAAAATGGATTACGGAGAACCGAGAGTTTCAGTTAAAAGAGTTTCGGATAAAAGGAGTTCTACTGTTTATATTTCATTAAGCCGAAAATTATTGAATACCATGCTTGTAGTTCGAAACTAACTTGTTTTGTAGAAGTCCAATCATTATATACACTGTAAAAAAACCACTGTAAATTTGCTAGAACAAACGCGATCACAGTGAACGTGCTATTAACATGGAAAATACAGTAGTTGCGTAAAATTAACAGCACAATATGCTGGCAATTTCGATCCAGCAGTTTGTGCTGTCCTGTTTTTGCGTCCAAATTGCCAGCACATTGTGCTGTTAATGTTACGCAACTACTGTATTTTCCATGTTAACATAATCAGGACCCCAAAGAAAGATACAGTACATTCACTGTGATCGAGTTTGTGTGCGAGATGAACAGTACTTTACTGTAAAAATGTCGTTTTTTTTTTTTTTTTTTTTTTTTTTTTTTTTTTTTTTTTACAGTGTGTAGCTCATAGCAACAATATACTATTTGTGCAGTATTAATTCTAATTAAATTTCATCTATTCAAATATTTCTAACGATAGTACTAGGACTACAAAAGAAAATTTTATTAGTAACTATAGTTAAACTGGAAATTACAAGTTAAATTTTGGAAATTGAAAAAAAAAAAAAAAAAAGCAACTGTCTGTAAGACTAAGACTGCTAACAACAGTTAAGGGTTTTCTTGGCTGAAATATTACATGATTCCTGTACGAAATTTAATAAGGAATCTTGCAAGAATATTGAGTTTTATCAAAAATGTTATTTTGTTAATGAAAAATACAAATTCATATTTGAATGTTTTACATAATTCTAGCTATTATAAAATGTCACATGATAAAATATAAGACTTAAAAACAAATAAAACCGTGCAATGTTTCTAATAATTCTATTTAAGCGGCCATATTAAACGAAAAATAAGCCCTTGGTCTGATATTCTTGTGGCTCCCCCCCCCCCCGTTCTGTTTCTTACACTTTCACAAAAAATTAACAATTTTCAATGCATTAGAAAGCATATACGGGAACATAAATACTCATAAAGTAAACATAATTTTCGTTTTTATCTTATTCTAATCTAAAAATAGAAATCGTTCATTATAATGAAGAAAAGGTGAAAACGAAATTGGAATATCAGATTTAAGAAATATGCAAACAAATATTGGGCATCCCAGAATCATCATGGTTTAATCGGATTCGCCATTTAAGCTACCGAACGTTACAATGTTTGTAAAATTAACTTACTTAATCGTATTAAAATAAACATACTCATGTGTTTGCATTCTATAGAAGATTTTTCAGAATATTGAACATATAAAAGTATTGGGAATCCCGTGTCTACATTCTCTGTCTCGAAATACACCGATATTCTTTCGCAATACTTTTAAATTAATATCTTAAATGCACATTTTTTTTTTCAATTTTGATAATGTTAAACAGATATTTAAATAAACGGTTAAGGAAAAGCACTAGGAGGATCATGCTTGAATTCCTAATTTATTAACTTAATACAGCTTAATTAAACACAATATCTGCTTTAAACATCTTTTTAACACAATATATGAAAATACCATATAAACGTACCGTAATTAATCCCCTAAAAATCTCTCCGCATTTAGGCTCGAAGCTGTCTCTGAAGAAAACAAGTCACTTAAAAGCGTAGAATATTTTAAAACTCTAATTCGAAAATTTGGAGCCTTTTCCCGAGCGTACATTTGAGGTAAATGAATAACACGTCGTAGCCCTTGACGTCCGTACTTAATTTTGATCTTCAAAGTTGAAAAAGAAAAATAGTGAACCATTTTCGGTATTTTTCGTCGCATTTAGGGAATATGAGTGCACTTGATAATGAACGACGTGCACACTAATTGGAATTTTTTTAAGAAACCTTTTTAAATGCAGAGAAATGTTTCGCGTTTTGTTAGAACGGATGTCTCATTATATACGATTATCGCGTTAAGACTTTGATCACAAGAACATTGTCAAATTTTGTGGCCATCACTTTTAGGGACAATGTCCTTAGTTTCCTATTAACTGCATACCGTTTACGAACTGTGAAGTTATTTACTATGGAAAAATGGTTTCTGTTTTGGACGAAAACTTTTATCGTTACTGCAGGCCACAATCGGGTTCTATGGGTCATTCTCCCAAAAATGAACAATTCCAGTCAGAAAGCCCATTTCAGTGCTTGACATGAATATTTTTGAATTAATTTATGTTTTCTATTGAAAGTAAAAGAAGACGATGTGTTGTGTGCATACATTTTTTAAAGTTACTTTATACTTGTATTTACACTGAAAAAAAAAATAAATAAATAAATAAATCTATAAAGTTACTGATCTTTTTCTAGGAAACTGGGATTCTTAGAAATTTTTAATGTAACGGCAACAACAAAAATTCCTGTAACAGCATCTGTTACAGGAATTTTTGTTGTTGCCGTTACATAAAAATTTCTAGGAATCCCAGTTTCCTAGAAAAACTTTAGTAACTTTACAGATTTTTTTTTTACAGTGTATTATTTCTTAGTTCACATTATGTGAGATATCACCTCTGTGCCAAATCACACACCCAATGTTACTAAGAAAAATGCTTGAATACTTATTTATTTGGAAAACAAAATTAAATATTATTATTCTAGCTACTAAAATCTCAAGAGCAAAGTAACTTAGAATAGTTAACTACACTGTAAAAAAAAATCTGTAAAGTTACTAAAGTTTTTCTTGGAAACTGGGATTCCTAGAACTTTTTATGTAACGGCAACAACAAATATTCATGTAACAGACACACTTTTGCGCCGAAAATCAAAAAATCTGTAACGTTACTAAGAATTTTTTAGGAAACTGGGATGCCTAGAACTTTTCATGTAACTACAGCTAGGTTTACAGATAAAATTTTAGTAAGTTTACTGCAATTTTAATAGATTCATTTGTAAAGTTACAGATTTCTGTAGCTTTACAAAAACTAGTTTTGTAGATTTGCAGCTTTTTTTGTACAGTAACAGATGACAGTTTAGTAAGCATGTAACTTTACATCTGTAGAGCTACAGAATTTTTTTTACAGTGTACTTTCTTTGTATTTTTGTTTGTTTTCTGAGTACGGAAAGGTGTGTTATAAATAAATTCTCACCTCCATTAACCAAACATAAGTTGCATTTAGATGTTGATAGGTTGCAAAAATATCCTTAGATTTTGCTTCCAATTATCCTAAAAATAGCCAGTATCTTTACTGTTGTCAAATTATAAGCCAGGAAATGGTTTTTATACTCAGGTGTTAGATTATGTTATAAAAAAGCAACAATAGTTAGTGAAGATTCTCACATCCGTAAACTGTAATACAAGGTGACTAAATCTACATTAAGATATATGCTCTTGTTTATTTAATTATATCGACAGATGTTGATTTGAAGAACAAGAATAAAAATAATAATAAAAAAATAAATATGTAGGTTAATATTTAGTGCATGTTCCTCACCTCTGTGATATCACTTCTATCAGTCTCACAATTTTGAAAATATATATTTCAGAGAAAAAAGCTTAACAAGAATTTACAATGACTGTAAATAAAAAAAAAAAGATAGCTTCAGAACTTTAAAAGAACAGAATTGAATAAGATATAAGTAATGGGTGATGAAAAGAAACTCCAGATGGGATATGTTTTTTTTTTCTGTGTTTTCTTTATATTAATTCCAAATAAATTCATTATGCATTATTATATAGAATTGCTCCTTAGTTATATATCTAATAGAATAAATAGTTTTTTATGCTTTGTCTCAAAACACAAACATGACTTAAACATAAAGTTCAGCTCTATGAATGATGTTAATAAGAAAACTGCGTTTCTGAAAAAAATAAGTAAAATGTAGCTGAGCCATTGCTGATTTTTCTTTGCAGTAAATAGTAAGTTTCTAGAAATAAAAACATTTGTCTTGAAATCAAATTTTTTCTAAGAGAAAATTTTTTATTGAAAATGTACACTTTTAGGAGAATGACCCGAATGCCGATGATTATCGGCATAAAACATTAATGATTTATTCTACACTGAAAAAAAAAAAAAAAAACTGTAAAGTTACTAATGTTTTTCTAGGAAACTGGGATTCCTAGAATTTTTTATGTAACGGCAACAACAAAAATTCCTGTAACAGCGTCTGTTACAGGAATTTTTGTTGTTGCCGTTACATAAAAATTTCTAGGAATCAGAGTTTCCTAGAAAAATTTTAATAACTTTACAGATTTTTTTTTTTTTTTTTTTTTTTTTTTTACAGTGTAAGGTGAATTTCCGAAAATTTCAAGCCCCTTTTTACTAAAATATGCCAACAACGTGCAGCCCTGTTATGAAAGATTAACGCATTTCGTTTTTGTCTGATGAATATTTTTTGATGTTGGAGTTTTCAGTCTAAAAAATTACAACCTGTGTAATAGATCTTCAACATTTTTTACATAAATATGATTTTCACCTATATTCTATACAGCCGACACTATGTTCTTTAACTCCATAAATCTCTGTTGGATACCATATCTATAATAGAAGAACTATTTTATTATAGTATAGATACATATGCTGATACATGTTAATATTATATCTTTGCACATACCCCTTGTATATATAAAACTCATAATAATACATTTTTCTTCTTACATCTTTATTTATTTTTAGTCAACATTAAAGTCATGTAGTCATGTCCTCAAATACAAAGTAAATTTATGTATGGAAGTATTTGGAATACATGTTTTACACTTTTTAACAAAAAAAAAAAAAAAAAAAATAATAAAATTTCACTAAAATCATATAAAAAATATAACAGAAAAATGCAAAAAAAAAAAAAAAATCTTTCTCAATGCCTACAATCTTGAATGAAAAAGTCAAGGACACAACACCACAACCAAAAAAAAAAAAAAAAAAAAAAAAAAAAAAAAAAAAAAAAAAAAAACTTCCGCTTCGCGTATCAATTGCTTTGACACTGTAAGCTGATAAGGATGGGAATTTTTGGCTATAGGAGGAATTTGTAATGTTTACTTTCACATTTTTAATGGAGGAAAAATCCATTACAATAGAGGATTTTTCATAAAAATATGTTCGAATTTTTCCCTTAAGCAGTATAAACTCTCTGACTCTAGCAGGATGAATACAATATTTTTATGAACAAATCGTCGAAGAAAAATCAAAAGTTTATTTCTGAGTAAGAGAAGATTTGGGAAAAGTCACAAAAAGTTGTTTACACTGGGTATTTGCAATCGGGTTTCATTCATAAACCTCCGAATTCACCTGGCTCCATGAAGCAATATTTTAAACTATTCAAGATCTTTATTACGATGTTAATGTTGAATCGATGTTAGGTTTCCGAACGAAGATTTGCCATTTCTTATTCACAGGTGAATTTATCTTCTTTATGACTCACAGAGAAACGACGCTTAATCAATGGTGATTGGTTTCAATCAGTGATGGGAATATCGATCATCACAAATTAAGATTCGAATCCATATGTGTTATTGATGATGTTCTTGTAATGTAATGCTGAAAGTTTCGTCATGACAGAAATTTTGATTGACAATGATAAATGAATTCATAGGCATATATTTTCCTTTTCCATTATTAAATTATATTTATTATTTAAATAAAAGAATAATTAACGTTTTTATTTTTATTTTTATCTCCTAGTGTTGATTAATATATGGTAATAGTATAATTGTCGATAGCCAAAATCTGATTAAAATTTAAGATTCGATATCGTATCTGTTATAAATGGTATTCTGTAAAAGTAAGGCTATAAGTTCTATTATCATAAAAAATTTCTTTTGTAATAGTCAATGTTTTCTTAGACAATTTCAGATACATCCGCATAATCCGTTGTAATTAATAATTGTTTAATAATTACGTCATTGTTTCTGATTATATTCCAAATATTTACATTTCCACATTCTTACTATAGCTTAAAAAGAAATTAAATCCTTACTATATATATATATATTAAATATTTCAAATTAAAAATAAAAATATTTGAATACATTTTGTAATTTTGTTGTTGCTGTTGTCATTGAAAGTTAGGTAATAGTGGAACGACTGTTGAATGAGAAGACATGTAACCTGAATTATACCTCTATGAAATACGCCAGAAAGGAAAGCATAAATTGAATGATTAAGAAACTCAATCTGTGCTAGTAGATACGATTACTAATTACCCTGACTAATAATAAAATACACGTACTACTATATATATTAAAACACGCATACACACATAAATAACGCCTGAATTCAACAGTTAAAGTTATATAGCTCCGTGGTTAGAGCAGCAGTCTTGTATACTGTGATCTCAGGTTCGATTCCTGGCTCTGGCTAATTTCCACTCCAGTTGGGTTTATTGTACGTATGTCTGTGTAATACTTTTATATACCTTTGCCCTAACTAATATTTCAAAATAAACTTTTTACTTTCCTTATGGAGAATTTGTATAAGATTATTATAGAAAAGCCTATAAGTTAATAATAACCTGGTTCGATTAATCGTTTTTCATAAGATACATACTTTAAATCATATTTCTTAAACAAGAAAATACAAATAAATCGGATAAACACACTGCACTTATTGGTTTACAAGACTGGTATTTTTTTTAAATCAAAACTGCTCGGGAAAAAAAAAAAAAAAAAAAAAAAAAAAAAAGTAAGTAAGTTTGATGAAACAAGTGAAATATATAAGCCATCGCCTACTAACTCATAAAAAATTCAATTATTCTGAGAAATGGGAAGCTAAAATGATACACACATTGCATTGAGAAAGACCAATGTTATATTTAACCCGTTAATAGTCGCGCGTTGGTCTTTTCCCCGCCCGAAATTGGTTATCTTCCTGTAACTCATTTCCCGTTAAAGTTACGTTAGCGAAATTCCGTGTAGCTGACCTTGAGTGTTCACACTCTTGTGTAGTAAAATTGCAAGTCATTCCTGCTATTTCTTAGCATTTTATCGCATTCTTAAGTTTCAATCGGTCTACACTATGACGCAAAAGTTTAGACAATGACGTCATTCAGCTTTAAAATGTAGAATTATGACGTCAGAATTACAAAAACCTGTAACTATATTCAAAAACTGATTTAAAATGCTATGTACAAAAGACAGTCGTTTTATTTGCTATAATACTAATTTTTTTCATAAAAATTCAAATGTGCTTGTCGCAAAAGTTTAGACACTATTCTAAATTTCTTTGAATATTCGTTGGCATATGCAAATTTAGAATCGATGATGTCACAAATTTGGAGTACTTAAGTTCTGCAAACGATTGCGCTTCATAGTCGACATGCCGATAGCTAAAGAAATTCACGTGAATGAGGTTTCAAGGATTTGGCAGTTGAAAGGTGAAGGGAAGAGCGTTTCTGAAATTTCTGCTATTATTAATAGGTCAAAAAAATCTATTTATCGAGTTTTATCGAGTGGTTCCGAATATAAAGCAAAATGTCGGTCTGGGAGGCCACGTGTGACAAATGTACGAGAGGATCGCCTGATACAAAGACTAGCGAGTACTCAACAAATGAGCGTACGTGGAGTTCAAAGCTCATCGGGACTCTCTGTATCAAAGGATACGATTCGTAGACGAATTTTGGAAAAAGGAACAATCGTTTATAGCAAAATGCAGAAGAAACCAGCTCTGAAACCATATCATAAGTTACAAAGACTTATGTGGGCTCGACAGCATATGTCATATGGAGAGAAATGGCAGTCAGTCATATTTAGCGATGAAAAAAAGTGGAATCTGGATGGTCCAGGTGGTTGTTTATCGTATTGGCATGACTTGCGGAAGGAACCTCGACGTTTTTTTAGTCGCAGACAAGGAGGGGGCTCGGTGATGGTTTGGGCAGCCTTTTGCTATAATGGACAAGTATCTCTGACCTTCACCAGTGGTCGTCAAACTTCACAGCATTATACACAGACATTAGAAGAAAACCTACTGCCATTTGCTGAGCTTCTAGGGGGTCCTCAGTGGGAATTTCAGCAAGACAATGCTTCAATTCACACTGCAAAACTTTCAAAATCTTGGTTTAATTCCCATAATATAAGAGTTCTCGACTGGCCAGCATGTAGCCCAGATCTTAACCCTATAGAAAACCTTTGGAGCATCATGTGTCGCAAAGTTTATAGGAACGCTAGACAATACTCTTCTGAAAAGGAACTTAAGACATCTATTGAGAATGCATGGTACGATATCGATCCACAAACTATGCAAGATTTAGTTTCTTCCATGCAATCTCGTGTATATGACGTAATACATAAGCATGGATGCGCAACCAGGTTTTAAAAATTGTTTATTTCGATTTTATTTAATTTGTGTCTAAACTTTTGAGACAGCAGTTTATTTTTGTTACCATTTAATTTATTGCAATATGCACAATTCCACTTTTCTTTGTTATAAATATTGTTTATATGTACAGCACATTAATTTCAAGCAGTGATTTGAAAATTGAATAAATATTTTTCAAAGTATGTAAGAATTTCTTCATTGTCTAAACTTTTGCGTCATAGTGTAAATGACCGCGTTGCGACCACTTGCGTTAGTTGAATTTTTCCCCCTCGTGTTCATCCTTTCCCATTTCCGCGAAATCTGTGGGGAAAGTTTCTTCGAAGTAGAGACTCTCTGCCTGTTGTTATTTCGCCTCTTTCTTTCTTTTCTCTTTCTTTCTTACTATTTTACCCGTTAATAGAGTACTTTTTTTACTTTCAGAATGTGACTTAAAATTGTTTTATTATATTAGTTGTGAAGTCAGTTCGCACAAAAAACTGATGGATGGTCACTTACATTTTTTTTTCATTGTCAAATATTGCGCGAATAAATTCTCAAATTGAGAATCATTTTAATATGGAAATAAAAGGGAAATTCATCATCATTATTTGTAAGAACTTTCTTTCCATTTATTACCGGAACATATAAATGAAAAAAACAGACAATAACACTGCCAAACCATTAAAAAAAAGAAGAGAATTTTGTAGGAATCAGTAAAAAAATTGCCGTATCTCCAAAATCTGAAAAGTATCGTTTTTGTACAATAAAACAAATTCGAAAGATAAAACAATTTTCTCAGAAATGTAGTATGTATATCTGCGAAGAACATCCATATAATTTATTTGTACAATAAGAAAAATAATGAGAATTTTATAATGTAGGTTAGAAATTACGCAAGTAAAAATATCTTTTGGATAATTCAGTGAATGTTTATACTATGATTTAAAAAATATTTTAAGTATTTTTCTAAAATTTATCTATTGTTAAATTTTCATACTGTAAGAAAAACACATTTTTTTAACAATGCCGCAGAAAATGTATATTTTTATTATTATTATTGAAATCCAATAGAGGCTTGGGGACGATATCTAACAAATTTAAATTTGTTGGCCTTCATCAATTGTTCAAACTATTTTTCAGAATAATGTTTTCCAGAATATGAGAGAAAATTCATTTAAATTAAATTATTGCTGCATATTTATAATTTCGGAGAAAATTTTCTTATTGTTTTTATTATTTTAATGAATGTTTTTATAAAACAATAAATTATATCATTAATACCTTATTATGAAATGTACAATTGAATATTTATTTTAATTAAATAGTTGCTCTAAAATACATCCCTATTAAAATGAACCTTTCAGTGATTCTATTAATTAAAATAATTTATCCATCTTAGGATTTAAATCTACAATTGCATATGTATTTAAATTAAATATATAATTTCAATAACTTATTTATTATTTGCTTTGTATAAGCAAAGTTCGTATGCAAAATTTTTATTCAAGGGCGCTGATCCCACCCTGAAATAAGTAAAAAACTACAAATCGTGCATTTTCATTTGAAAAATGGATTTAATCACAAAATCTCGCGAGCCCCCCCCCCCCCCCCCTCATACACACACAGACACCCCACAAAATAAATAAATAAATAAAACGTAGTTACAACATTTGCATTTATAATTTCGAAGTTAAGTATTTTTTACCTTTTTCTTTATTATATATATATATATATTTATATAATTATACATTTTTAATAATATTTGGTTTATGTGGTGTTTGTGATTTCATAATTATTGGTCAATTTCATTATTTTTCAATGGTATTATTGTACAAAAAGTTTATATATATATATATATATATATATATATATAACCATTAATTAAACATATATATATATATATATGTATGTATATATATATATAGTCTTTAATTGTTTATTGCATCAAATTTGATGGTTTTTCATGTGTTTTAAATGAATTAATCGCCCGCAATATGCTGGTGAATTAGTGGTATTGTATTTGATTTTCTGTTGCATGCCATAGGTTCCATTTTTACTTTCAGTTTAATTGTTCAATTTAATGTCAGTGTAATATATTGATGCTAAATTTATTAATTTTATTTTATTAAATGGATAGAGAGTGCCGGAGCATCATAAAAATTTACCTGACTCTGATTTTGTCCTTCCAAAAAAAAAAATAAATAAATAAATAAAAAAAAAATAAATAAAAAATAACAAAAAAAAAAATAAATAAAATAAAATAAATAAAATAAATAAAAATACCCCTATCACGAATTTAGATTCATATTCGAAAATGTTTTCCTACTAATTATTGATTCATAGTAACATCAGAAATTCAATCAAATCATTTACTATTTACTTTTAAGTATTTATGCAAAACGAAGAAAGAGTTATAAAAACATTTATCTAGATGCCAACTGAATATATACTTAAGCGCAATAAATAATTGCTGTAAAAGGTTGTAAAATGAATAAGTGCTGTAATCTTTTAAAGTTCAGTCTATATTTTCACCCTACGTTATCCGTTTTCGATCATCTGATAACACCGGCAAGTTTCCCCTTCGTTTTCGGCCTGCTGGTAACGGCGGCAAATGGACCGAACGCGACTACTAACGTTTTAAAAAATGTCGCGACTACTCTCGGGTTAACAAAAACATCATTTGCTTAAAACTATAAATTAAATCGATATAGTATTTACGATATAACTAAAAGCCACAAATATATCAAACATGTTCAGATCAATCTTTTACGTACTTTAGTTCTAATGCGTATGTATATTTATAACATAGTCAAAAGCCTGTATATGCCTCTATTAAAAATCTTTATCATATATTTTCGAAACATTCTTGTAATTATCTTCTATGACTGAGTTCTCTTTTTGAATGAAAACCGAAATTTCCAATAATTATACTACGAGGGAGTATCAATATGTTTTTGCCATCACATAGAAATAATTCAGTAAAATTTATGAAATTGCTACATTGTATTAGTCGTTTTCTATATAGTCACTGTGCACAGTAACTAATTTCTGCAAACGGTATTTCATAAAGAGGGAGGAAGATCTATTCCAGGAGGCGCGATAGTAGACAAAAAGGAGGGTAATTTTTCTAACTTTTACCGACCCCCACATGTGACATATT
Organism: Maratus speciosus; assembly: GCA_963932465.1. Lineage (NCBI taxonomy): Eukaryota > Metazoa > Arthropoda > Arachnida > Araneae > Salticidae > Maratus > Maratus speciosus. The sequence goes on from OZ010790.1 coordinate 68,055,159, forward strand.
GTTGGAAAGGGCTGTGAATATTTATTCATGTTATGCACATCCTGAGCCTCTCCCACTAATTTGCCCGCCGGGAGGGCACTATTCTAAATTTTAATGACACCATTCATGCCCCCGAGTGCAAATTTGGAGGGAGAGGGGAGGGGGCTGAATAACATGAATAAGTGGTCACAGACCTTTGCAACAATGTGCCACATGTGGGAGTTCGAAAAAGTTAGTAAAATGCACCTCTTTGGGTCTACTATCGAGCCTCATGGAATACATTCTCCCCCCTCTTTGTGAAACACTGTTTGCAGAAATGTGTTACTGTGCACGGTGTCTATATAAAAAAGGACTAATACAATTTTGCAATTTTATAAATTTTACTGAATTATTTCTATGTGAGGTCAAAAATTTATTGATACACACTCGTACAAACCACCTTTAATAAAATAAAATATTCAAAATATTAATGCTTTCATTTTCAAAACACACACATTTGTAAGGATAAAATAAAATAAAACAATCTGTGATAATGAAGTTTACACGGCAATGCCGTTTTCTCTGTAGTATAATAATGTCGAAAGTTCTTTAGAATATGGCTTTTATGTTCAATGTAGATCAAAGAAAATTTTTCCTTTAAATATTTACTAAATCCTAGTCAATAGATTGCAAATAGGATAATTTACTCGTAAACATAAATATAAACGTAAAGTATTATTTTCAGAATTTAATTATAGACGTACAGATATTTTAAAGATAATATATTATTTGTACAATGGAGTAAATGGTTGAATAGATGAATGTATGTCGTTTAACTAATCTTCATAATAGAAGTAGGCATCTATTTTTATGCATTTAACTGATAAATTTCCTTATGTGTCAGTAAATTACAATAGACGTTTTCAAACGCAAATATATCATATGATTAGGCTATTGTATGTAAAGCCATGTACCGAAAATGATTAGATTATTGTTTTATTTAACTTATATTTGTAACTTATAAGAACTATGGATGATGAAATCTTAATAACTTTATTGCCTGATCGAATACAGTTTTGACATTATCTTTGTGATAAATAAGACGGCAAATTTGATACTCAATTGAGAAATACATTCATTTTTTGTTTATGTTATGTAGGTCGTTTTGCTATTGAATGTAATTCTTTGTAGTTAAGTACTAAATTTGGGCACATGTGTGAATATAAAGAGAATTTCGCGGGTATTAAATGTTTTCTTAAATGTAAATTCTCTTTGTAATTAGGTATTAAAAATTATTTTGTTAAACATATTTCGAAACACACTTTATAACATGTGTGAAAATAGTGCTAAACACTTTTTATTCTGTATACAAATATTATCCAGACATACAAACAATAAATACAATAAAACCAACTGGAGTGAAAAATTAGCCAGAGCCAGGAATCGAACCCGGAACCACAGTATACAAGGCTGCTGCTGTAATCACTGAGCTATGAATATTGAGTAGTATGAGTGTTTTATTATACTTTTTATTCTCTCCAACTTATGTAAAATGTGTGACATTTCAGGTATTAAAAAAAAGTTAGCAAAACATTTTCTTGCTTTTTTAACACATTTTTTTTCATTTATTACATTAAAGCTTTAAAATATTTAAACAATGCTGCGTTATAAAAATATATGCCTCAATGTCATAACATCTGAAATCTTGTAATAAAAGATTTTATACAGAGTGTCAACATATAACATGACCGACCATTATTTTCGCAACCATTGATCCTAGATGCATACTTCCAGTTAAAAAAGTAGTCAAAATTAGGTGCAGAATTAAGATAAAAAAGTTTGAAGTGGAAAAGTATTTAGTGAAGAATTACAGAATCTAAATTTTTATACGATCCACCGGTCCTATAAGTTATATTTAGTAAAATTTTCCTGTTACACTGAGAAGTAAGGCAAAAAAAAAAAAGTCCCGTTATTCTACAATTAAAATTGACTCAATAATAGCTATTAGTTGGAGAGTATTTTTTGCTAAAAATTAGGGGTCATTCAGAAATTTAGTAGAAATATAATTTCGTTAGGTATATTAAAGAAACGATTCAGAGTAAAATTAGCATTGCAATATAAATTTGAAATCTTTAATGATTCTGACATATTACTGCAAAATACACAGTTTATACTGAACATATAAAATGGATAAAAATAACAGAATTTTTGTTAAATAAAAGGATGAAAAATAACAGCCTCATATCTTTACAAAATGATACATATTTTAAAATTCTGTTAGATAACACTGTCTTTCAAATTTTGGGTTGTGCCATGCTTTTCAGCTTTTGAAAATTGATTTTCCTATGTAATTTTTAGCGCTGAATCCGAAAATAAACCTAATTTCAAACTATTACGTCAGGGTTTTTTTAATTGCAAATTTCAAAGTTAAAAAGCTCAAAGTTAAAATTTTTCCGAGCTCCCCTCCTACCCTCATTGGACTCCTGAACTGTTCAGGTGTAAGAAACCCCTTATAGGCCAAAAAACTGAACATATTATTGAATTAAATAAAATTAATCTGAATAAAAAAGTCTTACATCTATTTTATATTATCAGATTTTTTGCTATTTTTTAACCAAAGCACAACCGTCGCAGGTATATGTTATCTAATCTAAAACTCTTTTTTAAACTTGTTGACGGTAATCTATCCGAAATTTTTTGTGTTATCCTCTAATATATGTAAGTATAAGATGGTAAGCGTCCAAAATCTTAATAATATTATATTATCATCGTATTTAAGTTAGTATGTAAAATTTAAATTCGATCAGACATTTGGAAGGGAGTTAAAGTTCGAGTGCAAATTTTAAACTGGAAAAACGATCGTTGCAAGTTACATAAAACCTTATGGAAATAACATAATTTTTGTTAAAAGAAATCATAGCCTCAAATCCTTGCAAAATAAAACGTATGTTAAAATACAATTAACTAATCTGAAACTTACTAATAAAAGTTAACTCTATCGTAATAGTTGTATGATTTTTTTCAAAGTATAGATACCTTGAAATAAGTTTAAGTACTTTATATAGGACCCCTGGAAGTATGGCCGAAATAATCTGTTTTGAGATGCAAAAAAGTGATATAGGTCATGCATTTAAAAGTTTCACAACTCGGTGAATTTTAATGTTATATGAATGGGACTTTTATTGTCTTACTTGTTAGTGTAACAGTAAATTTTTACTAAATATCACTTATAGAACAGGAAGACCGTGTAAAAATTTAAATTTCGTAATTTTTTAATAAGTGTCTTCCTTGACCCAAATCGCTTTAAAAATAATTCTTTACCTTAATTAAACCATTTTTATAATTGGAAATATGCATCTAGGTCAGGTTATACATAGACACACTGTATAATGATATTGCAGTACAGAAAGAATGTGTGTTATACATAAATGCTAAATCTAAGAAAGTATGCTTATCTATAATAATTAAATATATTTCATGAATACATGTATTACATCTAGTCGCATAATAAATATTAAATTTCATTTATTATTATATATTAGGGTAAAATTCCTTGATATATTTTTAAATTCAATAAAATAAGTAAATCAGACAAAAACTCAAAAGAAACCAGACTGCTAAAGACCATTTTTATATAATCTACTGACACGTTTCAACCTGTGTAAATTGATAGGTTTGGATTTGACTTGAACCATAAGAAGTGGATGCATTGAGAGTTTGTGATAGAATGGAGAAAGTAAATGATATGTAACTACTGGAATTTTGTGTATATTTTTTTCCATTTTGGTTGTATTTATGAGCAATTTTTAAACGAAATTTGTTTCTACATCGAAACTTTTAAACATTATAAAGATATTCTTCAGAACCACATTACATATGTTAAATTGCTTGACTTTTATTGAATTTTTAAATGTTTTAAAGACTGCCCTATATTGTTGTATATTCTGTATAGTTTCAAAAAAGTATTTGTTGAATGGAAAACCAACTAATTGTCCGTCCCGAAAATGAACTGTTAATTTGATTTCGTTCCTTCAAAAATTGGAATATATTTAATTTTGAAATTGTATATTACCTAGACAACAAATTCTGTATATGTATACGAGTATTTTATTAACTGATAAAAAAACTGAAAAATGAAATTTTCTATAATATTCCGAATTTTAACTGCTTAAAAGGCATACAGCCAACAGAGTGAAAAACTGTCGGAGCCGGGACTCGAACCCAGGTCACCTCTATAGCGCACCGACGTTAAACCTACTGAACCACTTGGAACGATACACAGCCGGCCTCTTCTCGCTATCATATTGAAGTGCCAGGCTGCGTATCGTTCCAAGTGGTTCAGTAGGTAGAACGTCAGTATGCTATACCGGTCAGTGTGCTATACTGCGTTCGAATCCCGGCTTGAACGCTTTTTCACTCTATTAACTGTACGCTTTTTAAGCAATTAAAATTTGAAATACTATTGAATGCAAGGCGTAAGAAAAATTTCCGAGAATTATGCAGAAGTATTGAAATTTTTTAATTAAATGTAATTTGCGCCTAAAACTATTGTCACATCTTGAAATAAATTAAAAGATATTCAATACATTGTACAATCAAAAGTATTGTTAATTGAAGCTGAATTTATCAACATAATTATCATTCTCGTGTAGACGAGTTATAAAATGAATAGAAGTTTCGCTATATAAACAGCAAAAGCATTTTCCTTTTTTTTTTTTTTTTATATTCTATGGAAGATAAATCATCTACAAATATCCTTTAACTCAAAGTTTGCCGGAAGATTTCTTCAATTTCCTTGAAAACAAGATAGGCGACTGAGAAATTGAAACTTACAAATACGTTTCTGCCTTCTTCAAAAAGTCTCTCTGTAATATGCCCCACCAGTGGCCGAGAGGTTCTGCTCTCGAAGCTGGTAGACGGGAAGTGTTGGGTTCGATCCCAATCGCGCCCGTCGTCCTAATCGTTCGGAGTTTTCGTGGTTTTCTTCGAGCCGTGGATCTTCCATGCGTTAATACGGATTAGGTTCCCTTAGAAAGACCCCCACGGAGGGCACTCCCCCCGGGCCTATATCCCTCGTGTAGATAATTGGTCGTCAAAAATCAACCCAACCCAACTCTCTGTAATATGCGTGTCATTCATTGGAAAGTTATCTTAAGTATAAGTTAAAGACAAAACGAATGATTTCAGTTTTAAAGTTCTTGATGACACAAGACTATTTAGAGTGTTTGCGCTTAACTCAAGTTTTCCGAATGGTCGATAAAGCTGAAAGGAGGAAGATTTTCAAAGAATAAATTTGAACATGATTTTTGAAGCGCTGAAAGACATGAATTAAATTTTTATATACGGTTGAGAGGTTTTAGGCAGAAAGCATAATTTTCTTCCTTTTAAATTATTTGAAGATGTTATTGTTTTTGTTTGTTACATGTTTCTCTCATGTACTGCTAAACGTAAGTGGAATTGTATTTTTATTTTTATTTATTTATATTTATTTTCTTAGCTACTATTATTTCCTGTAATTGTCAAAATATATTTAATTTTGTTGTGAGGATCTAACTCATATTGATTTGCAATTATGAAGTTTGTAATAAAAGGACGATATTGCAAAATATTAACTTCTTTACCTAGCAAATGAATAAATATCAAAGAGCAGTTATCAAGAAACTTTAGAGATATTTATTTCCTTAATGCATTTCTAAGTTATAATGCAATACATATATGCAAATGAAGCAATATTATCATTTATCGGTGGTAAAAAATTGCTATTTATGAAAACATGAATGAATCATTAAATTAAATTGTTTATAAATGTTTTTAAACGGCATTTTTTCTTAAATATGCTTTCTAAATGTCACTAACAACTTAACTCTCGATATTCTACTGCAAATACGCGTGTTATCGAATCTTACATGCAATATTTATTTTCTTACGCAAATGTGATTGTTTTTGTATGAAGAGCCACATTATGTAGCATACATAACATTCGTAACATCTTCATAATATCGTTAAATAATTCTACTTGCATAAAGGATATTCATCATAATTGACTGTTGTTATTTTAACACAAATCGATTATAAAAAACTATTTTTAAAAATCAATTTTTGACATAACTGAAAGCCCAAGTAAAAGTATTGACATAATTCCAGCAAAGTGTGTGATACTAAATGGTGTCTTATTCAGAAAAATTAAATCCATGGCGATAGCATTTTAAAGCACTTTGTGTTATTATTATAATTGTGCACGTATTATAATTTTTGTATCCTTAAAGTCGGTGTTATATAAAACTGCTTGCATAAATATTTAACTTCGGTTCAGGCATATATACGTCTTGTTGGACTGTTTTTTAGTTTATTCGTACCTTTTTTTAAAACAAAATAGTCACTACCAAGCACTTTACAAATTTATTTTCAAGAGAAATTTACCACAAAGAAACTTTTTTGTAAATTGATGTACGATTAAATTGCACAACAGTCACCTACCCGGGGCAAAATTGTTGTTTAAAAATTATAGAAGAATTAAATATTTTATCTCCTGAAAAACATTTAAAGTACGATTTCCATACAAATATCACAATAGTAATAAAAATAAGGAAGTATAAGAAACCATTTCTTACATTGTTACGCTATATTAAATTAGAATTAAACGTCTGCAAACGAAATGAACATACGCCGTAAAAGAAGTATGTGATTTTACTAAAAAATACTTAATATCATTGCAGATATTATAGCAGTTACTAGAAAATCCCCTGTAACCAATCACTGCTAGCAATATTACAAGGAAAATAGCTGTAATGTATGCATATTGCGCGTGCGTCCTTCTCTGTCCTTAAAATCTGTCATAAAATCTTCACCCCCACATGAAGTTAAATTTCCCTGAAATTTATTCTATCCAAAATACACTTCGAAATTGTTTATTTGTTCTGCAACAAATAATTCAGAACATATTCAAACTATTCATTAAGCAAAGAAAATGCCAGTAAAGAATTATATTAATCAAGCCATATTCCAATCATTCATTAATCGTAGAAAACATAATAAGAAATTTAACTTATTAATTGAAACTTGTTCTCGCATTTAAAATCGTTCCCAGTAGCAAGGTATGTAGAACGCTCGGTTTTCAAACTCTAGATAGTAAGTTCTGTCATCTGCAGAGGAAAAGACCCAGCAAAAATCTCCCCCACTAATAAATATAGGTGCTTCCGAAATTCTCCAAAGATGGCGTCACCAGCGTCTTTTTTCAATCTTTATACACATTTCAGTTTACATAATTTTTTAGTGATGATACAGCATAAGTATCTGTAATAGAACTAATCATTGCTTAGCATATATACTAAAAAAGCACCTGTCATGACTATTAAAGATTTCTTAGTATGTTCACTAATTAAGTACTGTTTACTAAATTAAATGCTGTAATGTTACTTAAGAAGAAGCTGTACTGGTTACTAGAAAAAAATGGAATCCCAGTTGCCTAGAGATTTTCTAGTAGTACTACAGATTTTTTTTTCTTACAGTGTAGAACTATAAGCATGAGGCTTTAGTTTTGTTTGTATATTATAAGGACGATTAAAGCTAAATCTGCATATTTATGTAACTGCAGTTCACGAATAGTCAAAACTCTGTTCATTATTGCTGTATAAATCTACCAAAATAAATTCATTATCATTACAATAGTAATAAATCCCTTTATTATTTCTATTGTTACTTTAACTTAACTTTTTGAAAGTAATGTATATAATAATGAAATGTTTAATTAAGCTTAAAACTGTGATATACTTTCATTACATTTACTAACAGAAAATAATTCATTAATTAATTCAGATATTAATTTGGTTGTTGTTTAAGTTAATAATTTAGTTTTTAACTAAGTTATTAATTTAGTTTTATTTAAGGCATTACTTTCTTCATGACTTGTTCTTAATGATTTTCAAAATATTAATATCCGGAGAAAATGAATTTTTAATACAAAGATACGTATTTGTTTTCTTTTTCCCGTACCGAAAATGACAGTTTCTAACATTTATATTGTTTTGATAAAAATAATTACGTCAGTTTGGTTAATTAATTCGTCGGTTCCAAAGGAAATCCAATATTTCACAGCGTATCATAAAAAAAATACATAAATGACTTTAGTATAATTTAATTTTTTATTTCGTCCGTAATTATATTATTGTTATCTAAAATTTATCATAAAAAAGAATTGACTAAATAAATAAATAATTATAATATAGCAAAAATTTGGAAATATCCTTTAAGAACTTTTACTTTTGGTTTTAATTCAGCCGTTTTATGAGAGAGTAATTAAGTGCAGAATTATGTACTTCAGCCGTGTTGTTATTTAATGTTAAAACGTATTTATTAATTCCTGCTCCATTGATTCCAGCTTGATTATGATTAATAAATAAAAGAAAAAAAATACCTAAATTGTAAAGTAGATGTAAATATCCCTTTATGACGCAGATAAGGTAATTAGAAAAAATTAAAAATTTATCAGTCTTATGGCTTACATTAAAGCGAATGTAGTTTTATGATTGTCCAAAAATTATATATTTGTGAAAAGTATTTGTCCTTATGAAAAGATTATATAATAAAATTTACAAGCTTATATTGCTAAAATAATGTCTAAATGAAGAATAATGTAATTTTTTTTTTCGTTAAAAGTTCAAACTAATGTAAACACATTATTTTAAATCATAGACATTTGGCTCTTAAAACACTTTCCAACAAAGTTGATAAGCATTTATGCATTCGATTTGCCTGGCCGTCAGTCCGTCTGTCCGTCAGTCCGCCTGTCCGTCGGTCCGTCTGCCCACGATCTAACTCCCGTAAATATACTCGGATTTTAGTGAAATTGATAAGGGTTATTTTGGGTCACCAAAGCATGTTTGGTGTTGTATATGAAGTATGTAGGATTAATCGTTCATTTACAGGGGCACTCAAAAGTATTCAATTACATTATGGTATATGGGGGAAATCGTTTGCAGAGTATTTTAATAATATTATGCTATTTCAAATCTATTGAAACTGATATAAATTACTGTATTTCACTACGATCACGTTAGAACAGGACATTCATAGCATTTTTTATTCATTTACAGGGACACACAAAAGAATTTGGTTACAGTACAGTACTGTCTTTGAGTAATAATTGCTGGAGTGCACGGTTTAAATTTCGGTATGCGCTTTTAAATTTAATTATTTTTTTGCATCTTACCGGTAATATATAAATTCTATACCTGAAGTACAGGGCTGCACAAAAGTATTCACGCACCGTTCTCATTATTAGAGGAAATTGCTGAAGGTAAATTTTCAACTGAAGTATATGTATCTCTAAAGTGAACTAAATTTTGCCTTGCATGTAGCTAATAGATTCAAATCTATAAATCATATACAGGGCTGAAATAAGCATAATTTTCCGATTGTGGATGGGAACAGCTGAAATTATGTTCTGAAATGTTTTATGCGTTGCCATATGATTGAATTAGACTTAATATTTTAATTTTTTAAACAGTGCAGTTCTTCTACATTATTCTGAATGCGTTGGAAAGTGTTTCATAATCTATGCTTGACGCATGATTTTTTCTTGCTTGTTGTACGTATAATTGAATACCGAAACGTGATGTACTTGTCTATTTAATTTAGTATGTCTGTATAAAAAATATTCATTAAGACTGCGCAGTAACCCAATTGTATTCTATTTTTCACTTGCATAATCCGCTCCTGATTTTGGAACTCCGTGCGCCGCGCCGCCACATGAAAGCTGATTGATTGTGATGATTTCGTGAAGAGTTGTTTTTAGTTTGATTGGAGCATTGCGTCTCTACATATTTTGATTTAAATAATCTATAGAGATGTACATAGGATATTTTTCAAATCATATAAACAGTCGAACCTTGTTAAGACGCTCACAGTTAATACGCGATCCGCTTAACCCAAGAGTATTCGCGTCTTTTTTTTAGAACGTTATTTCTCGCTCCCGGTCTTTTTGCCACCGAACACCGCATACAGAAAATGTAAAATAAGATATATTTTTCATGTAATATTCGAGTATTACATTTCAATGGAGTTATAAATGTGCAGTTTACTAAAGTATACATTTTTTTTTTAGATTTGGAATAATGGGAAAAGGTAAAAATGAACTGACATTAGTGATCTTGTCGTTGGTTTTTCAAACAATTTCAACTTTGCTTGTAAAAAATGTGCCTAAAGAAAAAACAGAGATGTCTTGTTACTTTACTATGGTGGTGGAGAAACATTGAAAATCAGCTACATGGTGGTTGTCTATGGTATTTTTAAGGGAATATAACTTAGGTGAAGATAATTTATATGGGCGGCGAAAACAAAGACATGCGACTACTGCCGAGTTATAAGGCGGATTTTTTTTCGAACCCTTGAACATCGCCATAAGGCTAATGCAAAAATATCACATTTATTATGCGAACAGTTACTAAGTAATCTCACTTAATACGCAATATATTTTCTGTCTTTGAGAGTAAAAATCACGCTTAAGATGCGAATTCAAAAATCAAGATGCGAATTCTTTTTCTCTTCCCTAAAGTTGCCAGTTCAACGGATATATTTGTTCAGATAAAAACCACTGTTTACGAACAGCAATATCTACTTTATTTAATAACAGCTTAATTAAGGCGAAAAATGCTGTTCAGAAATAGCAGTAGATATATGAACTGAAAAACAAACGATAGATTAGCAATATTGAAATTCTAACATTCTTTGTCTCTCGCTTCGTGTGTGTTTTTACTGAAGTCGAGAGAGATATTCGAATTAAGTTTCTCAGATACGTCAGAAATATTACTATGATTAGAGCTAATTATACATGCTGCTAGTGAGGAATGAAATGTACCTTATATGTTTAACATGTTTTATAATGCATGAGCAAAAAATTAATAATAATAAACTCGTGAAGATTTTAAAATATATGATTGCGGTTGTATATATTTTTTATTTTTTGTATTTTGTTTTTACATTGCTTTACTAACAACATTTCTTATAAAATATTAATAAGGATAGCTATTTCTTATTATATTAAAAATGAAGGACATTACAAAGGTACTCATTATCACATATACTGAATGCAATTTTCATAACTGGATTGTGCTTCAAAGGTTTAATATATTTTACTTTGAGTTAAAAAAAAAATCTACCAGGAAAATTATTTTTGTTCTTTTATTTTTAGTTATAGCTATTAATCGACAATAAAGGCATATTTGAATCCATGTTTATTTTTCGTTACTATTCCAGTCGGTTGTATGAAAATAAACATTGTGTTAAATTTGAATACAGTTCAATTTTAATCTAACTATGCATAAAAGGAACAATTTTCGAGCGCAAACTTACAAATGAAAGCTCTGAAGTTCAGTTGACGATTATATCTGTAAATAAGCTGCGTTCTTTCAAAAATATACAAGTCACGTTTAATAGGCTATCAGGGTTAATACGCGCCTTTTGTCCACTCCCTTGAAACTCGTCTTAACCGGGTTCGACTGTAATATCCTGATGTTAAATAACTTTATTTCAATTCAGTGCCTTCTTCCTTATTTTGCCTCGATTTTTGATAAAGTATATGTTGTCAACAGCACAGAAATAGTTACAATTTAATTAACTATTGACTTTTAAACAAATTAAAAGAAAATATATATCTGAATAATTTATTTCATTATTTCAATGATATAATGAATTTATTTTTTTAAGCGTAATTAATCTAATTATGTGAAATTAAAAAAAATGATTAAACTTATATATTTATTTGTGAATTGAATTAAACGTATACATTTAATAAACTAATTGAGGCATCCACTAATTGAGGCAATGAAAATGAAATTTATTCAACAATTACTAAGTTTACATACTTTTTTTTAAAATGGGATAGTTAATTTGAAACATTTTTTTTTGTTATTTTAAAATTCTTCATACATATTAAAGAACCGTAAGAGAATTCAATTTATTAAACGATCAGTTGTTCTTAATCATATAAAACTTATATAACGAATAAGAAATGAAAGTCAATAAATATTTTAAACTGAAAAAACGGAATTCTGCTTTTTCAGAATTTAGTATCGCCCCCGATTAAAAAAAATATATATATATATGTAAATAGTACAAAACGTATTTCAATTTTAAGTCTTAAAGCACACGCTTATATTTTATGTAAAATTGACGCCATTCGCATCCACTTAAGTATTCCACATTTACGATCCACTCTCAAACATCTACAATAAAGTAGGCATAGGACGTCCCTATCGCAAAATAATACACATATGCATCAAAAAGATGCCGTCATTAAAGAAACTCGAAAAAAAAACGGCTGTCTAATGATTCATAGGCCTTCATTTGTTTGTAAGATTAATATAGATACTTAAAATTAAATATAGTTTATAATAGCTCCATGTTTTTACAAAATTCATTCGTTTATTTTTTTTTTTTTTCAAAATAGCATGCATTTGAATTACATTTTCTTTCGGTTGTTATGAGAAAAATGGCAGTAAAATATATAATTACTATTTTACAACTATTTTTCCTTTACTTTCTTCAGAAATGGAGTGCTTCCGCTGCGAATATTAAACAAATGGCTCTAAAAACTATACAAAAATTAATATTTAAAAAATAAATTGAGATGCAACATCAAACAAATTGCATTTAAAAGTGCCATTTCCCCCACTATGACAGTATAAAAATGGAAAATATGCGATGCTTAGATGTTTAAAAAAAAAATGCTATAGAGTATTTAATCTTAAATGATGCATCTGCATTGTACGTATTTCAAATAAATTTTTTTCATTTATTATGAGAAAAATGGCAGCAAGAATATATAATTACTATTTTACAACTATTTTTCATTTACATTCTACAGAAATGGAGTGCTTCCGCTGCGAATATTAAGCAAATGGCTTTAAAAACTATAAAAAAAAAATAATATTTAAAAGATAAATTGAGATGCAGTTATCAAACACATTGCATTTAAAGTACATTTTCTCCCACTATGAGAGTATAAAAATTGAAAATATGCGATGCTTAGAAGTTTAAATAATTGCTATAGAGTATTTAATCTTAAATGATGCATCTGCATTGTACGTATTTTAATTACATTTTTTTCAGTTGTTATGAGAAAAATGGCAGCAAAAATATATAATTACTATTTTACAACTATTTTTCATTTACTTGCTACAGAAATGGAGTGCCTCCGCTGCGAATATTAAGCAAATGGCTTTAAAAACTATAAAAAAAAATAATATTTTAAAAATAAATTGAGATGCAGTTATTAAACACATTGCATTTAAAGTACATTTTCTGCCACTATGACAGTATAAAAATTGAAAATATGCGATGCTTAGAAGTTTAAAAATTGCTATAGAGTATTTAATCTTAAATGATGCATCTGCTTTATTTTACGGCGCTTCTGTAACGTAACGTTATTTGTTGGAGACGACACAAAATAAGATGGGAGAAAGAAATAGCATACCGGGGGCTAATAATGCACTTTGTGTTTAAGTATTTTTTTTTCTTTTACTTTAATCAATGTTTTTTACGCAAATCAAAAATATTAAATTAACAGTTTTAGTGGACTTTAGTGTCATTAAAAAAAAAAAAAAAAAAAAAAACTGTTAGTATCCATATTTCCTCTATTTTTCTATTATCTTGTTTTGCGTAAATTCTCAATTTTGTTATCGACTTTTTATAATCCTGAATTGAACAAACGTATATCATGCCATAATAGTTACGTTACAACAGAAAATACAGAATTCCAAGACATGTTAAATGTTTTGAGATAAATTCCAGGCTATGTTGTTAAAAATTGTACAAGCTAGAATAAAAGACAAATAAATAAATAAATAAATAAATAAAGGAAACAAAATAAAAAATGCAATTTAACAAATTACAACGACCATTTGGAAAATGATTTTTTTCAAAGACTAAAATTTAAGACATAAAAAATCGCACATTACGTACGCCATGGATTACATTTTTTGGCACTGCAAATTTTTAAACTTACTAGGGGGCTCGGCCCCCTACGAGCTACGCTCGCCAACCCCCGCCGACCAGACACCGCAGACTCTAAATGCACGCTAATTGGATCGGCTTTAAAAAGATTTCGAAAGACTGAATTATAATGTAAAAAGCAGTGGCGATCTCCCTATAAACGAATTTCTATTCATTTGTCTTTGATTGGGGAATTTTAACGCCAAATCCGCTGCGGTACTACTTGATTATCCCGTCGACCCATTTCGCCAAATTATATAAATCGCCAAACCACTCGCCAAATTATACAAATTGACATAATTTTTTATTTTAAATAACAATAGAACAAATAAATTCGTACAACATTAATAAAAATACAAATAAAACGTCGAATAAAAATAACTTGATGACGTAGATACGTGTAACAACATTTCAAAATAAGCTAATATAAAAGGAATTAAGTAAACAGAGTTTTTGTCTCCTGGTATTTTTTAACAAAGGGAAAAGAAAGTTCTTTTAAATGAGACATTTTAAATTAATCGTTTTTAATCTAACGTAATTTTTACCAAGCTATTTTTTTCTCTTTTAAATATTCACGTGAAGATACTTTTGTTAGAAATGAATATTATTTGCGCTTTCCTAACAAAAATAGTTGAAAATATCCTCTCAAAATATTAAATAAATGTCTAGCGCAATTTCTAAATTTAAACTTTTTTGCAATATTATTTTGTGTTCATTTTATGTGATAACTATAATGTGACGTAAATATGACGTAATTTCTCCTACGACTTATAACGCATGTTTATGAACTTATTATTTTACAATATCCTTTCTCTTTTAAAATTCACGTGTGTACTTTTTATGACATAATTTTTAATAAATTCCTGCTTTTTATACGTAATTATTTAATTTTAATTTGAAAGTTTTTTTCCTGTTTATAATAGTCACGTGTAAATAAATTTTTAATTTGAAGCAAATATTATTGCTTGCGCTTTTTATACAGTTGGCAACAGTCAAATTAACAGTAAATTAGTACAATTTTCTGAAATCTGTATAAAATATCTCTAGAAATGTTGAAAATTTGAATTTAAAATAGAAATAAAACCTGAAAAAATGAGTCAAAATAAAAAAATTAATGCAATCTGCACTCCGGCAAATTCTAACGCATAAAATGATCTAAAAATGCTTACACTGTATGTATATTTTTTTCTGCTATAAAACTTTTTTAGTGGAACGATTTTGTCCAACTTTAGCATTAAATATCTCTTAAAATAATTCTTCGATTTGAAAACTGTCTGCATCAGCATGTTTATCAAACATTTCTGTATAAAAGCACCGATTTTCATATTTTTGTATGCATTATTTTTCTTAATATTAACGAAGAAAGACCTCCGGTCACAAAAAATTGAAAACCGGCGGCGGCGGCGGCGGTGACAGCGGTAGTTACTTTTTTTTAGAATAGAGAGATACGGAACTGGTCATTCATTACGTACGCCATGGATTAAACATTAATATTCCTGGACCAATTTTAAATGAAATTTCATTCTTAAACATCGAAACATCCCACAATATTACTTTTTACACCGTCGTATAAGAAAAAAATGTACTTGTAAATGCAATTTGTTTGCTGTATATCAATTTGTTTCTGTGTTATTAATTATTTTTGTAGTTATTATTAATTTTTTGTCATAGTGGCAACAGAAGTATCCATTTGTGTTGAAAGTAAAGGGAAAATACAGATTATTGTATAGACCAATCAGAAAACGAATAAAATGTGGATTCAACTAATAAAACGCTTGAGATATGCTTTTGATTTCATACCCTGACAGAGGACACTAACCATTTTTCCAAATGGCTAAAAAAATAAAAAATGGAATTTAACAAATTACAACGACCATTTGGAAAAGGATTTTTTCAAAGACTAAAATTTAAGACATAAAAAATCGCACGGAGTTGATCATATACATTACGTACGCCATGGATTGCATTTTTCGGTACTGTAAATTTTTAAACAGGACAATAAACATTTTTCCAAATGTTTAAAAAAAAAATCCTTGGCCAAATACATAAGCTAAAATTTTTGTCTATTCTGAATCGAAATAAGCATATTTACTTAACAACGATAATAGCTATTATAATTTTATAGAATTTTTTTCTTAAGGTTATCAGCATAAATGCATATTAAAATAATTATAATAAATTTCTTTTTTTATTTGGTTGCTGAGTTTAATTTCATTTTTCGAGCGCAAAGCATCTAATTAATATGTGCATAATTAAGCTTAAAATAATATTTCCGCTTATGACTTGAATTACCAGGATATATCTAACAAACTAATTAAGATCTTTAATTAATTTAGGAATTTATCTGGGTGATTTCAACAGTAATAATAGACAGAAGGAAATGAATTTCAAAAAATGTAAATACATATATATATTTCTTTTGCTGCTCAACATACACTGAAAGGAAATTTACTGAATATCTATTGCAATAATGCCGTTTTGGAAATGGATTTTAAAAAATACTCCAATATTTAATATGCTTCATTTCGTATCATACTACGTAAACGATGTTGTTTATGATTTGATTTTTTATCTGTCAAATAAATTGTTTGGAATCATAATTACCTCATAAAAGACGCGAGGGAAGACTACTAAATAAATAATTTAGACGTACCATGAAGTAAAATAATGCATTTAGTGTATGTTTTTCCTGATTTTAATTTAATCAATTGCTTATAATTTCATAAGTAATTTATAAGCTACAAAATTCAGTTTATTACATTTTTGTAAATGATGTTTTAGTGTGTGTTACTTTCAGTATATTTTTTCATTCATAAATTGAAAGTTTATTTTCGACATTTAATGAAGCTAAATTAAATGAGAAAATAATCTAGTTGATAAACTAAGTAATCCGTCAAAATAGGATAATCAACTTCAAAATAATTAATAAAAGATCCAAAATAATACAATAATTAAATTGTTTTTGCAATATTTCATAAATAAAATTTCGTTTTAGTCATAAGTAAGATGTTCAAACATGGAAAAAAACCCATGGCCTCTTCACTTATACTTAACGAAGTGAATGTTTATAAAACAACTTGTTTATATTTATGTAATTATGCATGTAACCTCTTGAGACCTCTTGGCCCTCCATTAAAGTTGCTGTATTAGGGATTGATGGAGGCTTACTTCATAGCCACCGATATGCTAATTCTCTCTCCCAGCAAATAAAGTGTCGTCTCCAAAAGAATGTTCCGTTGCAAAAGCCAGCAGTTATAAAGCAGATGTATCATTTTACTGTTAAATACTCTGCTGCAATTTTTTAGACTTCTAAGCATCGCACATTTTCGATTTTTATAACGTCATATTAGGGAAAAAATACTTTTAATGCAATCGTATCTCCATTTAATTTTGAGATATTATTTTTTTATAGTTTTCAGCGTCATTTGTTTAATTTTGGAAACTCGAGTATTCCATTTCTGTAGAAAGTAAATAAAAAATATTTGGAAAATAGTAATTATATCTTTTTGTTGCCATTTTCCCAAAACTGATGAAAAAAAAAAAAAAAAACAAAAAACAAAAAAAAAAAAAACGTATAATTAAAATACGTGTTATTTTGAAAAAAATATAAATGAATGATTTCTGATAAATCACGGTGCTGTTATATACTATATTTAATTTAATTATATATATTACAAACAAATGAAGGCATATGAATCATTAGATGGCCCTTTTTTGTCGCGTTTCTTGAATGACGACATCTCTCTTTTTTTTTCTTTTTCATTTTAGTATTATTAAGCGATAGTGACATCACATGAATACTTTACTGTAGATGTTGTTTAAGACAGGATCGTAAATGAGGAACTCTTCAGAGGATGCAAATGTCTTCATTTTTATGTAAAATAAAAGCGTGTGTTTAAGTCTTAAAACTGGAATATGCTTTGCATTATCTATATTTATATACATATATTTTTTTTCATCGGAGGCGACAGTAAATACTGAAAAAGCAGAATTCCTGTTCTCTAGTTAATACCACTGTTTTTGAACTGTAATATTTGACTTATTCAGAGACAGAAATTTAAAGGTTAAATGCGAGTAATACAAACATTTTAATCGTTAATAGTGATGAGAATTACAATTATGAATGTTATTTGTCTTGGCTCTTAAGATATTAAATAATAGTTAAATAAATTTAACACTTTCCAACATAGTTGAAATTATTTAATGGCATCGATTCGTCTACTCCAATTCTAATTTCTTGTGTAGTACTCAAAACAAAATTCCATTATTAAGATTACAGTGTTTTGTTTTTTCAGAAAGAATGATTTTGAAATTCGAGTGCTTACTTGCTCTCCTGCTTGGAAATATCAGGTTGTAACGAAAGTTTCCCGCCACTGCTAATATGATCTGTGCAAACAGTTCGCGTTGACGTGTTTGCTCATATTTTGTCAAACGATTTTTGGCATTTGAAAGAGGAGACTTGCTTTATGACACTGTGCTGCGAAATTTGTAAAATAATATCGTTATCATTAAGTACAGGGTGTCTAAAATGGAACTATCACGCAACCAAATTAGAACTATCATTTACTTTCAGTACTGTTGCAAAAAGTTAGCTATAGAATGTGACCGAATAAAGTGTACAGCTTTAGGTACTAGTGTTGTATCGTATGGCACTGTAAAGGTTTGGCGGAATGGTGGTTATATATAAAATTACAGTTAATTATATAGTAAAGCGAGGAGAGTCTGCGCACCTTTCAAAAGAATAATAATAAAAAATCTAAATATTAATATTTTGCTAAACTATGCATGAATAATTTTGACTTCATTTGTTTTTTATGCATTTCCATTGTTATTTTGTTGTTATACTGTAAATTAATAGAAAAGCAGTAATTAATCGCAAGAAAACTATTTTGCGCAATCTCTCCTTACAGGGTAGGAGAGAACGCGCTCATGGGTAGGAGAGATTGCGCACATAGGTAGAAGAGATTGTTATTAATAATAACTACAATTAAATTGTTAACAATAATAATTACACTTAATTGACATTTTGTGAGTAAATATGTTTGTATTAGGAGTGAATATTTCAACCAAATGTTTAAATAATAAATAAAAGAAATAATTTTAACAACAGTTAAAAATTTTAATTTAAAAAGATTAAAATGTCTGAAAAAGCAAGCCTTACTAAGATTACAAAAAAACATTCACCTACTAGATAGCATGTTTAACTTGAAAATTACTTCATTTCGATTTCCACAGTTTCAATGTATTTTGTTTGCTAACCGAAGTTGTCGTCGTCCACAATCGATGCACTTATTATTGTAAAACGTGCATATTTCGTGCAATCAGCTGCAACAAGCAATACATTGAATCCAGTCAGTTGTCAAAATTGTCTCCTGGTACAGTTCCTGATACTCAGTGCACTCATCCTCATTGACATTCGTTTTTTTTTCCCCTTGAGTTTTTTTATCCCACTTTTTGGAAAAATACCTTATCTTCAGCTTTTTTTTTTTTTTTTTTTTTTTTTTTTTTTTTTTAGCGGCATTTTTCTTAAATCTTTTTTCATATATATTTTGTGGATCAGTAACGTTAGTTGCACTCTGTTTCCTTTTGATTTCTATGACATTACACTACTTGGAATGGGTGAAAGCTTTTCCAAAACATTGTATTAGAAAATTTATTTTAGTTAACAAAATTAATTTATTAGCAAATTAATTGCTCATAAATTAAATATATATATATATTTAATTAAATTATTAACAAATATATTATTAATTTATTAACAAAAATAATTACATAAAATTTATTTAATAACAACTGTATTATTAATTTATTAATAAAATTTTTATCTGCAAAAGTATTTTTTTTTTTTTTTTTTTTTTTTTTTTGCAAATTAATTTATTGCCAAATTTAGTTTTGATAATTATGTGTTTTTCCGAAATTATTTCAAAATTGATTCATTCATATGTTTTACGCGTAATTTGCAATTCATACAAATTTATCAATAAGCTGTGTTATATCTCCTTGCACTTAAACTTATGGGGAAATGCGCAATCTCTCCTAAGTAGCAGATGCGCAAACTCTCCTATTTTGGTATGAGAGATTGCGCGGTCTTTTATTTAAATACGGCCACTTCTAAAATGAATTTCTGGTGTTTGCATACTTAGTCCAGGTTAGTAGTTTATAAGAAATTGTTTAAGTTCAAAATATTTTGTATTATTGACACTCTATAAAAATTCTGACGAACAGTTATGAAAATTCTTTACTTACTTTGGAAAAAATACTTTACTTACTTTTCTTCACTTACTTTGGAAAAAATACCAAAATAGCACTGCTTTATCCAAGACGCTTGGAACAATCAATATGCACATTCATGTAGACACTGCACTAATGCTGCTGTACAACTATCTGGAGTCGCTGGGCGCGCACTCTACTCCTACCCGTCGAATCTCTTTGTGCGCAATCTCTCCTACCGCGCGAACTCTCCTCGCTTTACTCTATATAGTACAAATAGTATTATGTAATGGTAATTTGGCAGAAAACTTTCGTTACAACCTAATATGTCTAAAAAAAGATCTTTTTAAACCAGATTTGTCAAATGCCTACTGATTCAAGAAGCCCAACCACGTTCTAAAACCTATCGAAACCTAATTTATTACATTTAGTGACCGATGGTATTACAAATGATTAAATCACAATTACATAATACTAATGATATATATTTCTTTCTTGGAAAATCGTTTTTTGAAGATTTCAGTGTAGTATTGCTACCTTAATAGGAATATATTTACAATATATGCAAGAGAAAAAACCATTTAGAACAAGTTTAAAAATGAAAAATTAATTACAATTCAAAAACAAATATTTAACATAAAAATGTGAATAAAGTTAAATATTACATTGTTCAATAGTTATACACATACATATAGTTAAACTTTTATTTAATTTTCAAATAATATTTCCTTATTATTACTATGTTTATCTTTAATTACTTTTATTCCACTTCATCTAAAATTCTAATTGCTTTCAATGCGTCATTCTTTTATTTTTTTATCGCTCTTTTACATTTTCATGTGCATTTTTTTTTAATCAGATGTCTGTAATCTTTTCCTCGTTTCAATGAATTCGATTTTAACGTTTAATTTTGGCGCAGATATTTCGGGAGGTTTTCGAACTTTTCTTCGGCGGTTTTTTGGAGCCGAATAACGCAGTTTTGTTTCTTGCGCGATCTTTGCACTACCTCGAATTTTCATTGGTTCGTAGTTTTTACAATATGGTACAGTTCATGGAATTTTGAAGGCTTGTGCGCTTTGTTAAAATACTAGTCTTACATGAACTCGGATATTATATTCTGTTTTTTCTCGTCTTTTTAAAAATAACGTGCGCACATTAACGAAGTGTGCTGATCTTGAAGTGAAGTACGAAGAAGTGAATATTACAACCAAATAGTCTTTTTTTCTGAAATTAATGTAAAATCGTTGCCATTTAAAATATTTTATAAAAATACAATGTAATGTCAATAAAAATGCAAAGGATTTTCATTAAAAATACAAAGGAATATTTTAAAGGACTGTCATAGAATATATGACAAGAGTAATGAGAGTTCTTTTATTTTGTTGAAAACACATGCAAAAAATAAATTGACTTTGTTAATATGCCGTATATAGGGGAGAGTAGTCATATTTGGACCGTCGCTTTAAAAGGACCGTTGCAATTCTGCTGTTAAATACAGAAAAAGACGACATCTACCGATGAAATCCTATTCGCCAGAATGACGGCACTTATAATTAGAACAAGCGCCGGCTTCCACGTGTTGTTTTCAGACAAAAAAAAAAAAAAAAAAAAAAAAAAAAAAAAAAAAAAAAAAAAAAACACCCTAAATTTAGCTGTTTTGATCTATTTTTTTTTCCTACGGAACGTAAGAGAATACTTTAAAACTAAGGTAAGTTGTTATGTTTTCATGTACATATCTAAATTCATTTGTTTATTGCGCATATTTTCTACGTGCATTTGTTTGCTTTCGCTTTTGTTCTTAGTCTTGAGATTATCTGTTTTAAAAAATGGTGCAGTTGCCTTAATTGCACCAATTTCAGTTGCTTAAATTAGACCAGATGTATGATCATAAATTTGAAAAGGATGTAAAGAATTTCGAAAAAGCTCAGCTGTGTTAACATATTCACCATATTCAAGTAAACCTTGTAATGAAGAAAAAAGAAGCTCTCAAAAGCACAAAAGCAATTGGAACATCAAGTTTTAAAAAATAGGCGTAATACAGTTGGAAAGAAAACGATAGAAGGGCAGAACCACAGGCAAAAGGTAAAAAAATCTTCTGTTGCAAAAAAATGTCTAATGATTCAGTATCTAAAAAGAAAAATCAAGGCAATAATGATTAGGTTTTCTTAATTTATAATAAAAATAAAACTATAATAATTTATAATAAATAATAATTTATAATAAAAACAGCTAAAATTATTCAATGTTTCGATTGCAAAGTATGATTCTATGTTGGAATAAAAAATTAACAAAAGAAATGCATGTGTAAGCCTTGCATCATTTCTTACATTATATGCAAGTAACTGCCAATTAGTTCATAAATTTCTATTTTTAATTACTTATAATTTTTATTTATATTTTGAATACATTTTGATTTAAAACAATTACTCTTACTTTCAGACATCTGATTTCATTATATTTCATTGCTTTTGTTTCGTTTGATTGTGTCATTAATCGCAAAACTTGCTTTAAAAAATTAATTATATTCCCTACTTATTAAGCAGCCTAATATTGTTTGGTCCAATTCAGGAGACTGGGGGTCCAATTAAATCGACCAGTCGCTGAATTTGGACCACTTTTGACAAATTTTTCAAATTAAAATAAAACTTAAGATTTTGAAAAAGTAATTGTTCTAAAGATTTATTTAGTTAACTGATGAACAGATTGATCACGTGTAGTGATATTTTGCAGATATTCCAAAAATGAGGTGAGATACACTTGAAAATATGTGAAGTGGTCCAAAATTGGCTACTCTCCCCTATGTTTTTCTTGTTGAATAGTTCTTCAGGAAAAACCTATTGAATTAGATTTTGCTGATTGTTGAAATTGATTTTCCTGAACCTTCTTTGGACTATGCGTCACTACAGCAATTTTCGGTTGTGTGGGTAGTTATTTTTAACATGCTTTATTTTACAGATATGTATGCATTTTTTTCAATACCTGATTCAAGTTATTCGATTGCTTAAATTTTCCTCGTATTGACTATACGTATTATTATTATACGTAAAAGTATTTCGTCGACAATAAATAAAGAGTATTATTTTAACAATGTATTTTACTATCACACTTTAATAATATAATTTCATACCAATTTAAGAAAAAATATATTAAGAACCTTATTTAATTTTTTAAAAAATTCTCTATCTTTAAATATATAACTATGCATTCAAAATATGCCAACAAAAAACTAAATAATACAAAAAATGATTAATTCAATTTTGAGTATTGAAAAACTTCTCTCGTTGGAGATATTAAATATGTACTTACCCTGTAATATACCCTTTAATAAAAATGTACCAAAAAATGTTTTATGGAACATTCCAAAATACATTTGGAAATAAATATTTCATTTTGCATTTTAGATGTAAGCCTTTCACGAAACTAAAGAATATTTTTTATGCAAAAGTATCTGGTAATTTGCATTTTATATTACTAGAAATGAAAAAATATATATATTTATGCTGTGCTTCTCGCAAAAAATTTAAATATACTGATTACTGTTTTTTAAAAAAATATAATAATAAGGCATGTAATATTTTTTTTTCACATTACATAAAAATGAAAATTACTTAATTATTCTTTTTGATATTTATTATAATAATATGTAATTTAGTTAAATATATATAAATAAATAATTGATTTATATAATTTATTTGAATAACATCGATAAAGTGCTGCCAAATAATCCATAAAGATTTAAAACAAAAATTAATAATTTTCCAAAAAAAAATTAATACAAACGTTCTTACATTAATAAATTAGCGTTTCTAACTTATACTCTTTTTTATTATTTTCGTTTTAACTCTTTCGTTTTAACCATAATAATAAGAGCTACAGTTTACTTCAGATTGTATGTATATTTCTTATTTTAATGATACTTTATTTCACTATTTCAGACAAACGGCCTTAGCTAAATCTGAGGAAGGTATCGGGGAAAGGTATTTTTTAACTTAATGCAATTTTAAAAAATTAAATTAATTTAGCTATCTCAAACCATAAACACCTTAATTTTCACTAGACTACACAATGAATTTTGAACTGTATATTTAATTGTTTTAACAATTAAGAACGGATCAATGTTAGTTTAATGTCGCATTAAATTTATAATAATAATAATAATACTGCAGGCATAAAGTTCTTTATTGTCACTCACTTTTTTGATCAGAAATTGCAAATTATTTAACCTAAAGATGCAGAATACTTAATATTGTTAAGAGAAAATTAATTGTTTATGTTTAAATGCTAAAAAAAAAAAAAAAAAAAAAAAAAAAAAAAAACAATATGAACTTTTCATTATTCTGCTTTAAATGACACAATAACCATTCTTCTTTAAAAGACAGTTTGAGAGATATTTCACAAAGCCCACCTAAATAAGGACATATATTAATGAAAAATTCTTTAAAAATGCATACATGCATTAGGCCGGTCCTTTTATTTTCAACCTCAAAATTTTTATGTGACTTCATAATGAGTACATAATGTTCAATAGACATTATCAGAACAGTGGCATGACTGAACTTGTCGCATACTTGTTGAGATTGACATCATCAACCAGCCACAGTGACCAATATTCTAAAAACTTGTAACTCAACAGAAAATGGGATAATTAGACATTATAATGACTTGGATGCCACTCTTTTTCTACGTGAAATATCAACAGTGTTGAAAAGAGAGATCATGTAACATATTATTATGCATTCTCATTCTGGCAATATTTGGATAGTGCTACAAGATCAATAGATTGTGTTTTAAGAACTAACTATATTCATACCACAATAATTTGACAAATGGATAATGGAATTAATATAATTATTTTCGTTAATTAATATGTCAAAACTATTTCAAACTAACTGTGTCTAACATTTAAAGAAATAATACGTTTATTGAATCACTTATATATCTTTCAGAAAATTCCCTTCCCCGTAGAAATGAAAATTCTTATTAGGTTATGAACAACGTTACCATGGAAGTACTTAAAAATATCAGGCGTTTGGGGCGTACCAGATTTTATATAAAATGACCACTGTGTGCTGTCAAAATTTTAACTGAGTGCATTTATTTCAACCAAGAAAGTAAATTGTTAAAAATCATTATCTTGTTTTTTTTTTTCAATTCATTTATTTATTCGCCTATTTCATTGGTCATTTGCAATTTTTAAAACATAGGGTTATTCATACATCTCGTTTACATTAAGAAAGAATGATCAACGTCAGATAGCACAAATGAATGTATACATGTTACATTATTAGATCTAATTCTGCGATTTCCTTATCTTATTCTAAATGACTACTTTATATTCACTAAATCCTTATTCTTAAATAATCTCTATCGTTAACTCTGTTAAATTCTCTTTTAATTTTATGTATCACATGTCTAAATTGCTTAAATGATACGCTTTTAGTATTCTTAAATTAAATGTTCCAATTCCGCGCTATTTTCTTTCTAGAATGTTCTTTTAGCTCCCATTTTTACTTTCCCGCGCATTTCTGAGGTTATCCTTTTTCTCTTCAAATTCACCCACTTGCTCTGTCCGTACTCTTTCTATGACGTGATATTCTTAATTATTCATTGGTTGAGAGCGCGATCTACGTCATATTTGTATTCCTACACTTGAGGAACAAAAAGTTTATGCTCGCTGTGTTTCAGCAGATTTGAGTCAGTAGCGGATGGGGACAGCTTAATGCAGCAATGTTAAAAAAGCGGGTGCATAACACAAGAAGGGAAAAGGACATCTCGTAGGGATTTCTTAAAAACTGGTTCGAAGCACAGGGGAAATACTAATAAACTTTTGCATTTTTACTGGCGCCACCTACCAAAAATATTTGAAAATAATATTAAAAACAAAATCTTTAGAACATAATCTTTCCACCAATGTAGTAAGAAATGTTTAAATAAGTAAACAAATATCTACAACTTTTACTTTTAAAATTTAAAAGCAGTTCATCTTTTATGTCATAATAATGTTATTTAGTAATTAACTCATTTCATATAAATAAATTGATAGGGATGTGTATGTGGCGTTCTAACAGCTTTAAGAAAATTAGTTTCCAAGGGATACAATAAAATTATTATACCTTATATTAAGCTAAATCTTTTGACTTCACTGTCAGTCAAGGCTTTATAAAACAGTAAATATGATTTAAGTAACATACACTTTTATAAATAAAATATACAAAATTTAATACTTGTTCCCTAAGTATAATTGTGTATATGAAACTATTATTATATATAATACGTCAATGTGGCTTAAATTTTTTTCTTACTTTTGAAAGATTTAAAAGCTATTAGTATTTGTTTTCTCTTTATTCCTAATTTAAAGATGTTTCTTTGTTAAAAAAAAAAAAAAAAAAAAAAAAAAAAAAAAAAAATCCCAATTGAGAGTGCATAGTTTATTCTTTTTTAAATTATTACTTTGAACTAAACATATTTTAATTTTATTATTCTTTCAGTTCCTATTTTATACCAAATGTATAATGAGAGCATCTCATAAACTTTTTAAGATCAGAATATTAATCATTGTCGGAGCACAGCTCCGGCTTCCCTGCAAAAATTACACTTATTGTTAACACGATAGCGTCCAAAATATTTGACGCATCGACACAAAAAATTAGCTGGACGTTGGTAGTGCCAAAACCTCGGCGCGTATAGAAAATCTCTATATAATAAAAGCCAGTGTAACGCTGGGCGAGGCGAATCCATCAATCTTACCAGTCTACCAGGAAGAGACTCAGACCAGGAAGAGAAAGGGAAAAGGATCCATTCTCCCATTGGTTGACAAGAAACAAGAATACCGCGATTACTTCTCAAGGTTATACGTCCTAATAATTGAGCAGTAGTAGGCACTTCTTCCTAACAAATCAGTGCAAGGCACATCGCATTACACCACCAAAATAAATCGCCAAGTGTCACTTGAGATTATTTCAAGTATTATGTTGCAATCATATTAAATTTTCTTTGCGACATGTAAGGAATTTTAATTTATTTTTCATATAAAGTGATTCACGGAAAACAATGATATGGTATTTTTTTAAATATCCTTTTTTGTTCCTGCAAAAAAATGATAAAACTGACTTTCTTTTAAAAAAGTAATCAATTTAAATATTTTAGGCTTATTATTTTGTAACTTATATTCAAATTAGAGATTACTTATATTTTCCTTTTCTATATACAGGTGTATGTAAATTTAAACTTAAAAAAAAAAAAAAAAAAAAAAAAAAAAAAAACATATTTAATATTTTAAAAGTAAAAAATTAATATTTATACGAAAAGTAAAATCAATAATTTTTGAGTTTTTCAAGTTTTAAGGGAAAAACATAATTTTTACTCACCGTCCTAGGACAGCATACACTAGTCATAAATATTCGTCAAACCTAATAGCCTGAAATGTCGACTCAAAATTTCCCCATAGAGATAACATTGCGAGTTTAATTCTATATATTTGAAAGATAAGGCGCTTTCTTTTTTCAGTCATGTACCTTGAGCTTTTTCTTTTGCACCAATTTTAATAATTCTTTTTTTTTTTTTTTTTTTTATGAAAGCTGTTTCTTTGTAGATTTGCCCGCACTAGCTATTTTATTTTTAAATATTCTCATTTTTATACTTAAAATTAAAAATTAAAAAATTTCTATGAATTTGTTTCAAAATGGCAGCAATTGGATTACATCCATTGTTGTAAAGAAAGGAAAAATAATAAGGTTTGCTTATTTTTATTGATGCCATTTTCTCATAAAATTCAAAATAAACTTTCTGAAAAAATTGAACAGAAAATGACGTCATGCATTTACAAAATACTCATGTTTTCTGCAAAAAGCTGTTATAATTCAATTCTTTTTCATTCATTGAGTTTGAGACGCTTGGTGAAATGCTTCAATGCGGCAAAATGACATCATATTTAAATGAAAAGGATTATTTTCTCTGATAAAAGCAAATATTTTACTAAGAACGCCTCTAAAAGATATAAATTTCTGGAATTTTACTCGCCGATACATAGATTAGAATCACAAGTCAAGAGTGCGAATGTTCACATGCAAAGTCATAGTTGACAAACTTGGTTTCAAGTTTAGAAATATATGTATTAATCACATATTGCGCATTGTAATATTTTTGAAATGGCGAATGTAAATATAAGAGATGAGTATGCAAATTATGAGACGGTGAAAAAAAAACATTAAGTTTAGATATTACGCGAAACATAATTCCATGATTGACTTAAGGTGAAATCATTTTTTTTTTTAATTTTCGCGATTGGCGCGAAATTTTGGAGCGGTTTTTTCTGACGCCAATGTCATATACGAAACGGGTACTTAACTGGCGCCAAAGTGTCGTTATTTTGCTTGATATGGTAACCAGGATGTTATTGTTTGTGCTGTTGACGTTTTCCCCGAATTAGCGGGGGAAAAAATCGCGCCATCTATATCGCGCCAAAATATGACATCTGTGCCTTTTAAATATAACAGACTCAATGGGTAATTTAAACAAAATTATATATCTTGATTAGGTATAATAAATAATACAGTTTAATTTTTTAATATTTTTAACAGTCGAAGTGTATGGAATTAGTATTTTGGTAACATTAAGTTAAAAATAATATTTGTTTTAAGAGACTAAATAATAACCTATGTATGAGTTCGTTTTTAAACAATTTCTTTTGTTGAAATTCGACGAGATTCATCCCGTTATTAATTAAAACATTAGCTCCATTGCTGTAAATTATGCATTTTAACCTCATAAGGATCATTATGGAGCCGAATGTTGAAGTCGATGTTCATACATTGGTGACCTGAGATATAGATTGCCCCCCCCCCCCCACCCCTTTCAGAAATTTTACATTCTACGTATGTAACAATCACTATTTTTTTTAAACTTTTCATTCTTTGTAAGCTTCCAAATCGATGCAATTCATTTTGAATTTTAAATTAAGAGAAACGAAAAAAAAAATCGAATACGGAAAATAAGATTTGGACATAAGTCGAATGGATACGAGTGATACTCAAAGAAATCGAGAAAAATATAATGTCATGTATTTTACTCGATTTACTTTACTTATATGTATGTATGTATGTTTGTATTCAGACAAATATATGTTTCTATTGGGAAATTTTCGTAATCGGGTTTGTAGACAAATTCATAATTTACTGAGCATTGTCTGATAAGCAAATTTAATAGTTTGCAATTACTTGCATTTGTCCCAATTACTGACGTTTACTCATTTTTTTTTTATTGTAAGTGAATATATTTCAACTGAAATGCAAGTGAACATTCTGAAGTAAATGAGATAAGCATTTTTTTTTTTTGTCAAGATGTACACTAGAAAACAGAAATATGTAGATTACAAAATAAAATATCCTGTACGGGTTGGAAAAGATAGCTTCCCTTTTTCTTGTTTTAAGATTTAGCTAATTTTACTGGAGAGCACGAAGTTAAAATGCAAAGAACCCAGTTAGAGAAGAATCATCAGTACTGAATGTCAATGGAAATTTCGCCAACTTAGTCAGATATAGCCAAATTGGCTTAATTTTTGACGACATATTTTTGGTCGACAAATTTGGCGATATTTCGTCCAAATGTCGCGAAGCTTAGCTATAAATGCGACGTTAATGTATATGACTATGATCGCTTATGCTTATGATCCTAGAAATGGATACAACAATGAAAGATAATTCGTGAGAAATCATGTTCAATTAAAAGTCATAAATATTCATAATCATATAATAAGTCATAAATACGATTCCTCTAATAGGTTACACAAATTACATTTCATCGTACAAAAAAAAATTAAAAAAAAACTATTCAGTATTTTGACTTGAAATTAAACATAAAAAAAAAAAAAAACATATGTGACATATATACAAACATGTGTGACACATCGTTGGATAAATAAAATTTGAAACTATTTAATGCTATAAAAAAAGTAAAAATCGATTTTTTGGTTGAATTTTGCTTTCCCGGTTCCCTTTAAGTCGTCATCTTCTCTTTAGCTCTAGAAAAATATTCTCCAAACGTGTATATGAAAGCTTTCACAAGCGCCTGAATATTTGTCTGTGTTTTGTGTTGCAGCTAGATTCAATTTTCATTGAAGAATGTATTTGCAGGAAGAAATTAATTTTTAATGTGCTGCCTAGATTTAGTGTACATTTTAAGAAATATACATATTTTATATGTGCAACGTTATACACAGAAGTTTCGAAAATGAGGGTTAAAAGAAAGTAATTCAAATGTATAGAGTTACTCAGCTTAATTCTATGTGGAAAAGTCGCATAAAAATAACTCAGATGCGTCCTAATATTTTCATAATAACGATATAACAACAACTCAGATGAATAAAGGTATCACGATTGATAGAGGAGTATAGCAGGCTAACTATGAATGTGTGTTACATACGTGTTACAAATGTTTACCTGTTGTCATATTAAATAAGTGTGGACTGTGCCAGACAAGCAAGTCTTTAAAGGCGCTTTGAAGTTTTCTGCCGCTAACTCGATGGATCAATTTCTCAAAGATCGGAGCTAAATTAAAATAATCAAAATCTCTCAAATACATTCGGAGTTAATTCTTTATCTTTATCGTACATTCTCTTATGCAATGGTTGCTCTTTACTTTTAACATATCTAAATTATTATAAAGAACAACAAATTATGCTGCCTTCAGCTATGCACTGAACAGCTTTTGTCTTTGCAAACAATGGTTACAAATTTTCCTAAATCAACTTTTATTATTAGAAAAAGGAAGAGCTGCAAAATGTACAAAAATCAAAGAAATTAGTAAAACAATCACAGAGCAGTAAGCTATCATTCTTTTGGCACTAACAGGTACTGCTGCATTTAATGTCAAAGACAAGGTAACTCACTCAGTGCTTAAAGAACCAACGTGTTTGAAATAGTTCGCTAATTTAAAAAGTCAGCAATAAATCTACAGCTCAGAATGGATACAGTGTTATTTCTCATTATTGACGAATTTTCAATGATAGGATGTCGTCTTATGGCTGACCTTGAACAAAGATATCGCGAAGGTAAAATAGATAGCATTTAGCCTTTTAGAGGCTTATTTGTTTAAATCCTTGGACGTATTAGGTAGTTACATCACGTAAAAGACATCCCTCTGTATAAGAGACATTCTTTAAAAGTCATTTTGATTCTTCGCGGGCAAAAAATGCTTAGAGCTTTTAAAAAATGTTTCACATTAACAAACTCATTTAGAGAAAACGACGATCAGCAGACACACTTCCGAAAGACTCTGAACTCACTTTGCGTGAGTCAAGTTTTTGACTACCTCTCACCCCTTATGCAAAAACGCAAAGATATACTGCTTTCGGCTAACTTGAATGATTTGAAGGTGCCATATGTATTTTTCTCAAAACCAAGCAAGCTAAAGAATATAATCAAGAAGTACTTTTTAAAACAAATCGTGGGCCAATAAACAAAAATTTTAGAAGATCACAATGATTAAATAGCAAGATGGAGTAAAGATGATCACGCATCTGGACTTCAGTCTAGACTTTCCTCAGCAGCTGGATGCAGGGTTATGAATTATGCTACATACCAATATCTAAATTTAGTGAGAATTGGTAAACGTAAGTGCGATAAAGGATATTGCCTATGGCCCACGTTTTCAACTTCGAGGCTTGCCACAGGCCATAATAGTTCATTTTGTTGAGTGTCATGAGCCATTTCTAACTGTATTTTTTATTTTTTTTTTATCAATCCTATTTGTAAATATTGGAAAGAAGAAAAGGCTTCATTCTCACGAAGTTAGTTACCTTTAACTGTTGCATGCCTTGCAACCATATATAAATCCTCGAGTTTAACATTATCAAAACTGTTATAATTCTTCCAAGTTTTAATTAATAAGGCTAATTTATTATTATCATTTCCTATGGTTAATATGAATAGTTATACCATGACTTGATTAATATAATTTATTAGGGAATTTTCTTTGTTGGGTGAATGATTAAAATATGGCCTGGTTAATTTGTTGCTCAGAAAAACGAATTTTAAAGTACATATGGAGGAGATTTTATCAATTTGAGTAGGTGGTTAAGATTTTAACACTTTACTGTTTACAGAAGTGAAGGGAGAGGGATTAATTATGCATATTTAATTTGATAGTTATATGAATATATTTCTTAAATGAACAAGAGATCTTGGAATTTTGAAACTTTTTTGACCAAATTTTCTTTTTGAACGATTTTGTAAAACACAGGATATTTATTCTTTTCGAATTAAACCGTAGCGAGCAAAGTAAAATAATAATAATAATAATAATAATAATAATAATAATAATAATAAACATTCTTAAAAACTTTAAAATCTAAACAAATAACTAATGCAGAAACAATAACTACCTGCATTTCAGCAATTTCTGAAAACCGCTAAAAAGTGCAATTTTTTAAATAAATTATGACAGGAATAATGTAAACAAGCAAATATCTGCTTGCTAAAGTCGCAGGATTTGAGGAGGTACGGTAGCGCTCCAATTCACACAAATATAACATACTTCAAATAGCTACCGCAGCTGTTTCCTTAAAATGCATTGAGTCTGGCCGTGAGTGAAGAAATTTCTTCGTCAAATATTTGAGAGTTTGCGTTTCGTAATGAGTCACGTGATTTTGATACGAAATGATTGTCAAAAACAACGAAATATAGCTCAAGGATTGCTGAATCGTCAAATTTGAGAGTTTTTTTTCTGAGAGTGATATTTAGTAGAAAATGCATTGAAATTTCCTATTATATTGTAATTAGATAATTTTTTTTTAATTTTATAGCCTAATTATAAAGCTTTAGTATGATACAATCCGTGCAAAACAGGATGTCTAACAGGATATTTTAATTATGTCCTATAATAAATGCTATGTCAGACGGGCGTCTTATTTGCTGCTTTTTTGCTTAAATATTATCCATTCACAATGCTATAGCATTGTGAATGGATAATACTTAAGCAAAAAATCAGCAAAAAAGACGCCTGTCTGACATTGGTCTAAAATTCAATAGTCCACTGAATTCCCAAACCGTTTCATTGAATAAGACTTAGTCCAAAACGTTTAAAAGATTTTCCTTCAA
Source organism: Maratus speciosus (assembly GCA_963932465.1). NCBI lineage: Eukaryota > Metazoa > Arthropoda > Arachnida > Araneae > Salticidae > Maratus > Maratus speciosus. The sequence continues at coordinate 68,088,410 of OZ010790.1, forward strand.
TAAAAATTTCATAAAAGTAAAAACAAATTACGGATACATTCAACTGGAAGTTATTAAAATCCTTTTTTTATTACGATGTAATTCAATTATACTCGTATCTTTTTATTTAATTGCTAAATTTGTCATTTTATTGTGATACAACTAATTTTTTAGTCTAATAAAATTTTAAAAGAAATCATAATGTGATTTTTATATTATGTTCTGTATTTAAACTGTAGTATTTTACTGAATTATTAAACAGACTGATGCAATATAAATTTGTCCAAAATATTTTATATATTTTCATTCAATTAAAATTTCTTAACAGTAGAAATATTCTTAAATGTACATTCAAATAAAAAATTTTAAAATACGTTCAGAACATTAATTTATATCTATGTAGAAAAGTTATAAAAATACTCTTTTTGCTAGTTATAACATTTTTTGGTCATATTTCTATACTCATTCAATATACGAGAAAATATGGGTTTTGCATATATAATGCAGAACATTATAGTTTGGAAAGTAAATTTTGAATTTAATATTTTTATGGTAGCAAAATAAATTTACATGAACAACAAACTCGTACTTAACAAACTCGTCGAAAAACAAACAAACTCGTACAAACAAAATTTTGCAATCTGATACATTTCTAAGAGGAATCAGAAACGATGTTTATATTATGCCCTGTATTAAAAGAGTAATAATCGAATGATGTACTACACCAATTTCTAGGAGTAGCATTTTTACAAAAATTAAAAAAAAAATATTTTCATTTAAATTTCATCTGATAATAATAGTAATATTCTTACGGATGCATTCAATATTAAGATATTGTTAGAATTAGTTTAGAACATTTATTCATATCTATGAATCATATTTAATTACTAACTGGAATATTTTGCTATGATGCAAACCTACGCATTTGTAAAAAATAAATAAGTAAATAAATAAAAAAAAACACAAAAATATTTTTATAATATGTTCTGAACTAAAATAGTAATAATCCACTTCAGTTCCAAATCGTTTGCTAGCAGATTTGGTCTAAAACGTTAAAAAAAAAAAAAAAAAAAAAAAATCATTTAATTATCATCTGTAGAGGGTACACTCTAAAAAATAAATGCGTAAATTTAAGTATTGAAACAGGTACACCGATGATACGAAAACGATTTGGCTACATGTCTCAAGTGATGTGTAAATTGTCAACTGCAAACCTGGTGTGTCAATTTCAAAATGCACATTGTCCTGTGAATTCCAATGATAACACATTAAGCTGCTTAAATGTGTAAAAAATTGTCAAATAACTCTGAAATACACAGTTTAAAGTGTAAATCGCGCATAAGTACACATATTTTAAGTTCAATATACGAAAAAATATGGGTTTTGTGTATATAATGCAGAACATTATAGTTTGGAAAGTAAATTTTGAACTTAATATTTTTATGGTCGCAAAATAAATTTACATGAACTACAAACTCGTACTTAACAAACTCGTAAAAAAACAACAAACTAGTACAAACTCGTAGAAACTCGTAAACTCGCTCGGTGTACAGCAGATTTGTATCGAGACCATAAAACAGTGTAACGCTAATTTACAAGAAACATGATCGTCTGAAATTAGACTTAGTGCATGCCATCTTTCTGCACAGAACATATATATTCTAAATTAATATACCGTAAAATAAAATTTCGTTAAAATACAGAATTTGTGACGTCAGTACTATTTCCGTAGTTTGTCGGAATTTTTTTCGTTCAATTTCAGTCATAACGTTTCAAACATACATCTGCATCAAGAGGAGAATTTCTGCATTTAATTCAATATACAGTAAACAACCAATACTTACCGAAACTGGATACGAACCGAGGAACTGCAACTTTCCAAAGCACCACCTTAACCAAACAGCTACTATTTCACAAGCCGAGATTTCAAGTATCGATATTTATTCTGTTCACTTAAATACACATATTTCTGTGTAATATTATGTTTTTAAGCATGTTAAGCATGCATTCTTACACATATTTCGGTGCAATATGCAAAAGACACAGATATTTATCTAATATTCAAAATTTGAAAATTTACATTAACACACGAATTCGCGTATATCCGCACAAATTTCTACCATTTACTCACTAGTTTGAGTTTTTGAATGGATAACAAATTCAACAATTCATTAAGCCGATAAACACACTACATTAAATACGGGTAAATTTTTACTAAATGAGTGTACGTTTTATGGCCAATGTGTAATTAAAAAAAATTATACGTTTACTTATGCAAAAGAGACTAATAAACATACTTATTTTTTAGAGTATAGTAATGTTCTTAAAGACATCCAATTACAATATCTCTTTAAAAATCTCAGAACACTTACTTATGCATACTTTAAAAAATGCAAACCTATCCTCTTAACTAATTATTAATCATTACAGTTTACTATGATAAAAACTTAATAACAATTCAATGCATTGGAAATAGAAAACATAATTTTATTTATATTATCTCCTGCATTAAAATAATAATGATGTACTGAAGTCCCAAAATGATCAGTGCAAGAAGCATGCTTACAAAAATAATCAAAACATTTAGAACACTTCAAGATTTGTTAACAAGAGAAAGGCAAATTTATTTTCTATCCGATATACAGTGTTAATTAAGAAACGGAACACAAGAACAGTTCTGGTTACTGAAGGAAATAACGAAAAGTTTCATGTTTACTCTGTTGTAGAGGTTAGGATGAAGCAGAAAGTCCTTAGCAAATAATGAATTGTGAAAGAAAAATAGCCATCTTAGGATAGTCGTGAAAATCTGTGTGTTAAATTGTTTAACAAGAATGTCATTTCCCCTTCTTTATTAATAGCGGATTATACTGTTGTTTGAAAGATATTAAGAAGATTTATTTTTCTATTTATGTTAGGATATTAATTAGGAAATTTCTATTTTGGTAGTGTAGTAAGATACATATTTTAAAACCATTTAATATAATAAACAAATTTTTACTTTCTTGTAATGACAGGAAAATATTATCATTAATGATTAATTATTAGTGTAAAAAGTGTATTAAATACACCAGAGTATTGTTTTCTTTATCTAAGCATCAGAAATGGTATTATAAAATATAGTACGAACTATAATTATTGAACGGCAAGTTCACCTTGATTTACAAATCAGATGGTTATCAGATGATTTATTATCAGAAATAATTTCTGACTAAATATGCTTGCAAACAATTTTAAAATAGCATATAATATGCAATCTTTAAAATGTATCATATCACACAATTTACGAGAACTATTCGATAAACAGAATTTTGAATAAATATATATATTTTTCAAATTTGGGCTTTACTCGAAAAGACAATGTATTAAAAATAAGATTTTTTTTTCTAGAAAATATGCATTTTAACAATACAACTTGTAAGTTTCTACAAATGTCTATGCATTATATAGGGGAGAGTAGCCGAATTTGGACCACTTCACTTATTTCCAGGTGTAACTCACTTAATTTTTGGAATATCAGCAAAACATCATTACACGGGGTCAATCTATTCATCTATTAACTAAATAAATCTTTAGATCCATTTCTTTTTGAAAATCTTAAATTTTATTTTATTTTGAAAAACTTGTGAAAAGTGGTCCAAATTCAGCAACTGGTCGCCTGAGTTGGACCCCCAGTCTCCTAAATAGGACCAAATAATATCAGGTTGTTTTAATGACTAGGGAATATGACTAATTTTATTAAAAGCGAAGTTTGCGATTAATGAAACAATCAAACAAAATAACAGCAATGAAATTTAATGAAATCAAATGGCTGAAAATAATAGTTTTCAATTTAAATGGGCCCAAAATGTAAACAAAAGTAATCAGTAGTTAAGAATAGAAATTATGGAACTAATTGCAGTTACTTGAATATCATGTAAGAAATGATGCGAAGCTTAGACATGAATTTCGCTTATTCATTTTTTATTCCAGCGCGCAGAACATGGAACTGTATTTGGCAATCTGAACACTGAATCATTTCTGCTATTTTATTTTTCTTACAAATTAGGCAAAACCAATCATCACTTCTGGATTTTTTATTTTAAATTCTGAATTAGACATTTTTTTTGGCAACAGAAGTTTTTTTACATTATGTATGTAGTTCTCCCTTCCATTATTTTCTTGCTAATTGCATTATGCTTATTTTTTAAACTTGATGTTCCAGTTGCTTTTGAGCTGTGATAGCTTCCTTTTTGTCGTTTTTGTTTTTGTTTTTTATTTCAAGGTTTACTTTATATGGCGAAGATGTTAACACAACTGTTTTTTAGCTGACATTGTACTTTTATTTAACTAAATTTAGCAAGGGAGATAACATTTCTAATGATTTTTTGGCTTTTCGGGCGGATTTGTAGCTGCAGCCTTCTTGCATGTCAATTTCTTCACAACTTACTCTCTCCTTTTTGTTTATTATGTCTTTAATAGTTTTTGCTGTCACGGGTGTTTTTCTTCCATACAGTTTGTCTGTGTCTCTTTCAACATTATATTAAAAATGGATTTTAAAAATATCCTTTATAAATGCACTATGATTAATCAAACGCAAACATTATATATTCAAGCAGTGTTGAATTCAGTCCTCCCCCCCCCACCCCCCGAGCCTTAAAATAACCACTCCGCACTGAAGGTTTGAGATTTTATGCGTTTTAATGGCAAAAAAGTGTAATTCCACCCTCCAGAACTGTAAAAAGTCTGTCACCGCAAGTATCCTCTAGGAGGAGAATGTATAAATTGAACTCTGTAATCCATTTACACCCGTAGGAATAAGGAATTTAAAGAAAATAAATGCAAATAAGTGCAAGATTAAATAATTGCAAACAGAATTTTTTGTATAAACATGTGAAAATATTTTTCTGTTTATATGGGCCTAAACTGTGTAAAAATATTAATCCACATATACAAAAAAAAAAAAAAAAAAAAAAAAAAAAAAAAACCTTCATAGAAATCGTAATTTATTATAAAATAGTAAAAAAATTACAAAAAATAGTGTACAAAGCATACCGCCCTCGAAATTAATTACTTACTTTTCTAGTTTATGATCGTATATCTGGTCCAATTTAAGCAACTTAAATTGGTCCAATTACGGCAACTGCGCCATTTTTAAAAACAGATAATTTCAAGACTAAGAACAACAATGAAATCAAACAAATATGCGCAATAAACAGATGAATTCATATATGTGTATGAAAACATAACAACTTACCTTAGTTTTAAAAGTATTCACTTACGTTTAGTTGGAAAAAATTAGATTGAAACAGCTAACTTTAGGTTTTTTTTAAATTGCCTGAAAACAGCACGTGGTAGGCGGTTGCTTCTTCTAATCATGAGTGACGTCATTCTGATGAATAGGACTTCAGCGGTAGATGGCGTCTCTTCCTCTAATTAACGGCAGAATGGCAACAGTCCAATTAAAGCGGCGGTCCAAATATGGCTACTCTTCCCTATTATAGTGTTTTTTCGTCGCAGGTTTACCAATAGAATAAATTGGTAGAGAAAACTCGTTTTTTTTTTTTTTTTTTTTTTTTTTTTAATTTTGGATAAGGCGAATTTTGAAACTCACGTCCTCATGTATAATGTTTAGCTATTATAGGCGAAATGACCTTCGAATGGCTTAACTGAATCACTAAATTTACAAGAATGGAATACTTGGATTAAACATTGTATCAAATGTATTTAAATGCCAGATAACCAAGTTCCTTTTCAAACTCTAAACGTTTTTAGAGATTTTCTCATATGTTTTCCTTATTTTACAAAGTGTAATTCACTTTTATAATTTTTGCATTAGTTTGTTAGGCTTCATACAAAGGGGGATATTCAATGTTCCTGTTTTTACCATTTTCATCATTAGCGTCCATTTTATATTTCTATTTTTATTGAGAAATTTCTAATTTATACCAGAAATTCTAAAACTAAATATTTGCATTATTTTATAGCAGAGGTTTTATTAATTTTTCTTTTCATAATTTCTGAATAATAAAGAAATTCTTGAAGTTTGGAAAATATTAGCGCTAATAATTTACATGGGTTAAAAAATACCGATACCACAACTACTGTGATTTTTAAACGACTAAGAACATACGAAGAAGGTGACCAAGAAAAAGTCTACATTTATATCGCTTGACCATTAGTCAACACCAACTCAACTACTCTCAACCTGAAAATGGTTTTATTAAAAGTTACAGAATGTACCAGACTACACAGTTTGAAATAGATTTCAAGTTGGACCTCGTTTTGTATTCAAAAATTCAGAATTCATTTCGTAACTTCCGTAAGAAACATTTTTAATTATGCAATCTTGTTATGTCTGGCATTTATCAACGCAAAATTACTATTCGTATTTTCTGATAAGAATTCTGAATTTCTGAATACAAAAGGAGTCCAAGCTGGCAACACTGATTCAAAAAGAATAATTTTTCGTGCTTTGTGTTTTGAACATTATTAAACCGCTTAAAAAATATTCAAAGGCTCTTTTTAACAAATTGAATCTGAATTTTAATTTTCTTAGATATGTTACATAAATAAGCTAAGTGCAGGTAATATGGCCACCTTAAGGATAGGATTTTTTTAGAGATAATAGTAACTGCTTTTTAAAGAAAATTGTAAAAGAGCAGGCTCTTTTTAGTAATGGAAAAAAAATTAAATTAAAATTAACAACAATTTAAACCTGCTGGATTTTTTTAATATCTAGTTGATGGATGTAATATGCCCGCATGTAGGTAATAAACCCATAGGATAAATATAATGGAAATATTCATATTTAACGCATGAGAAACATCAATTATTACAAAACCAAATATAATTTTTGAAACTAAAAAAACTAATGCAAAAATAAGCAAGAAGAAAATTTAGAATACAGTTTTCCGCAATTATAAAAAGTTTTAAGCAACATTTTAGGCTATTTAAACAATTTTAAGCAATTTTAATAAGATTTTTGAGTAACTTTAAACTTTGTACGGTAAAATAAAATAAAAAAAAATGTTTTTAATTTTTTTAATTTCACATGTATGACAAGTAAAAAACATTCATATATTTCTATGTAAGACTGACGCATTGCTCGCTCACATAATTACAACACACAACACAGTATCTCACATCTACCACCTCATCCATGTTGCAACTACTGCAAAACCAGCTGTCTTTATCGGTCTTCGCAAGGGACAATTTTCCACTATTCATTTCATACTGACGTTTTTGTTTATTTAATCTCTGTTGTGATGTTTGGGTGCCTCAGTATTACTTTGAGGAGCTTTGGGTAAGAGTTTTTTTTCTATCCAAAATTAGAGCACAATAGTTCATTGCAGGTTTTATGACACGATTTGCTTTATGCTTCTTCTGTGGTGATGGCAGTAATTCTTCGAATGCTGTGTCATAAACAGAGGCACCATTTCAGTCATTATCTTCAAAAGATAAAGAATCGCAGGTAGAGTCTGAAGAAAAGCCAGGAGTACTGACGGAAGAGGAGTATAACAAGCCTGTTTTCCAGAAAATGTCCTTGGGATAGAAAATTATTTTCAATTTTTGGCAACACTGTTTGTTGAATGTGGGTTTTTAGAAAAATAACTTGGAGCAAAATCACCTCATGGATTGCATTTGCGTTGAAATGATAGATACCTATCCCATTGAAGCCATCGTTAACGGTGGAAAGTGTGATAGCATGGATCTTGGAAGGTGTCATAACTTTGTCTCAAACTGGAGGTAATATTCTTCCAAATCGAGCATTTTTAATGTTGTCATGGTTGGTTTTCCTAAAACAAAAGACCTTCTTGGTCTCAAAATTTCTCAAACAGCTCAAAATAGGATTCTTCCAAGAGAATGAGATCATGAATTGTATTAGAAGGTAAAAAAGTAAAGAATGTCATTTTTCAGCCTCATCCACAATAGAGATCAAGATGGGACTTAGCTCAACAAGAGATGAGAAGACAGCGTCCTTGTGGTTTAAATTAAGAGGAATGATTGATTCATTTAACAAAGGTATGTCCTTTCATTCTACCTTTTGGTGTCATTTCAAATGCAGAATCTACAGGTAAGTTGCCTACCCAGTCAGGTTTCATTCTTTAACCTTAATACAAAATCATACAGCCGCAGTTGCACAAGCCACATTTGTTACAAATTTCACCATGCTGTTTATCAACGAAATGCACTCTTTTTGAACCCTTTTCAGCATAAACAGTTAGATGTTTATGCAAAAGGGGATGATACTATTTTTCGTTCATATTAAATATTTCGTAATTCACTAAAAATATAATCAATAATGTATTTATTGAGTTCTGCTGCTCTCGCAGGATTCATTGGTTGAATTTTCTTCTTATACAAAATCCGATTTCTTGTTAAAAAATGCTTTTAGCTAGTACCGGCCAGCCACACCTTTTCTAAATTAAAAATTGTTGGTTATTTCATTTTCACTGCAAAATTAAAAAACGCAGAGTTTAATGATTTTTGACGTAATAGTATAGCGCCTAGCATATATAGTGTGGAAATCGGCTATCCCTGTAAAACCAAAAAAAGCGCTAAAATATTGTATCCTTTAAATGTGCAATGATACTGCTGCAATATGCAGATCGCAGCGACATCTGCAGGATATTTTCTACAACTGCAAGAAATTGCTAGTCTATACAACGTAATACTAGTAATACAAAAATCCCGCAGATGTCGCTGCGATCGACACTTGAAATTTTAGCAGTATCGTCGCACATTTAAGGGATACAAATTTTTAGCATTATTTGGATAGCATATTTCCACACTAGGTATTCTAGGCGCTGTAGTAATAGTCTAACCGACAATAGCAAGACTAAAAATTCTTGCGGGGAGATCTTTTTCCTAGTCTAGTGGGAGAACTGGTTTTCTACCCGATAGAGATTTAAAAGTCTTATTATTAACAATATAGCGATGAGCAATTCGTCGAAGAATTCCATACATTTTTAAAGCAGCATTTTGAGATAATTTACAGTCTGTTATTGCTCTCAAATACCGATTTAGGCTTTCCTTGCTTCAAAGACTTCTTTTCTTTTCGGGGTTGACAGTTCCAAACAAAAACGAGAGAGATGTTTAGAGATTGAAGTTTAGCTAAACTTATTCAATTTTACATAACCTAATTTATTTTAGCATTATTATATTTGATTATTATTGTGCTTACTTGGTATGTAATTTATACATTCATAAGTTCATTGATTTGTTATTTAATACCAATAGTGCAATTAAATTTTTTAACTGGTTAAGTGCATAAAAAAGAGAGAGAAATTTATTTATATTAATGTAATAATGCCATATGTGCAGGTAATATATCCACAATAATAAGTTTTAAGAAAGTACTTGTTAAGTGCATAAAAAAGAGAGAGAAATTTATTTATATTAATGTAATAATGCCATATGTGCAGGTAATATATCCACAATAATAAGTTTTAAGAAAGTACTTGTAATTTTGTCTGAATACTCAGATACTGAAATTCACTGATACAGTTAAAAAGACCAATAAACCAGCTAAAATATTATGTACTAGCAAACCCCGCGGCTTTGCTCGCGTAATATTTGAAATATGCCAAGTTATATTTATACGTCTAATTTTTATTAAAAAGTACTAACTAAATTTTTATTTTATTAAAAGGTAATATTTTATTTTATTAAAATGTTTTTTTTAATTAAAAGGTACTTATTACTTTTAGGAATAATTAAAAAATTACTATTTAAAACACAGTTTGGTTAAACATCCTTATTACACTGCATTAGGCAGAAATGAGACTTAAATTAATTAAACGAAATAAAACTAAATAAATGATAATTTAGAAAATATTTTAAAACTTTTATGCTCAATTAATACACTCATTTCAGTATTCATTTGAAGTTTTAAATATTTTAGAAACCATCTCCTTACATCTTAAAATTAACTATCATGTCAAATTCCAAGTCCTACCACCTCTCTCAACATAAAGGGCTATGTTGAAACAGGAACTGTCACATTAATTTGCCAACATCAATTTTGAAATCGGTTTGTTATTTCCTAATATTCCACAGAAACGTAATTTAAAAAGCTTTTAAAGCCCTTTTTTAGAACGTTTGCTGTTCCTGTAAACCCCAAGTGGTAGAATCACCGGCATAAAATATAGCCTGTGTAGGATCAGAGACTGTTACCATTGATTCGCAAGTATTACTTTTATAATCGGTTTATATTCCCTGAAATTGCATAGAATCGTAATTTAGAACTTTATTAGAATGCTTTTCGCACCTCCCCTTCGCTTCAACTGATTCTAATTCGAATTTATTTTCGACGTTACTTGGAGGGCATTTATATTTTATAAGTAACTACCATGTCATATTTAAAGTTTCTAGCCTTTTCAGTATCACAGAAATCGCAATTTAGAAAGGTTTTAGCTCCTGCAACCCTCTGGTTGTAGTGGAACACACATAAAATATAGCTTATGTTTGAGCAGGTTCTATCAACAAAATTTGTCATCATTATTTTTTTAATCGGTTGGTAATTTATAAGTTAGCTTAAAAATTGCAATTTATAACGCTTTTCACTCACTTCATTTTTTTAAATTTGGAATTTTATTTTGACTGTTCTTAGATAGAAGTTACATCTTGTAAGTAAATACCATGCCATACTTCAAAGTGTTAGACCCCTCAGTTGTGCAAAAAACGCAAATTAGAACATGTTTTGCTTTTGCAACCCTCAGATGGTAGTGACAGCAACATAAAATATAACCTATGTTATAGCAGGGACTGTCACCATTGATTTGCAACCATTACTTTTGAAATAGCTTTGGTATTTCCTTAGATAAAATAGAAATCGCAATTCAGAACGTTTTTAGGACGCTTTTCGCGTATTTTCACCCCTTTTTAAATTTCCAATTTTTTGAAACAGTTCTTAAAGAACATTTATATCTAATAAATATGTGCCTTGCCTAATTTTAAGTTGCTAGCCCCTACCGATCACAAAAATCGAAATTTAGAACGCTTTTTTGCTCCTGCAACGTCTTGGTGATAGTGATACCGGCATAAAATAGAGTCTATGTTAGAGCAGAAGCTGTCAGCATCAATTTCCTACCATTACGTTTGAAATCAGATTCATTCTTCCTGAGTTATTGCCGACAAATCGGCATTTAGAACGTTTTTAGAACGATTTTCGCTCATTTTGCTCCTGCATCTCCTCTGGGGTAGTGGAAACAGATATAAAATATATTGGAGCAAGATATGTCACCATCATTTTTACACCATTATATTCAGTACTTCCTGAGATTGCATAGAAATCGCAATTTAGAAAGTTTTTTACAACGCTTTTTGCGCATTTTGACCCCCTTTTAAATTTCGATTTTTTTAGAAAATGTCCTTAGAGACCATTGATATCTTATAACTAACTACCATTCCAAATTTCACGATTCTAGGCCCTTCCGTAACTTAAAAGTCGCAATTTAGAACGTTTTTCTCCTGCACCCCCTTCGGGGTAGTGGCACCAACATAAAACGTCGCCTATGTCGGAGCAAGGGTTGTCACCATCATTTTGACGCCATTATTTTTTAGATTGGTTTGGTGTTCCCAGAGATTGTGTAGAAACCACCATTAGAACGTTTTTTAGAACGCTTTTCGCGCATTTTCACCCCTTTTAAATTTCGAATTGTTTAAGAACTGTTCTTAGAAATCCTTTATATCTAATAAGTAGCTAATATTTCAAATTTCATATTTCTAGAACCTTCGGTAACGCAAAAATCGCATTTTTAGAACGTTTTTTGCTCCGGCACCTTCTTTCGGGTAGTGGCACCGACATAAAACATAGCCTATGTTGGAGCAAGGGTTGTCACCGTCATTTTGACACCCTTATTTTGACACCATTATTTTTAAATCGGTTTGGTATTTCCTGATATTGTGTAGAAACCACCATTTAGAACGTTTTTTAGAACGATTTTCGCGCATTTTCACCCCTTTCAAATTTCAAATTGTTTATGAACTGTTCTTAGAAATCCGTTATATCTAATAAATAGCTAATATTTCAAATTTCATATATCTAGGCCCTTCAGTAACACATTAATCGCATTTTTAGAACGTGTTTTGCTCCTGCACCCCCTTTGGGGTAGTTACACCGACATAAAACATAGCCTATCTTGAAGCAAGCGTTATCACCATCATTTTGACACCAATATTTTTTAAATCGGTTTGGTATTTCCTGAGATTGTGTAGAAACTACGCTTTAGAACGTTTTTTAGAACGCTTTTTGTGCATTTTCACCCCTTTTAAATTTCGAATTGTTTAAGAACTGTTCTTAGACTTTATTTATATCTTATAAGTAACTAATATTCAAAATTTCATATTTTTATGCCCTTTTCTAACGCTAAAATCTCATTTTTAGAACGGTTTTTGCTCCTACACCCCCTTTGGGATAGTGGCACTGACATAAGATATAGCCTATGTTCTAAGTTGGACTAACACTTGACACCAAATTTGACAACACTCATTTTGACACCAAAAATTTTAAAATCGGTTTGGTATTTCCTGAGATTGTGTAGAAACTACGCTTTAGAACGTTTTTTAGAACGCTTTTTGTGCATTTTCACCCCTTTTAAATTTCGAATTGTTTAAGAACTGTTCTTAGACTACATTTATATCTTATAAGTAACTAATATTCAAAATTTCATATTTCTAGGCCCTTCAGTAACGCTAAAATCGCATTTTTAGAACGTTTTTTGCTCCTACACCCCCTTTGGGGTAGTGGCACCGACATAAGATATAGCCTATGTTCTAAGTTGGACTAACACCATCATCTTGATACCATTACTTTTGGAATCGGTTCGGTAGTTCCGGAGCTTACCTCCGACAAATAAACAATTTTTTCCTCTTTATAATAGGAGTATAGATAACAATAATTTACAAATACTTTGTATAAAGAAGAATAGTAACAAACATACCAGAGACAAATTTGTAATATACCAACGCAATTAACAACAAATCAACAATGATTGCCTCCTGTGCACGTGATCAAGGATTGCGAGCACCACGGTACTAAACTATGTTTTTCGGACATCCAGCGACTAGATTCAAGCGCCATTTTTTAGGTAGATTTCGTAAGAAATACTACCTATTGCAGTCGTTACCATGGTGCGACTTTTGAAAAATTCCTTCATAACTTTTCATTATATGACCATAGAAATCCCAAAATCACCCCCACCTAAAAAGTTTATATATATATATATATACATATATGTATATATATATATATATATATATATATATATATATATATATATATATATATATAACAATGATCATGGGCATATAATCACTGGAAATCTTGATATTGTTAATGATTTTAAATTGAAACAACTATTGGGTTATGGTACTAAATATAGACTTCCATCTAAATTTAATGTTAAATCTATTATCAAACAGTTTACACATGATATTGATATTTATAAAATTTTATTTATAAAATTTGTATCTCTTATAATAAGCCTATTGAATATTTTAATCAATGGAAAATATTAGTAATCGAAAAATTAACTATGGCTTTAAAAAATAATATTGCTGATTTGGTTTCTATTAATACAAAGCAATTTTTTCCCAACAAATTACTAAATTACAAAAAAACTACGTTATTACATATGTAGACAAATCTCCTAACAATTATGCTATTATATGTAAATCATATTATCACCAACTTCTTACAAATTGTATTTCTTCTAATAAGTCATTTCAAAAAACTAATGAAAATGTAATTGTAAATAATCGTAAAATTCGCAGTTATTATAAACTATTAAATATTTTATCTACTAACTTTAATTATCCTTATTTAGTGCTTATTCCCAAATTTCATAAGACCCCAATTAAATTTAGGACTGTAACTATTGGTTGTAATACATATAATAATAAAGCCAATAAACTTCTATTAAAAATTATTAACCAATTATATATACTGACTACAAACAATGATAATATACATTATATAAAAAATAGCTATCAACTTGTCAATATTTTAAAAAATCTTCATTGTGTTTGTAATATAACTACATATGACTTTAAAGATCTTTTTAATAATATAGACCTATTAGATTTACATAAAATTATAAATGCATTATTTAAAAAGTATTATAAAAAACTGGAATTACCATCTAATATTGATATTGCATATTTTAAATCTTTAACTAACTTCATTATCTATAATAATTATATATTGCAAGATAACACTTTATATTTACAGCATGTCGGTATACCACAAGGCGGTTGTACTTCCAGTTTACTCTCAGACTTATACTTATATCATTATGAACGTAATTTTACTAATAATAATCTACATTTATATCGTTATATTGATGACATAATTTTAATTGATACTGATCAATCTGCAATTACTCGATTTCCAGTAGATTATCCCACTAATTTGGAATTAACGGAAAACCTTTTATCTAACAATACATTTAACTTCTTAGATCTTAAAATTACAATAAAAGACAACAAAACAATCACAGATTTATATGACAAACGTAAAGAATTTAAATTCAAAGTTAATACATTTACAAATTTTAAATCTTGTCTACATCATTCTGTATTTCGAAATATAATACTTAATCATTTATATAGAATAAAATGTTTATGTTCTTCCCTTCTAATTAACAATAATATTAAAAAACTAATTGTCTGAGCGAAGCAAAGGCTAATACTCAACGAAATATTACTGTCTGTACAATTTACTACTACGATGGATATTAACGCCATGTCCTACTAAAAAAAAAGCCTAATAAAAACCTTTCGTCAAGCATAACTCAAAAAATATTTGTCGGATTTCGTTTCTGATTGCACCAGAAGGGACCTATGAGGGTCGCCTACTGAATGCACCTACTATGAAAAATAAGTTCCAAACCGTTTAAAAATTATATAGAAAAAACTCTTAAAAAAGCACAATTTATCTGCATACGTCACAGAAATTTGGTGTGCGTCACTTTCACCGGTTGATGTTTTCGTAGACAACTGGTTTGAACACATGGCGCAAATAAAAAAAAAAAAAATACGCACGCAGTAATATTGAATAGATCAGTTTCAACCACGTGATCACAAACCTTGCAACAAACCGTGGCAACCAGTTTTGGTGGGCAAACAAATAATAATACAGTATTCCGTACCACGGTGACCGTTTTTAGCCTGTTGTATAAAATCTGGCATGTTGTATGACATACAATTGTGGATGATTAGGACAAAAGACATGAGTGTTTATTGATCCGGAGGTTATCTTTCTCTGGATGTCTGTCTGTCCATCATACAGCATGCAATTTTCTTGTAAAGGATGATATTATTATGCAGTAAAACCTCCATAACGGACACACCCGATTAGTGGACACCTCTATTTAGCGGTCACTTTTTCGATTACCAACCCTTAAATAACTGTGCATTTTTTATTCTCAGTAGCGAACACCTCCAAATAGAGGACAAATTCTGCCCTCCCGAGGTGTTCGCTATTCAGAAGTTTTACTGGTAAAACCTCAATAGCGGACACACCCGATTAGCGGATACCTCTATTTAGCGGACATTTTTTCGATTACCAACTCTTAAATAACTGTACATATTTTACTCTCAGTAGCGGTCACCTCTAAATAGAGGACAAATTCTGCATTCTCCGGGTGTCCGCTATTCAGAGGTTTTACTGTATATAATATTGATAATTATTTTACAGGGCCGCACAAAAGAATAAAAATATACGAAACGAATATAAATTAATTCGGGATTGGTAGATCACTGATGGTAATGTAATTGTAGGATGTTGTTACAGTCATCCGCAGCATGTTTTTAGAGTTTCGTCCATCTAACGAAACCCTACCTGTCTCACTCCTTTGTCTGTTTGTTTGTCTGTCTGTCACAGAGCCCGTTCTCAGAAACTATATATGTCGGAGACTTGAAAATTTGAATACTTGTAGCTGAACACCACACATCAAACGGCAAATAATAAAATTTTGAAAAAGTCTAATATTTAACCCTCTGGGCTCTAACTTGTGTATTTTAAGCAATTTTCTAACTCAGCCCCTAATTTAATTAAGTTGGAGACATGAAATTTTGCATACTTATAGCTGAACATCTCACATTAAACGACAAATAATAAAATTTTGAAAAAGGCTTAATATTTAACCCTTTGGGCTCTAACTTGTGTATTTAAAGCAATTTTTCTAACTCAGCCCCTAATTAAGTTGGAGACATGAAAGTTTGCATACTTATAGCTGAACACTTGGGATAACACGATAAATCATAACATTTTGAAAAAGTCATATTTAACCCTCCGGTCTCTAACTTCTGTATTTTAAGCAATTTTTCTAACTCAGCCCCTAATTAAATTGGAGACATGACATTTCGCATACTTATAGTTGAAATCCTCACATCAAACGACAAATAATAAAATTTTGAAAAATGTCTGATATTTAACCCTCTGGGCTCTAACTTATGTATTTTAAGCAGTTTAACTAAATCATCCCCTAACTAAGTTGGAGAATTGAAAGTTTGCATACTTATAGCTGAAAACTTGCGATAACACGATAAATCATAAAATTTTGAAAAAGTCATATTTTACCCTCCAGTCTCTAACTTCTGTATTTTAAGCAATTTTTCTAACTCAGCCCCTAATTAAGTTGGAGATGTGAAATTTTGCATACTTATAGCTGAACACCTCACATCAAACAGCAAATAATAAAATTTTGAAAAAGTCTAATATTTAACCCCCTGGGCTCTAACTTGTGTATTTAAAGCAATTTTTCTAACTCAGCCCCTAATTAAGTTGGAGACATGACATTTTTTATACTTATATCTGAACACCTCACATCAAACGACAAATAATAAAATTTTGAAAAAGTCTATTATTTAACCCTCTGGGCTCTAACTTGTGTATTTAAAGCAATTTTTCTAACTCAGCCCCTAATTATGTTGAAACATAAAAATTTGCATACTTATAGCTGAACACCTCACATCAAACGACAAATAATAAAATTTTGAAAAAATCTAATATTTAACCTCTAATATTTTGTCTCGCGCAATTTTTAAATTTAAACTGTTTTGCAGTACTATTTTTTGTTCATTTTGCATAATAAGTGTAATGTGACGTAAATTGTTCTATTTCAGATTTCTAACGCTTGTTAATGAATTTATTTTACAATATTCTTTTTCTTTTAAAATTGACATGTAAATATGGTTTATATGGCGTAATTTCCAATAAGTGCCTGATTTTAATACCTAATTATTTAATTGTAATTTGAAGGGTTTTTTTCATTTTATAATAGTAACGTGTAAATATTTTTTTTATTTGAAGCAAACATTATTGCTTGTGCTGTTTATACAGTTGGCAACAGTTTAAATTAATACCATTTACTAAAATATGTAAAAAATATCTGTGAAAATGCTGAATAGTTGAATTTAAAATAGATATAAAACCTCAAAAAATGAGTCAAATTAAAAAAAAAATTAATGAAATCTACAGACCAGGATTTTCTATTGAATAAAATGATCTAAAAATGATTAAATTCCCATGTATAGCTTTTGCTCTTATAATTGTTTTTAATTGAACGATTTTGTCCAAATTTAACATTAAATATCTCTTAAAATAATTCTTCGATTTGAAAACTGTATGCATTAGTGTGTTGAACAAACATTTCGCTATAATACCACCGATTTTCATATATTTGTATGCAATAGTTTTCTTAATATTAACGAAGAAAGACCTCCGGTCACAAAAAATTCAAAACCGGCGGCGGCGGCGGTGTCAGCGTTAGTTACTTTTCATAGAACAGAGAGATATATAAAAATGAAAACTTGTCTATCTGTCTGTTTGTAATTCTATAAAAAATCCACAATTTGAAAGCCAAAATTGTGAAGAGATACGTACATGTGTATTAAAACATGTCCGAGACAACTAAAGTAATCCGGAATCGAAATAACTTATAGTTAATTTTTAATTAATAAAAAACCACCAATTTAACAGCAATTTCTTATCAAATTTAAACATTTTTCGTTATAGCAGTTGCCAACAATTAAAAAACACAATAAAATTATTACTACAATAATTAATTTTCTACTGCAAGATTTCCACGTGAAAAATGAAAATGAAATAAATAGTTTGCCGAATTTAAAAAAAAAGTTGAATATTACGTCATACCTTTTCTATTGCAAGATATTCACGTGAAATATGAAAATGAAATAAATGGTTTGACGAATTTAAATGAAAGTGAATATAACTTCATAACTTTTCTATTTCAAGGTTTCCACGTGAAAGAGGAAAATATTACATCATATTGGAAATATAAAGGGCATGGTGGATATAGTATAGCGTCATATGAGTGTGAAAAATATATTGAAGCATAATAAAAACCCGATTAGGGAAATATTGGCGTATTTTAACATTATTGCTCCAATTATATATTGAAATAAGTTCATTTATAGCTGTATTCTTTTGCGTCTGTTATATACATTTATACATTTTTATATAGCGTTTTCATATGATTCATTCAACAACATTTCGACTGCTTTTTTTAATGTTTGCTTTGTGTTGTAAGTTAAATTTTGAAATTGATTTTTCAGAACAAACATCCTTCAAATTCTGGGCAACGCCGGCACTTTAGCTTGTAACAGATAAATGGCTTTTGTATCTGTACATCTAATGCTAATATTATAAAGCGTTATAATATTATAAAGTATATAATAGTATTAATGCTTGTACGTTTGTGAGGTGTTATCTCTGAAACTACATAGCCAACTTAAAAAAAAAAAAATGTTGGTGGCCATCTCTGCTCCGAAAAAAAGACTATTTTATGTCAGTGCAAGAACGTACATCGCTGCAGGAGCAAAAAAGTTCTAAAATTGTGATTTCTGTGATATTGATTGGGTTAGAAACTTTACATTTGGTGCGGTAGTTACTTTTAAAATGTAAATACTCGTAATGAACGCTCTCTAAAAGGTTCAATTTGACGGATAAACGTAAAAAATTCTAGAAAGGTTCTAAACTCTGATTTATTTGGAATACTGAAATTTTTGGGATACTGTTTGGGTTAGAAACTAGAACTTTGGCATGGTAGTAATTAATAAGATGTAAATTCTCGTTGTAGAACGAATTCTAAAAAATAGAAAGACTAAACAAAGCGGAAAAAGATCTAAAGATGATCTAAGTAACGAAGAACATGGAACTGTTAGGAATATAAACATGAAAATTGACATGGCTGTATTTATCATGATGAAAATTCTCGCAATAGAACAATTTCTAAAAATGTCGCTATAAAAAACAGTGCAGAAACAAAAAACTTTCAAAAATTTTCTATTTCTCTGTTACTGCTGAGCCCAAAATCTTGAAATTTTGCTTCTGGTTAGTTTTAAAATATACAATTGTCTCTATTAATGGTTTTTAAAAAATTTAAAATTTAAAAAGGTGAAATTAACGGAAAGCGATCTCAATTACCATTAATTTGGAATTATTAGGTACAGCAACTTTAAATATTTCATAATGCTGCATTTCCTCCGCAAAACATGCGATTTAAATGCAATAAAACAGATAGATATCCACCTAGCATTAAATAAATTGTGTAAATATTGAATAAAGACCTGTATGAAACAGTGAGTAGGTTGGCCGAAAGTACTTGTTAAAGTGTTCCTTCTCTAGGCTTTTCTCTCTCTCGCCAAGGCCACTAACAGAGGGAAGTGCCGTTTTAAATGTCATATGAATTCTTTATCCGATTCATTTTTCTAGACATTTTATCATAAGGTCATATTCTCAATTATCATTAGTAGATTTTTTATATATTAACTTATTCTGGCGAAATATTTTAATCGTGTTCATATTGGTGTATGTTAGCTTGCATGATTTGCTGAATAAATATGTATGGATTTGTAAATCACTTCAAATGACACTTTGACAGCTCAAAAGTTATGCAGACGATATATTCAGATCTTGTGTCATATTTTATGTTGTAATCATTGCCGATTTCTTTTATTTAATACATGCTAAATACAGCTCAACTTGTGCAGAATATGTTTGAAAACAAAACAATACAGCGTATGTAGTGGCCAGCATACACTCATAATTTAAATCCGATCGAGCATATCTAAAACACACTCTAACGAAGCATTGCATGCCACTTTTGATGTATTCGGTACTTAGATACTATATTAGATTTTGAGAAGAGAATTCCTTAAATGCTATCGACAACCTCATTGCATCCGAGGAAAACAGATATTGTACAATGCTAACCATTCCGGGGGAGCACACACCATATAAAGTATAGTCCAGTCTTTTTAAACATCATATATTTGTCATTTAAAGTTACTCAAATTGGTGCGGAGCGTCTGATTATGCTCTTCACATCATTTTATACAGTTAAAATTCCGATATAAGTAAATTAGTGTTTCATTTTCTATTTTACTTTTAATATATTGCGTACTTTCAATTTTATATCCATGCATGGCTGTCTTGAATGGTTTGATTTCCCATTTTTTTAAACAGTGTATACGATTTTATATATAAGATTTTGTAATTCTACAATTCGTTTAATTTCATCTTTTCAATTTTTCGCAGTATATGGACAATTAAAGATAACATCTCATTTTCTTTGCTTACACATGTTATTATTAAAACTATGTTCTCAGTAATATCGCTCAGACTAATCCCTCTGAGGGAAGTCCTAGTTTATGATGCATTAAATCATAGTTTTCCAAAAAAATTCATATATTCATTAATATACAATTAGTACTTTTCTTACACGATCTTTTAAAACAAATTAACACATGCGTAAACAAAATTACAAAAAAATTATAAAATAAAAAAATATCTATAAAAAATTAAAAATTGTAAAATAATATAAAAAATTATTATAGGTTGGTTGGGTGGGTAGATGTTAGAGTACGGAGGAGGGTGGTGTTGTCTGGATAATACGCAATGGTTAATTAAAAAAAGGGGGGGGGGCTTTTGTATTATTACTATATATTTTTGATACGTATTTTATATGGATGTTGATTTGATATTTTATATGTAATTAGATAATTTCATTAATATTATAATTAGCTTAATTATTGATTAATCTTATTTACAATCATTTGTTATTAAATTTTAATTTACTAAGGACAATATCATATTAATTACTAATAGTATGCCATTTTTATAGTGATTAATATACATATAAGTATATTTAATGTAAATAAAGTTATACTGTATGTATCAAAATTGGGAAATTATTTTTATTATTATTCCTCTATTCTTTTTAATATTTATCTATTTTCAATTTATTATCGTTTTATGTTTTTGAATGTCCCACATTCATACTTTTTGGATTTTTATGGATGTATGAAAATAATCCACACTCTATATTTGTGCTTTTTAGGTAATGCGAATTTAAGTATCTGTTAACCTTCTATATACTTCCATATGTTTTTTATTTCCTGTTCATTTTATAATTATTTTATATATAATAGATTTAATAAAAAAATTATATTATTTTTAATAATTAATGCTATATATTATCAATGTTCTAGAATTATTTAAATTCTTAGTTTAGTTTAAATAAGTTAGCTAATAGAATATTCTGTATGCTTTTTAAATTTTATTTACAATAGTTTTTTTTTAAATACATAGTGTGGTTTATATTAGGTTTATAATTATCTATATATAAGGATATGTTTGGTTTTGCTGTTAAAATAATTTTTTACATTCAAATGCTTACAAATGTTTATCTTGTGACATTTGAATAATAAAAGTAATACTAGATGGCAGCACCAAAATTTGTCTTTTGACGATATGTTCTAAATTTTAATTTTTCTAGCTCCATTTCAGTTATAATTTACTACACCAGGGGGAATTTTTAGCTAAATTTTGACGATATTGTTAAACTGTTATTAATTAATTTAATATTGCATTTTAAATAATGTAATTACTTTCTATTTATTTTATTTTATCTTATATTAAATGTATTTAACATGGTATTTCAAAATTTATTTTAAAATGTATTAACTGCATCCTTTGGTATCAATTACAGTGATTTCTTAACAGTTTTATTCACCTTAATCTTTATGATATTTTGGTAGCCATGTGCGCGTGAATATTTGTAAAATACTGAAATATTAATCGGTATGGTGTTTATTATTTCTATTTTATATCCTATAAATATTTAAATAGGTTTTATTAATTCTTCCATTTCATATTATTTGTCTCTATTCTGTTTTCATTTTTAATCAATTCACTTGATTTTAATGGTTGTTTGGGCACAGGGGAAAATAATTTTTAGCTTTAGCTTATTTTTCTCACAGAAAACACCATATTGCTTATATCATTGAATTCTGTGCCCTTGACAACGTAATTCAATATATAAGCTTTTCCATTATTTGTCGGTGTCCACTTTTTTCTTTTTCTTCCATAATAAATCTTATAATAAATTAATTGATTTTTTTTTTAATACTTACAGCTTTAATTCATAATATTACGGTTTTTGATGGTGGTAGGTTATGTTTAATTAATGGTTATATATATATATATATATATATATATATATATGTATGTATGTATGTATGAACTAAATTTTGTCCTCACGATAAAAGTCGCAATTATGCACGGATCGTCTTCAAACTCGCCAACAACTTTGAGATGGATAATAACTCGTCGGGGATTGAAAATGAGCAAAATCGGCCCAAGGGAATGGAAATAGGGAGGGTTCAAAATTTTGAATACCGTCTTAACATGATTCTGATAGAACCAGCTCTTACACAACAATGGCAGGAAAAAATAAATATTTTTCGTTACAGCAGTTGCCAACAATTTAAAAAAAGCAATAAAATTCTCATCGCAACAATTACTTTTCTATTGCAAGATTTCACGTAAAAAATTAAATTAAATAAACAGTTTGACAAATTGAAAACAAATTGAATATTACGTCATAAGTTTTCTAGAGCAAGATTTCCGCATGAAAACTTAAAAGGAATAGTTTGACGAATTAAAAAAATATGTATATTGCGTCATATTGGAAATATAATGGACCTCAGCAGGTGAATATCTGACATCATGTGAGTTTGAAGAAACGTATTAAAATATGAAAAAAAAAACGATTATGGAAATATGAACATATTTTAACACTTTAAGGTTCTCTGAATTTGCTGTATCCATTTTTAAACCTATTCCTTTTACATGCATGTGTGTATTCGAGTATAATACAATTTTCACAAAAAGTTTAGCTACCTAGAGCTCATTCTTAGTGAAGAAACTGGGTTTATCTCTAATCTTGATTTAAGTTTTTTTTGGTGAATTTAGTACTTACCTACGAAATCTACCTCCGCTTGTAGGCCCGAGCCGGCAGGGATTTTTTTAAGATTGGCCATATTACTGGCATTGGCCTTATTTGCATAACTTGACTTACATGATTTATATTCATGTGTGGCACATTATCAGATTTTTAAAACGTGTTAAAGTTTCAACGTAAATTAAAAAAATAATAATATTTAAACATATTTTAAGTATTTTTTTTCTACAAAAGAACATTAAACATTTTGCCTAAAGATTAATTTATTTTCTTTGTTTAAAAATTTGCAACATATAAAAAATTATGTGCGTCCTTTATATAAATAAGATGGGATTTCAACTGTAAAAACATACATAATTTGAATAAATGAAAAGGATAGTTTTACCGAAATGTTGTAGCTACAGTTAAATAGTATAGAATAGTTTTTAAACATTCATTCCTTAATCTTAAGCGAAAAGGAAAGAAATACTCTATTCATAATGCCAAGATGGAGACTTTTTTTGAAAAAGTCAAATGAAGAAGGAAATAAAGTTTAGTTCCAGTATTATTTCTAAAAATGTAGGTTTATGAGTTAATTGTAAGTTTTGATATACTTACACAAAACTAAAATTAAATATTTAAGTTTGCGCATGTTCATCCCTATTATAAAATACACTTTCTTATGGCACAGCTAATGTGCATACTGCGCTGCGCATCTAATAAAAGTTGAGACAACACTGCAGAGCGTTGACTGTAAAATTATAGTTAGAGATATTACTTGGTATTTATGCGCACATTGTCACAGTTGCAAAATATAAAATATCAGACTGTTTTTTGCTTCATTCATATTCAGGAATACTTTTAAAAGAATCCTTATTTGATTAGTTTTCTTTCTTAATTATAACTCTGAAGACCTGTCCTGTACACAACCTTTAATAAAATTTTAAACTTAGTTGTAAAACACCAATATGTTCGTTTTTTAAAACCAAGCAACACTGACAAAATGAAATCTGAATCTTTCTATTTATCTATGTGATGTTTCTGTATTAAATTCACGCATAGTAGACTATTTACGAATGCATAATTTTCTAAAATATACTTAAGTAGCCGACGTTAAAAAATAGAAAATTCGGTTTCTGTATTATTTTAAAACACAGATTTAATTTTAAATTGCTGGTCCGATGCACTAAATATAACGCAGAATTTACAATAAGAAATACAAAAAAGGAACTAAAAGTACATTTAATTTACTCCAGTAATTTTATACAAAAAAAAAAAATTATAACATTTCCCAACATAGTTCAATTAAGTTTTTTTCTATTTGTCTGACCGGCTGTCCGTTCTCTAACTCTTTTAATTATACTCGCATTCTGCTGTAAATTTTATACTTTAGAACTATGGCTATTGAAAATTAAGAGTGTTTTTTTTTTTTTTTTTTTTTTTTTTTTTTTTTTTTTTTTTTTTTGACAGTCAAAAGTATTCCGTTACCTTATGGCCGATGAGAAAAAATCTGTTAATGTGCATTTCGATGCTGTTAAACCATGTCAAACATTATAAAATGTTTATGCATTTATGAAGTGTACTAATACGTGCTTTCTCTAAATTATGGAACGTCAAAATATTTAATAGTAAGTTACAGAGTCGCGCAAAATCATACATAATGGTCTATGAGGATAATGCAATTTACAGAGTTTTTTAATTATGTTACATTTTAATAAAAACAGTGAAATTTATATGTATTACTGAGTTTCATTATAAGTTGCTTGCTGAAAATATGGTGTGCATTGCGTATATCATTGATTTACAGGGACGCAGGACGCATAAAAAGAAATATTTGATTACAGTACAATGAGCGAAAATTGCTGGAAGTGCGTATTAAACTTTGGTTTGCGCTTTTAAGTTCAGCTATTTTTTTTTTTTTTGTATAGTACATGGGGATAACATAATGTGAGTAT
Organism: Maratus speciosus; assembly: GCA_963932465.1. Classification (NCBI taxonomy): domain Eukaryota; kingdom Metazoa; phylum Arthropoda; class Arachnida; order Araneae; family Salticidae; genus Maratus; species Maratus speciosus. The sequence goes on from OZ010790.1 coordinate 68,113,575, forward strand.
CATTTGTTGATTATATGGGAGTTTATACAAAGAAATTCGTAAGTATTACTCACTAATGGAGTGAATTGCTGGTTTTTTTAATTCCAATGTTTATTTACCTGCTCAAGTATATTTAGTTTATATAAGTGTGTGTAATATAAATAAATCCATATACAGGGATGCGCAAAGTGCAAGATACATTGCATTTCTGATTGATAATTCCTGAAAGCCCGTTTTAACCTGCTTTACACATATTATGTGGTGTCTCAAAAGTCTTCTGATAATAGACAGAACTGGTCAAAAGGTTTCTAATGCATTTCCGTATTTTGCCGAAAATTTCAAAAACTAAAATTTGTAACAATTAAATTTTAGTCCATATACAAGACTTCGCAATCGACAAGATTGCACAAGTAAATCGACTATTCTTTTTTACTATGAAAGGTAATTACTAAAACTGGATTTTTTATTTTTCCTAAACTGTTCACTTACGTATCGCTTTTCTCCTTATTTAACGTCGAAATTTCGTTACAGTTGTTCAAATGTGTTGAAAAGGATTTATAATCTATACTTCAAGTATGATTTTTCGTTCTTTATAATTTTGTACCTGTTCCAGAAAAGAAAAGTTCGAAATCCTTTTATCTTTTCGATGTTTTTTGTTTAACAATTTTCCCTTTTAAATATGTTCAGTTTAAACTTTTAAGTTTTTGTATTTTCTTCTTGGCTTCCGCTAATGTCTCGGTATAGGAAATGTAGAAATGACGCGCGGAAATCTTCGCGAATTCGGTGGCGGTCTGCTTATAGTCCAGTCAATCTAGGATTCTGCCTGGAAAGTTTTTGAGAAGTTTTTTTCTCTTTCTTCCGTTATGTTTTTTTGGGGTGCTGAACACGATTTTAAGATTTGCCACCTCGTATCTGGCCTACTTAAAAAGTTATAAGCGAAAAACCATGAAAAAATCCGGGTTTTTTTCGGGGATTACATTGTAGTCACTAGAGGGCTAAACTTTTTTGAAAAAACTGCTGCACGAAATTAAACTAGAGAAAATTTCCTACATTTTTCATATGCGATGTTTTTTTCTAAGATCAATACTTGTGGCAATACCAGCAAAAATAATTTTAGCGATACATTCAAATTCCATCATCGGAGCACGAAAACGCAATACAATCACTTTCTTATTTTTTTAGTTACTTGTAGTTGCATTTCGAATTTGTTAACATTTTCTTACCAAGTTTTAGGCCTTTTATATGTTTCCTTCTATATATTAAAAAAAAATTCATTTGGAAATGGACCAATAAAAAATCTGCGTAGATACCGTGAAATGCATCTGATTGGTCAGAGATTTATGACGCTATAAGGGAGGTTACAAATGGGGGACCCGTCTCTCTGTCGCCAAAAGTGACACCGACTTGGCATTATTTTCAGTATTTCGCCAAAATTAAGGGTACTTTTTCGTTATACGGACAGCATGCGAAAATGTATGCTGATGCGCCAATTATTTCAGCCCTCATCGTGAAAAGGATTTTTCTTGTAAACCATGCGAAACATTGTGATTTGTTATTTATGAAACGTGAATTACGTGAATGATTATTATTTAACCTTAACCTTGGAAAGCTTTTTAATTTGCTATTATTCGAAATAAAAATGCTTTTTTTAAAATAAAACTAGGGGGCTCTGCCCCTTACGAGCTACGCTCGCCAACCCCCGTTGAGACAACCCAGATTCTAAAAGCATGCTAATTTCATCGGCCTTAAAAAGATTGAATTATAATTTAAAAAAACAGTGACGGTCTCCCTGTGAATGGGTTTTCATTCATTTTCCTTTGATTGGAAATTTTTAAGGCGAAATAAGCCGCTGCTAAGCGATACAATGGCTGTTTTCGTCTTTGAGTAAAACAAGAAAGAACAATCATGTATACGGCATAGATTATGAAACACTTTCCAACACTCCCTGAAAGCTTTAACAAAACTTCGTTATTTAGGGAAATAAGGTAAATAAGATAACTAACTAAACATTTAAAAAACTGATTTTAGCAGTTACCATCCATAGCCAAATATTTATTCCAATTCTTCCGAACAGCCCTGTATTTGATCTGTAGGCTGATATATATACTATATAATAGAAAATTTAGTTTAGCAAGAAAACGCATAACAGGTTGAAATTTCTCTTTCAGCAATTTATACTAATAATTGGAAACATACTTGAATACTTTTGTTCAGCCCTGTTGTTTACCTAGTACCTTTATCACACGCCACTATTTAGCTAAACTATAATTCAAACTAAATCACTCTTAAAACTACTGAAATCGCATTTCCAGAATTTATCATCTATAGGCGGCCATGTATCCAATTCTTTGCGTGGCCCTGTATATCATTTTATCTATATTCTACAAACATTTTATAGAAAACTACATGCAGTTCAGTATAACACATTTTAAACCACCTTTAAGCAATTTACGGTCATACTCAGTAACCTTTACAATTCTTTTGTGTAACCTTGTATATTAACTATAACATTTACACACACCATATGGTATGCATAGATATAGTAAAACTTAAAAGCGCATATCATAATTAAAAATGTATTCCCTGCCGTCGCCGCTAATATACAGTACATCGGATAGAAAATACTTGTTTGAAATGTTTTGTATGTTCCTGTAAATGCTATGTACTTCGTATTATACATGAAATAACTTAAGTGAGCCTCACCGACGTATATCATTTTTATTATATATAAATTTGTATAATTAAAATACGCCGCAAACAATTTCCCCCAATACCATTTGTAATGGAATTTTTTGTGTAGCCCTGTAAATGAATAGTAACTATTCGTTGCACCACATATGCTACAGAATATACTGCATATTTTAGTGCACTTCGTAAATGCATATATTTTTTATTATGTTTGAAAGGGTGTAACACCTTTAAAATTCGTTTGAAATGATTTTTTCCCATTAGCCGTAATGTAACGGAATACGTTTGACCGTCCCTGTAAATGAACTAAACATGCTACAAACTTCATTTGAAATGGGGTTCGTGCTAGGCTAAACGTCAATAACCAAAATTTTCAGTGCGATCCGAGTATATTTTCTAGAGTTAGAGCGCGAACAGACAAACCGAAATCAATAAAAATTTCCAACTTTGTTGGAAAAAGTTAAAAATTAGTTAAAAATTTGAAAGTAAGCTAATGTAAAATGAAGTACACAGAGTCTTTGTCTCTCAGTACTTTTTAACAACGCTACGAGAAAGTTCTCTTAAATGGATCGTTTTAAATCTGACGTAATTTTCACCAAAGTTTCCTTTCTTTTTTTAATATTCACATGAAAATACTTTTGTTGTTAGAAAGGAAATATTGTTTGCACTGACTTAGAATTCACGATAATAGTTGAAAAGATTATCTCAAAATATGAAATAAACGTCTCGTGCAAATATATTTTTTAATTTAAAGTGTTTTGCCAACTTTTATTTATTTGGCCTTTTTAAATACGACGTAATTTCCTTCATTTGTGATTTTTAACGCATAATAATGAATTTAGTATTTAAAATTTTCTTTCCCTTTTAAAATTAACGTGTAACTGTAGTTTTTATTATGTAATTTTCAATATTTTCCTGATTTTAACACGTAATCACTTAATTGTAATTTGAAAGTTTTTTTCTGTTTATAATAGCCACGTGTAAATAAATTTTTTATTTCAAGGAAATATTATTCTTTGCGCTGTTTTTAAATTGGCTACAGTTTAAAATAATTGCACTTTTCAAAAATGTGTAAAAAATATCTCTCGAAATGCTGAAAATTTGAATTTAAAATGGAAATAAATCCTCAAAAAATGAGTCAAATTAAAAAGATAATTGCAGTCTGTACATCGGGAACTTCCAATGTATAAAATGATCTAAAAATGTTTAAATTCCTATGTATAGTTTTTCTCCTATAAAACTTTTTTAATGGAACGATTTTGACCATCTTTAACATTAAATATCTCTTAAAGTAATTATTCGATTTAAAAACTGTCTGCATCAGCGTGTTTATCAAACATGTCTCCATAACACCACCGATTTTCATATTTTTGTATGAAAGAGTTTTCTTAATATTAACGAAGAAAGACCCCCGGTCACAAAAAATATGGATGCCGATCTAGTAGGAGTATACCCGGATGATCTACGCATATTTTCATTGGTCCATTTGCAAATAAAAACTTTTTTTTTATACTAGGGGGCTCTGCCCCCGTTCAGGAATACTAAAATCCAAAAAGCACGCTAATTTGAACGGTATTAAAAATATTGAATTAAAATTTAAAAAAACAGTAGCGATCTCTCTGTAAACGGATTTCCATTCGTTTTCCTTGGATTGGAGATTTTTAAGGCCAAATCTGCTGCTGTTAAGAGATAAAATGGCTGTTTTCGTATTTAATTAAAAAAATTCGTTAAACATTTGAAAATAAGCTAATGTAAAAAGAATTAAGTAAACAGTGTCATTGTCTCCCGGTATTTTTTAACAGCGCTATAAGATAGTTCTTTTAAATAATTCATTTTAAATGTATCGTTTCAAATATGACGTAATTTACACCAAAGTTTTATTTCTCTTATTAATATTCAAGTGAAAATACTTTTGTTGTTAGAAGGAAATAATATTTGCGCTGTCTTCGAATTCACGATAATAGTTGAAAAGATTATCTCAAAATATCTCGCGCAAATATATTTTTCAATTTAAATTGTTTTGCTATATTTTTTGCCATTTTAAATATGACAAAATTTCCTCAAATTACAAGTTTTAACGCATAATAATGATTTTTTTTTAATTTTAAGATTTTGTTTCGCTTTTAAAATTCAAGTGCAAATATGGTTCGGCACAGCTGTCATATACATATTGGCGCAATTTTTTTCTGACGCCAATTTCATAAGCCACGGTTACTTAGTTGGTGCTAAAGTGTAGTTATTTTCCTGGATATGGTAACCCAGATGTTGTTGTTTATTCTATTAATGTTTTCGCCAAATTGGCGTTGGAAAAAATTGCACCAATATATATGACATCTGTGCCTATGGTCCTTATGACGTAATTTTCCTGCTTTTAACATGTAATCATTTAATTCTAATTGTAAAGTTTTTTATCTGTTTGTAATAGTCACGTGTAAATAAATTTTTAATTTGAAGTAAATATTATTGATTGCGCTGTTTATACAACTGGCAACAGTTTAAATTAATAACATTTTCTAAAATTTGTAAAAAATATCTCTCGAAATGCTGAAAATTTGAATTTAAAATTGAAATAAAACCTCAAAAAATGAATCAATTAAGAAAAATAAATGCAATCTGCACACCGGGAACTTATAACGTATAAAATGATCTAAAAATGATTAAATTCTCATGTATAGTTTTTGCTCCAATAAAACTTTTTTAATGGAACGATTTTTTCCAACTTTAGCATTAAATATCTCTTAAAATAATTCTTCGATTTGAAAACTGTCTGCATCAGCGTGTTTATCAAATATTTCTCTGTAATACCACTGATTTTCATATTTTTGTATGCAACAGTTTTTTTTAATATTAACGATGAAAGACCATGCTTAAGTATTCAAATTGGATGCGATCTACCCGTAATATCTACGCAGATTTTCATTGGTCCATTTCCAAATCAAAACCTTTTTTTATATATAGAAGGATAGAAGGATTATAATTTACTTTTACTGCTGACGCTGAGATGGATTTTACCATTTGCCAATTACCAGATGATGAGAAAGTTGCGATAAAACTGTTTCAGAAATTTGGAATTCTGCTTAATAAAAGGTTGTGTTCAAACAACCATGAAATGAAATTATGGGTGAGTTCTGGAAATCCGAAATAGACATGTAGCTTAGGATCATGCGAAGAAAGCGTAGGAATACGACAAAGAGGTACAGATGTCATATTCCCCCCATATTGGCGCGATTTTTTTCAGACGCCAATGTCATATACGCAACGGGAAATTAATTGGCGCCAAAGTGTCGTTATTTTGCTTGATGTGGTAACCCGGATTATGTTGTTTCTGCTGTTGATATTTTCGCCAAATTGGCAACCGAAAAAAAATCGTGCCAATATGGGGGGAATATGACATCTGTGCCCGACAAAAAACATGGTTTGAAGTATCGCGGTTGTCTTTTCTTAATGCTTTGAGGTTTATATATTTATGGTGCCAAGAGTTGACATCGATTGAGCTTTGTGAGCTGCAACTTGATATGAATCACAACAAAACAGTGGACTGGAATAGTTATTTTAGAGAAGTTTGTGCAAATGCTTTATGTTCACGACCAAATAGAAAAATCGGTGGACCTAATAAAATTATAGAAGTAGATGAAAGTCTTTTTACCAGAAGAAAAAGCAACGTAGGGCGTGTTCTTCCTCCTCAATGGGTTTTAGATGGTTTATGCCGTGAAACACGGGGATGATTCCTTACACCTATTTCCGATCGCACAGCTGAAATTTTAATGGCGGCAATAGAAAACAATGTAGCTGATGGAAGTATTATTTATACAGATTACTGGAAAGGATATTAAACAGATGAGCTGCGAAGTGCTGGTTATGATCATTTCACAGTAAATCACAAATACAATTTTGTCGACCCTAATACTGGATATCATACTCAATTGTTGAGAGATTATGGGGCATTGCAAAAGGGCGCAACAAAGGACATCGGGGAACAGTTCGTCATCGTTTAGAGTCGTATCTCATAGAGTTTATGTGGCGACGTCTTCATTCAAAAAATTAAATGTTTACTGCAATGCTAAAGGATATGGCACAGATGTCATATTCGCTCCATATTTGCGCGATATTTTTCCGATGCCAATTTGTCGAAAATATCAACAGCATAAACAGCAACATGACATCTTGTATATGACATCTGTACCTATGTTGTTTATGGTGTTGATGTTTTCGCCAAATTGGCAACCGAAAAAAGAAATCGCACCAATATGGGGCGAATATGACATCTGTGCCAAAGAGATTTGTAATTTTATGGCAGCAGTTTAATATGATTTTTATATTTTATTACTTTATTGTATAACAGTGATTTGTTCACTTACTTTAATTATATATTTGTGATTTAATAAAATAGTTCGTAAAATTCTGTAATTTTCAAATGTTATATTTTTAAAATGCTCACTTTACTATCGACAATGTTTTTTTTTCATTTTTCAAATGTTTCAATTCACGTGATTTTCATTTTGCGCCAACTATTGCGCTTGGCGACAATGCTGTCCATATAACGGAAAAGTACCAAAAAGCACAGCCTACTATGATATATACGGCCCACGCATTTCGCCGAAAACCGTCGAAAAAGTAAAGTCGGATTCAGCTTCAAACCCTGAACCAAAACATCACAACGTGCTCTTTTTTGTTTACATTTATACCCTGCCCTGGTAGCGGCTTGTTTCTCATCGTCGAAGTTTCAGAATCATTGATCGTATTTTCAGAATAATAAATTAAATACTTATATTCTTCAATTTCCTTCGATTTAAAAGGATATTTTACACAGCTTGTAGTATTTTAGTGTTCACATACTTTTAAGATTAGCTAAATTACTTATTGTTTACATGATCGTTTGGTTCATTCTGTTATCCTTTTTGGCACTTGTTAGTTATCCCGCCGACCAATTTCGCCAAATTATATAAATCGCCAAACCACCCGCCAAATTATAGAAATTGACGTCATTTTATTTTAAACTAGCAAACCCCGCGGCTTTGCTCGCGTAACATTTGAAATATGCCAAGTGATATTTATATGTCTAATTTTTATCAAAAGGGACTAACTAAATTTTTATTTTATTAAAAGGTAATATTTTATTTTATTAAAAGGTACTTATTACTTTTAGGAATAATTCAAAAATTACAATTTAAAACACATTTTGACTAAACATTATTATTACACTGTATTAGGCAGAAATGAGACTTAAATTAATAAAATGAAATAAAACTAAATAAATGATAATTTAGAAAACATTTTGAAATTTTATGCTCAATTAATACGCTCATTTCAGTATTCATTTGAAGTTTTGAATTTTTTAGAAACAATCTTCTTACATCTTAAAATTAACCATCATGTCGAAGTCCAAGTCCTACCACCTCTCTCAACATAAAGGGCTATGTTGAAACAGGAACTGCCACCATTAATTTGCCAACATTAATTTTGAAATCGGTTTGTTATTTCCTAATATTCCACAGAAACGTAATTTAAAAAGCTTTTAAAGCCCTTTTTTAGAACGTTTGTTGATCCTGTGAACCCCAGGTGGTAGAATCACCGGCATAAAATATAGCCTTGTAGGATCAGAGACTGTTACCACTGATTCGCAACTATTACTTTTATAATCGGTTTATATTCCCTGAAATTGCATAGAATCGTAATATAGAACTTTTTTAGAATGCTTTTCGCACCTCCCCTTCGCTTCACCCCTTTTTAATTCGAATTTATTTTCGACGTTCCTTCGAGGGCATTTATATTTTATTAGTAACTACCATGTCATATTTAAAGTTTCTAGCCTTTTCAGTATCACAGTAATCGCAATTTAGAAAGTTTTTAGCTCCTGCAACCCTCTGGTGGTAGTGGAGCAGATATAAAATATAGCTTATGTTTGAGCAGGTTCTATCACCAAAATTTGTCATCCTTATTTTTTTAATCGGTTTGGTAATTTATAAGTTTGCTTAAAAATTGTAATTTATAACGCTTTTCACTCACTTCATTTTCTTTTTATTTGGAATTTTCTTTCGACTGTTCTTAGAAAGAAGTTTCATCTTGTAAGTAAATACCATGCCATACTTCAAAGTGTTAGACCCCTCAGTTGTGCAAAAAATGCAAATTCGAATATGTTTTGCTTTTGCAACCCTCAGATGGTAGTGTCAGCAACATAAAATATAACCTATGTTATAGCAGGGACTGTCACCATTGATTTGCAACCATTTCTTTTGAAATAGCTTTGGTATTTTCTTAGATTGAGTAGAAATCGCAATTTAGAACGTTTTTAGGACGCTTTTCGCGCATTTTCACCGCTTTTTAAATTTCCAATTTTTTTCGAAACTGTTCTTAAAGATCATTTATAGCTAATAAATATGTACCTTGCCTAATTTTAAGTTGCTAGCCCCTACCGATCACAAAAATCGAAATTTAGAACGCTTTTTTGCTCCTGCAACGTCTTGGTTATAGTGATACCGACATAAAATTGCGTCTATGTTAGAGCAGAGGCTGTCAGTATCAATTTCCTACCATTACGTTTGAAATCAGTTTCATTCTTCCTGAGATATTGCCGACAAATCGGCATCTAGAATGTTTTTAGAACGCTTTTCGCGTATTTTGCTCCTGCATCTCTTCTGGGGTAGTGGAAACAGATATAAAATATATCCTATCTTGGAGCAAGATCTATCACCATCATTTTTACACCATTATATTTGAAATCGGTTCAATACTTCCTGAGATTGCATAGAAATCGCAATTTAGAAAGTTTTTTATAGCGCTTTTTGCGCATTTTGACCCACTTTTAAATTTTGATTTTTATAGGAAATGTCCTTAGAGATCATTGATATCTTATAACTAACTACCATTCCAAATTTCACGATTCTAGGCCCTTCCGTAACGCAAAAGCCGCAATTTAGAACGTTTTTTGCTCCTGCACCCCCTTTCGGGTAGTGGCACCGACATAAAACATCGCCTATGTTGGAGCAAGGGTTTTCACCATCATTTTGACGCCATTATTTTTTAGATCGGTTTAATATTTCCTGAGATTGTGTAGAAACCACCATTAGAACGTTTTTTAGAACGCTTTTCGCGCATTTTCACTCCTTTTAAATTTCGAATTGTTTAAGAACTTTTCTTAGAAATCCTTTATATCTAATAAGTAGCTAATATTTCAAATTTTAATTTCTAGGCCCTTCGGTAACGCAAATATTGGATTTTTAGAAAGTTTTTTGCTCCTGCAACCCCTTTGGGGTTGTGGCACCGACATAAAACATAGCCTATGTTGGAGCAAGGGTTGTCACCGTCATTTTGACACCATTATTTTTTAAATCGGTTTGGTATTTTCTGAGATTGTGTAGAAACAACCATTTAGAACGTTTTTTAGAACGATTTTCGCGCATTTTCACCCCTTTCAAATTTCGAATTGCTTAAGAACTGTTCTTAGAAAGACTTTATATCTAATAAGTAGCTAATATTTCAAATTTCGTATTTCTAGGCCCTTCAGTAACACACAAATCGCATTTTTAGAAAGTTTTTTGCTCCTGCACGCCCTTTGGGGTAGTGACACCGACATAGACATAGCCTATCTTGGAGCAAGCGTTGTCCCCATCATTTTGACTTCAATATTTTTTTAATCGGTTTATATTTCCTGAGATTGTGTAGAAACTACCATTTAGAACGTTTTTTAGAACGCTTTTTGTGCATTTTCAACCCTTTTAAATTTCGAATTGTTTAAGAACTGTTCTTAGACATCATTTATATCTTATAAGTAACTAATATTCAAAATTTCATATTTCTAAGCCCTTCAGTAACGCTAAAATAGAATTTTTAGAACTTTTTTGCTCCTACACCCCCTTTGGAGTAGTGGATCCGACATAAGATATAGCCTATGTTCTAAGTTGGACTATCACCATCATTTTGATACCATTAATTTTGGAATCGGTTCGGTAGTTCCAGAGCTTATCTCCGACAAATAAACAATTTTTTCCTCTTTATAATAGGAAGTATAGATGACAAAAGAACAAATAAATTAGTATAACATTAATAAAAATACAAATAAAACGTCGAAATAAAAATCACTTGATGAAGTAAACACGTGTTGTCAAGTGAATGCAACATTTACGATCAACCATTATTGGCATTTAATCTTACAATTTGGCGATAGTAATTTGGTCGACGGGATAACTAACAAGTACCTTCTTTTTTGAATCTCCCGTATTTACATAAAAATAGCTTGAGTTTCATATACACGTTTTAAAATTAAAATTTGGTTTTTATCAAACTATAGTTCTCATAACTGGCTATGTTTAAATTTTAGTGGTAGCAAAAATCCGTACATGTTGGCAGCTATGCATTTATTAATTATTACAAGGAATTTTATGAGTACTTTAACATATTTAAAAGAAATCCCATTAGTTTTATTGTTTCAGCAGTGAAGATAGCAAATAAATTTGTGACATTGATGTTTTTAGACTATGCATGTTTTTATTTATTGGGGTGAATCGTAGAATACCCTACTTCTCCCCAACCTGGCGATAAATGCGCTAAAGTGGCAAACTTTGTATTTAGTATTAACTTGGTATTAAGTAGCAACCTTGGAAGTATTCTCCGATCGCACCATTTATTATTCCGATAATTGTTAAAAGATATATATATATTTTATATATATATATATATATATATATATATATATATATATATATGATTAGAGTTAATATTTTTATTAAACTCTTTTGAATCATATCTATACGGAAAAAATATGTAAACACATTCGAATTCTCTGAACCCTGCCCAGAGCGGTTTGATTGGTTCTCGTCGTTGAAGTTACGGTCAGAGTCAATTTTCTGTTTTGGGCAGCGTATCAGAGTCCTCTGGCGAGAAACTTCATACATTAAACGCAAATCGGTCTGCCGGTAGTAGTATGCCTTGCAAAAAGTAATGCTTTGGAAATGGAACAAGGAAAATCTGCGTAGATACCGTGAAATGCAACTGATTGGTCAGAGCTTTGACGCTATAAGGGAGGTTACCAAGGGGAGACCCGTCTCTCTGTCACCAAAAGTGACGCCAACTTAGCGCTATTTCCAGTATTTCGCCAAATTTCCATAGACTCCCATTGAAATACAATAGGGTTTACTTGCATGCAGGAAATCAACAAATTGAGATATTTCAGTGCAACAAAAACTAATATTAGCTTATGAATAGAGCTTAATTGAACTATTTACATTATTTTTAAGCACAAACAATAATCTGGAGTTGGCTAGAAAATAGGAATTGCTTCGCTATACCGAATGGAATAGCTAAGCGATTACGCGGGGGGTTGGTGAGCGTAGCGAGCAGGGGGGCGGTGCCCCCCCCCCCTAGTATTAACAAAAGAAAGTGAAATCAGTTAATTAAGAAAAATATGAATCACAAACATTCCTAACAGATGAGAGCATCAATGTTTATGTTCCTACCAATCTGATTATGACTAATACATGATTATAATAGAACTATTTAACTAAGTTTAGTACAATTACGTAAGACTGTAAACAGGAAAAAAGATAAATGCATAGTTGTTCTCCCATTAGTGTCGTTTTGTTAGATTTGAAAGGCCTGGTTGATGTTCTTCGAAATGAGGCTCATCGTTATCTTGATTGCTCAGGTTGGGTCTTCAGTTGGCTTACAATATCCTAGAGAATTGACTTGTCAACCTCTTTTTCCAGGTCATTTCCGGAGATGAAGAAGCTGAGATTGTCACAATGGCCATCGCAATTCAAACGAAGGAGCGAACAAAACAAATCTGGATTCCTAAAGCCACACTTTCCACTGCAGTTTGTTTTGAATTTGAAGTATTTTTTTCGCAGAACAGATGCTGGTGGGTGCGTTTGACAGTTGTTATTGGTATGGTGCTTCTCTTGGTTTTATTCCAGCCCCATTTCTTAGCTTTTATACAGTTACCTAGCCATAGCTGTGCTGGTAGTAAACTCTTACACATGTGTATCAAGTTGCATATTCTGTTGGAGGAAGCGACGCTATATTTGCAGCGATCTTAAAAGAATTTGTAGTGTTACTGCAGTAATAATACTGTGAGCTAGTGCTGTTGCGTAATCAACCGAACTCAATTTTTTTCAGCAACTTTATCATATTTATTTTATTTTAATTCTTTATACTTTTTTGATGTTGTTGGAAACAATAGCTTTATGTTTTAGGTGGAATTGTTTTGTAATCCAAAGATGTAGCTGGTGAAAAAATATATTTAAAAGATAAAGCCAAGCGATTTTTGATATCATAACTATAGGTCTCTATAGAATAAGGTAAAAAGTAGCATTTTTTAACGAAACGTGTAAGCGTTATAGTTTTTCAATTTGAATAGAGACATCTATTTTATGGTTATTATTTTTGCAATTTTATTGAACTCTCAATCAAGTAAAGAACCTTGTCTGCCGGTGTGCGTGCATATTAGTAATCTGACATTTAGTGGCGTCCGCAGACAAGACTTGTTGAGAAAGAGATGGCTTTAAGTTTAAGTGATAATGTGAAATTAAGAGGAACTGTTAGAAGTGGTTTTACAAAACAACTAAATTCCATAAAAGAAGAATTAAAAGAAGATGCGCCTGATAAGAAGAAATTGCAGATTTCTTTATCGATGTTACAAGATAAACACAAACAGTTGATCGAGCTTAACTATAAAATTCTTCTTCAGAAAATAGAAAACAACGCACACGATTTGGATGAAGAATCTGAAGTAGCTGATGGTTATGTGCGACAATTTCTTGAAACACAGGTTAGGGTTTATGAATTTATCAATGTATCTTCTAATGATATAGATAACAGTTCTAGTATTAGTGAAGCTAATATTAAAAGAAAGTTTAAACTTCCGAAACTTGAACTTTATATATTTGAAGGGGAAATAAATAACTGGTTACAATTCTGGTGCCAGTTCAAAAAAATACACGAAGATTCGGATATAGTTCCGTCTGATAAATTTCAATATTTTATTCAGGCTACAGTAAAAGGCTCTAGGGCCAGAGAAATTGTAGAATCGTTCCCCCCAACTGGCGATAATTACGCCAAGGTAATTGATAGTTTGAAATCTTGATTTGGTAGGGAAGATCTGTTAGTAGAAGTATATATCCGAGAGTTATTAAGATTAGTTTTGAAGAATTCGTCTTCAAGAAATAACTCTAGTTACATGTGTTCACTCTATGATAGTTTAGAATCCCATATTAGAGCTCTTGAAACTCTTAATGTCACTACAGAAAAGTGTGCCGCTATGTTATTCCCTTAGTAGAATCATGGATGCAGAAGAATTTTTAAAGGCATGGCAAAGAAGTTCTAAGTTTATAGATGGCGCGGAACCTAAAAATAGGTGAGATAATTTAATGGAATTCTTAAAATCTGAAGTAGAGTCGGAAGAAAGAATTAATTTAGCCTTATCTGGATTTGAACTAAAACCTAAGATTAAAAAACAGGATATTTCAGTAGAAAAACAAATATCTACCGCTGCTGGTTTATTATCCACCAGTCCGGCTTTCGTTAAAAGTTGTGTTTTTTGTAACGGACAGCACGAAAGTTGTAACTGCTTTAACGCACAGAAAATAAACTTTGTTAATAAACAGAAGATTTTAAAACAAAAGGACTGTTGCTTTAAATGTTTTAAACGAGGGCACTGCTCAAATAAGTGTAATTCATTCATAAGATGTCTAGTTTGTAGTAAAGAACATGCCACACTGATGTGTCCAGAAATATTCTTAAATAAAAACGTTTCGGGAGGCCATATTGATAAAAGGAATAAAAAAGAAGATAAAACACAACCATCTGCCCAGAAAACATCTGAACAGAACTCTGTTAATTTATCGAGTTTATCCCAGAATCCAAAGGTAATTTTGCAAAATTTGGTAGTGAAATTAAAAGGGCCTCATTCATGTTCATATGTTTGAGCGTTCATCCATACAGGTTCAGAGAAGTCTTATATTTTAAAACGCACTGCTGAAAATATGGATTACGAACCATTGAGAGAAGATCTAGTTAACCATTCTTTGTTTGGGGGAAAGAAAACAAGTAGAATTAAGCATATGTGTTACAAAATACATTTAGAAAGTTTAGATGGGAAATTTCTTTGTAATTTTGATGTTCTGGATGAACATGTTATTTGCAAAAATATTCGTTCGGTACAGAAATGTCCTTGGATAGATGAACTAAAAGATATGAAAATTTCCATAAGTGATATAAACGAAAAACCAGGACCAATCGAATTTTTAATCGGTGCCGATGTTGCCGGAAGATTATTAACTGGGTGCAAAAGAACATTATCCTGCAATTTAGTTGCAATTGAAACATATCTAGGCTGGACACTGAAGGGTAAAGTTCCGATTAATGTCGTCCATGAAAAGTCTGACGCAATGGTTTAAACATCTTTATTTTCGAAAGAATTTACTATAACAGACCTGTGGAGTCTTGATGCAATCGGTATAACTGATCCTGTAATTCAGAAGTCCCAAGAAGAGAAGGAACGTGAATCAAAAATCAGCTTCTTGGACTCAGTTACTGTAAATAACGAAGGACGTTATGAAGTCTATCTCCCATGGGCTGAAGAACGTCTTCCTATTTCTAGTAATGAAAATATAGCGTTAAAAAGATTAGAAATCATGACTAAAAGACTTGATTCCTATAATTTGCTTACATCCTATAACGAAGTTTTTAATGACTGGTCGACTTTGGGCATAATTGAAGAAGTTTCTATGAATTCAAAGGTAGACTCTGTGCATTACTTATCCCATAGACCAGTGCTCAAAGAGAACAGCATGACGAAAATTCGTCCAGTTTTTGACGCATCTGCGAGAGAAAAGTCATCCCCGTCGTTGAATCAATGTCTGGAATGTGGGCCGAACTTAATGAAGCTTATTCCCAATATTCTCGTTAGATTCCGCGAACAAAAATACGGTGACAAAACGGATATAGAAAAGCCTTTTTTTACAAATAAGCGTCAGAACAGAGTGAAGGGATTTATTAAGATTTTTTTGGTGGAGTGATAAAGATGAAAGAAAGTTGAAAATACTTCGTCATTCAGGATTAGTTTTTGGCTTAAAGTGCAGTTTTTTCATTTTGGCAGTCATTATTGAATTTCATTTACTGAAATACGCTGATAATCCTTGTTCTGACAAAGAGGTGATAACAAAACTTCTTCACAGTTTTTATGTCGACAATATTGTTACAAGTTTTTCTAACAAAGACAGATTGATACAATTTATACAGGAAGCAACAAATGTAATGGAGGAAGGTAAATTCAATTTGAGGGGTTGGCAATATTCTGAAGATAATGTCGAGCCTACAATTTCACCTGTACTTGGTCTATTTTGGGACCGACAAAATGATACTTTAACTCTTAATTTGGACTAGATAGAGAATTTTGGGCTAGGAAAAATTGCAAAACGGACCATTCTCTCCATTGCACACAAGGTGTTTGATCCAATTGGATTGGCAAGTCCAGTTTTCTTGTTGCCGAAGATTTTATTACAGAGAATGTGGAAAGATGGAATTCCTTGGGACGAAGAATTTGATGATAATATAAGAAAGGAATTCTCCAGCTGGTTTAGCAACATTAGCTACCTGAAACAAATATTTGTAAGAAGATTATTTTGTGTTGATGCAAACTATGAAACTCTTAGTATACATACCTTCTGTGATGGAAGTCAACACGCTTATGCCGCTGCAACATTCGTTAGAATGAGTACTGCTGACGGAGTCGAAGTACATCTATTAGCTGCTAAATCCAGAGTTGAACCTGTCAAAATAATTACCATCCCACGTCTTGAATTAATCGCTGCCACGGTGGGAGCTAGACTATGTGCTTCAGTCATGAAAGGACTCCTGTGGGAAAATGCAAAATTGTATTTTTGGACAGACTCCTCTACGGTATTGAGTTGGATACAAAGAGAAGAATCTTGGACTGTTTTCGTAAGCAATCGAGTGAAAGAGATTAGAAAAATAACAGATCCAAACTCATGGAATCACGTACCCGGAACTAAAAACCCAGCTGATCTTCCATCCAGAGGATGTTCTGCGAAACATCTAATGAAAATAAAATAGTGGGATTGCCCAAGTTGGCTCAAGGAAACTGAAGATAAATGGTCATCGTCTAATATAGTCGCTGATGAAAACGCCATTGCCCAAGAAAAGAGGAAGTCAAAAATGCCTGTTGATGAACAATCAGTAAAATGTTTAACGAACCAGACAACATTTTGTGAGTGGTGCAATTCACCTAAATATAAGAAGAATAGTCTTTGTAAGTACCATGGATTTGAGTGGTATTTTAGGTTTTTTAAAATTATGATAAAATTAAAAGTATATATAAATATTTTACAGACATACATACAATAAATACAATAAACCCAACTGTAGTGAAAAATTAGCCAGAGCCAGGAAACGAACCCGGGACCACAGTATACAAGACTGCTGCTCTAACCACTGAGCTACTCCGGCTGATGCCTGAGTCTGCAATTTCTCACTAATAAACCATGTTGGGTGAGTCACCAGCCATCTATACGACAGTCTTGGATGACCGGACAACGATGAATAGATTTTACTATTACATCGATCTACGATAATTATAATAAAGCACACATACTACAATATATATTAAACACACATGCACACATATATATTGCTTTATTATAATTATCGTAGATCGATGTAATAGTAAAATCTATTCATCGTTGTCCGGTCATCCAAGGCGGTCGTAGATGGCTGGTGACTTCCCCAACATGGTTTATTAGTGAGAAATTGCAGACTCAGGCATCGGCCGGAGTAGCTCAGTGGTTAGAGCGACTGCCTGGAATGCAGTGGTCCCGGGTTCGATTCCTGGCTCTGGCTAATTTTTCACTCCAGTTGGGTTTATTGTATTTATTGTATGTATGTCTGTAAAATATTTATATATACCTTTAACTGTTGAATGCAGCGGTTATTTATGTGTGTATGTGTGTTTAAATATATATTGTAGTATGTGTGCTTTATTATGTATGATAAAATTGTTCGTCTGGTGGCTTGGATTCACAGGTTCATTCAGAATTGTAAGATAACCAAAATCTCGAGGTTGAATGGAGAATTATCCCTTCAAGAAATAAATGCAGCTGAAAAAGTAATTGTGAGACTTATTCAGAAAACACTTCAGAAAACAAAAGTAAATTAGACACTTTAGATGTTTATAAAGACGAACATGGTCTCCTCAGATTGAAGACAAATTGTGTACAGAAAAGATGCTGAAGATTTTCGATGTCCAATGATTCTACTGCCGAGCATCCTGTTGTCAGAAGACTTATCATGACAGAGCATCGAAAAAATTGCTATGCTGGATCGCAAATATTACTAAATATTTTGAGAAAACACTATTGGATCTTGAATGCGAGGAAAACGATCAGATCCGTGATATCGAAATACGTTATTTGCATACGACAAAAAAGAATTTCTCTAACCGCTCCTGTTGCAGCACTTCCCGAAAATCGAATGAAAGATGCAGAAGTTTTTGAAATCACAGAATTCGACTTGGCTGGGCCTTTATACCTTAAACGAGGTTGGAAAGCATGGGTTTGTTTGTACACCTTTGCGATATACCGAGCTGTACATATTGAAATTTTGTCATCTTTGTTGACAGAAGTATTTCTACAGAGTTTTCGGAGATTTATAGGAAGAAGAGGAAGACCCTTTACGGTTTATTGTGATAACGGTTCTAACTTTGTTGGAGCTTCAATTGCACTTAAAGAGGTTGACTGAAATAAAGTCGTTCAGCATATACTACCAGGAAAATAGAGTGTTTTTTTAACACGCCGATAACCTCACGGTGGGGAGGATTTTGGGAAAGATTAATTGGTGTTATGAAATCTATTCTTAGAAGAGTCTTAGGAAAGTCTAGTGTTTCTTATGAAGAAATGGCAACCATTTTATGCGATAGAGAATCAATAATTAATTCTCGACCTCTTACGTATATTTCTGAATGCAATGGTGAACTTGTCCCGCTGTATCCTGCTTTGTTCATACAAGATGTAAAGCAAATGGGCACACCAGATTTTGACGTTGTGGATAAAAACAAGTTGAATAGAAAATTCAAATACAGAAAAAAGCTAACATCTGATCTGCGAAACAGATTTCGTTCTGAATATTTAGGATTATTGATCCAACGTCCTCAATATAAGAAATGTAAAGAACAAATTCAACTTGGTGACGTCGTGTTAATTGGCAGAAATAATACCAAACGTATGGGTTGACCTTTAGGACGCGTCATAGAACTTATTCCCGGAAAAGATGGTGTCACCAGATTAGTCCGTCTACAAACATCAACATCAGAAGTTTTACGGCCTATTCAGCGAATTTATCCCCTAGAAGTATCTTAAACGTGGTCTGAGGAACGAAAGTAACTCAATTCATTTCTGACTATTCAGACTGTGTCTAAAGTTGAACCTGTGAAGCTTACATGATGCGGGCGGCAAATCAAAGTTCCTCAAAAGCTAGAGTTGTAATGTAAGAACTTTTCGTGACTAGTTGAGTTGCCTCTCACCAACTCAAGATGGGAGGATGTTGCGTAATCAACCGAACTCAATGGTTTTCAGCAACTTTATCACATTTATTTTATTTCTTTATAATTTTTTGATGTTGTTGGCAACAATAGTTTTATGTTTTGATGGAGATGTTTTGTATTCCAAAGGTGTAGCTGGTGAAAAAATATATTTAAAAGATAAAGCAAAGCGATTTTTAATATCATAACTATAGGTCTCTATAGAATAAGGTAAAAAGTAGCATTTTTTAACGAAGCGTGTAAGCGTTAATGTTTTTCAATTTGAATAGAGACATGTATTTTATGGTTATTATTTTGGCACTTTTATTGAACTCTCATTCAAGTAAAGAACCTCGAATGCCGGTATGCATATTAGTAATCTGACATTTATAGTACTCATGTTCTAGCATTTTTTAAGGTATTCTTTTATTTTTATTAAAAATAGTGTTTCTATGAAAATATTTATGTTTTCTGAAATGAGAGACTCATTCTCTTTCAAAATTCGTCTGGAGGAGGATATTGAGTAGATTTGTAAACCTGAGACCAAATATCTTCAGCCACTACCCTTGCCTTAATCTGAAAAATCCGCCGTCATCCTTCCTGGGGAGATGACCATCGTTGTTGATATCAAACATCACTCAAAATGTTATGACATGTGTTCATAAAGCAAAGAATAGGTACCTTGTTTGCAGTGGTTGATATAACAATATCTTCTTCACACTTGTTTAGAAGACGTGATTTAACTCTTTTGACTGAAGGACAGTATTCACCTGCTTTTATCTGGTCTGTTAATTCTTCTATAGAAAACTGGTATTGTTCTTCATTTTCCTCCAGATAAAATAAATGAGTTACATAGCTGTGTCTATATCAGAGGCAAATGGACTTGTCTGCGTCTCTGTGGGTTTTGTGAGCTGATAGGGCTTTTTCATACATTTCAAAGGACACCACCTATCAACAGTAACAATTCAGTCATATGATCTACTCCGTAGATTATAGCAAGCACCAACTCATCAGCATAATTTTCAGAAAGTAGTTTAACCTTTAAAAGGATTGTCAATGTAGAATATGTTCTGTTTTGTTATCACTTTATGAATTTCTTTTGCTGTAAAGTATTGTGGGACTTTTTCTGAAAACAAAAAGTAGCGACTTTTAATGAAAACTGTTGCACTGTTGAACGGCTGGTTTTCTACGTCTTCAGAAATCCTCTTCAAGTTGCAGCAATGTGTTTTCGTTTGTGTATTGTTTACGGCCTTTTTTATGGATCCTTAGAGACTCCTTGTTCAGTAAATGATTGCTTTACTCATCTTTTCGTTTTTTACTTGCAAATCAGATAGACTCCACATCTTTTGATTTCACTTCTGTTACTTTAGATCCGCCCATTAACTCCGTGTCATAGATAAAACGCTTTTATACCATCATATATTACTCCACGTCTCACAGAATTGCTTAAAAACATATAATTTTTAATAAAATACACACTGCAAGGGTCGTCCAAAATTTGGAAGGTGAAAATTTGTTGGGTCCTACCCTTCTGTTTTGTTCCAGTGTGCTAAAAATTAAAGCAGATCAAATTTGAGAGCATTTCAGTAAAATTTAGAGGTAGCTCAATGTAATTTAAGTTTGCAACATTGTACTACAGTGGCACCCAGTGAGTAAATATCATTTGAACTGCAACTTTTATCAGATTGTTTCTAAACCATAACTTTTTATCAGGTAATTTCTAAACCATAAATTTTATCAACTAATTTCTAAACCAGAACGTTTTAGCAGATAACTTTTAACCGAAACTTTTAGCTTATTCTAAACCTTAAATTTTGTGAGATAGTTCCTTGGCTTTAAACAGCTTTACAACATTTTCACAGTGTGTTTATAGCATGTTTTGATTTCCAAAGTGATATGTTTAGCAATCATCAGTAATAAGGATCATGTCTTCACTTTTGTTTCTTTTTAAAAAGAAGATTAAATAAATATTTTTCTGTAAAGTATAATACTTAATTTTATGTATTATTATGTCAACATCATCTACTTCAACAAGATCAAAAACAAACATTTATCTCCTTGGATCTACTGTAACTGAGCTTACTGGCAATAAACTACCTTCAATACGCATGGCACTGGGTCTTTTTTTTACATCACCATGTTGAAATGAACAGTACTATAAGGGAGTCTTCAGCAACTACAATAAGAGAAATTACAAAATTTTGAAGTGGAGGCTATTAAAGAAAAATAAAAATAGAATTATAGTTACCCAAAAGAGCAAAGAAGATGAATTTATTTCGAAATTTGATGATCTGTTTGATATTGCACATGCTAATGCTCTTAACATGATAAATATTTCTGAGGATAAAGACTTCCTGTTAGCACAACTTGAGAAAGGGAGAAAGGGTTCTATGCTAGATATGAATAAGTGTTTGGAGAAGAAAGAAAAATGGCTGATTTAAGAAGGAAGGCTATCTCTGAAAGAAATCAAAGAATGAAACCAGTTTGTGAAGAAGCAGAAGCAACTGTTCATTTATTATCGCCAGAAGAATCAGACAAAGTTGAAAACGAAGTCAAATAGGCATCATTCCCAGTAGCAGAGAAAGGACCGAACAACTCATCCAAACAGAAAAGAAAAAGAATGAGAATTATGACTCCAAATCTGGCTGTAGCTTTATACAGGACTAAAGTTTCAGACCGAAAAGCTGTGTTTGTCGTTGCCGAAACAGTAATGAGCTTGTGTTGTGTAGTAGATGAAGTAACTCTTAGTAGAAGTTCCATTCGTTGAGAAAGATATAAACACCGGTCTAAAATATATGAGCAGCTCAAAGCCGAATTTGGAGGACATGTTAACTTAACAGTTCACTGGGGTGATAAACTCTTACAAGACCTAACTTTGAAAGAGAAAGTTGATAGACTTCCAGTAATTGGGTCTGGAAAAGGAGTCTCTCAGTTACTTTCAGTGCCCAAGTTTCCATCAGGAGACTGAGGTCAAGCTGCCGCAGTATATGCGACCTTACAGGATTGGGGTATAGATGATAAAGTAAGTGCCATGTGCTTTGACACAACAAGTGCCAATACTGGTCGAATTAAAGGCACTTGTAAGGTATTTGAACAAAATATGAATAAGGAGCTGCTTTCTTTGGGATGTCGCCTACACATTATGGAATTGATTATTAAGGCAGTTTTCGAAAAAAGCTTAGGATTTTCTTCATCACCAGAGGTACCACTATTTAAAAGATTCCAAGCCAACTGTAATTTTATTGACAAAGAGAAGTATGATATGGCAATTGGTAATACAGAAATTTTGAATCAAATAATAGATATAAAAGATGACATAATTAATTTTTCTAAAATACTACTGGGCAAAAATAAACAACCAAGAGATGATTATCGAGAATTTCTTGAACTTATCTTAATATTTTAGGCGAAACCCCTTCACGAGGTGTCATATTTATGAAACCTGGAGCCATGCACCATGATCACTGGATGCCCAAAGTGCTGTATTGTCTAAAAATATGGATGCTTAGTAGCCAGTTCACCCTTACTTCAAGAGAACAAAAAAGGATTGCAAAAAATATGTGTATTTGCGGTACGAGTATATCTAAAAGCTTGGATGACAGCACCAGTGCCACAAAATGCACCTATCAATGATTTCAATTTAATGAAATCTCTGTTACAGTATAAGAATATTGATGATGAAATATCTAAAGCAGCATCAGAAAAGCTAGCCAAACACATTTGGTATTTATATGAGGATCTTGTCGCCTTAGCTCTTTTCGACAATAAAGTGCCTCATTGCCTTAAAAGGCTCATAGTAAAGGCCATGAAAGACGTTAATTGTAAAAAAGAAGCCACAAAGCGTCCTAACATTACACTTGAAACATTTGTCGGCATGAAATTTGCAGGCTTTGTGACGAAGCGATCAGCTTTATTATTCCAACAAATGTGCCTACCACATGCGTTCCTCCAAGTAGACCCAGAAATATGGGAAAATCAGGAGACTTTCTGTAAAGCATTAGAATTGTCAAATCAATAAAAGTTGTTAATGATCATGCTGAAAGAGGCATAGCCTTAAAGAGTTTTGTGGAAAAATAACGTACAGTGATACACAACTACAATACTTACTGCAGGTGGTTAAAGAACATCGACGAACATATCCTGACTGCAAAAAACAGAGTTTGGCAGGTACTGACAAATACATGATTATTTAAATATTAATGGCGTATATTTACTTGTTAATTATTTATAACATATATTGAATA
This sequence comes from Maratus speciosus, assembly GCA_963932465.1. Taxonomy (NCBI): domain Eukaryota; kingdom Metazoa; phylum Arthropoda; class Arachnida; order Araneae; family Salticidae; genus Maratus; species Maratus speciosus. The sequence continues at coordinate 68,137,011 of OZ010790.1, forward strand.
TATAAGTGTACTTCAATTACTTAGAATTCTCAGATTCTTACCCCCATGTATGGCGAATAAATCTTTTTTAGATATTAGTAGCAGTTGAATTCTTTAAATTGTAAATTTACAAAGAAAAAGGAAATTTTTAAGAGTGTTGAGCTACTTCTAAATATTAAAATTTTAAGCTCAAACTTCATAATATTTATTTTTTAACTAAAATTAACAAATTAAGAGGATAGCACCAGTAAAAAATTTAAAAAAATAATAATCGACCTTTTTTGGACCACCCTACTACACATACATTAAACCAAATGCATAACCGACCGACGAGACGCATAGAAACAAACTGAGAGCTGAGCTTTCAATTTCAACACGACCCAAAAAAGTGTTTTCGTCCTCCGATGATGGAATTTGAATATATCGCTAAAATTCTTTTCGCTTGTATTGCCAAAAGTTTACATCTTAGAAAAAAAAACATTGCATATGAAAAATGTAGGAAGTTTTCTTTAGTTTAATTTAGTGCAGCAGTTTTTTGAAAAAAGTTTAACCATCTAGCGAATACAATGGAAAACCCGAAAAAACCTCAATTTTTTCATGGTTTTTTGCTTATAACTTTTTAATCAGACCAGATACGAGGTGGCAAAGTTTAAAATCGTGCTCAGCACCTCCAAAAACATAAAGGAAGAAAGAGAAAAAAAAACTTCTCCAAAACTTTACAGGCAGACGCCTTTTTAGGTCTAATTTTACTGGACTACTAATGTTCACGGCCTAAACATTAAAATTAACCATTTGCCAAACAATTAGGTTCTAATATCTAAAAAAAAAAAAAAAAATCTGATAATTAATAGATACCTCCTCCGTTGCTCAATATCAAGTCACTGAAAGTTTAATAATAAATGTATGGAATTGTTTTTTATTAAACAGTTATTAAAATATTTGTAATTTCCATTTTCTTAAATAATGTATATTTCTGAAATGTGTTTTTACCTTTCACTGCGAGTTTACATTGTACTACATAGCGCATTGTTTGGAACAGGTAAATACATGTAGTAAGTTAAAAGAGGTGGGAAGTAAATTATAACATTTGCATTATTACTTATAGTAAAATTTAATTTGATTTTCGGACGATTCTTTGGGATGAATTGTGTTCCAGAATGGAGATGCCACTGTACATGATTTCATTACATTTTATTTTATTTATCACTAGCTGTAATAGTCCTCATACTAGCAAAATTTATCTGTAAAAAATTATTAAGGTGCAACTTGGCGCAGTATATTTCAAGCAGCGTTAAAAACCCCTGAATATGTAAACTTAAAGCAGACTGTTTTTGATAGTAAATAGCGTACCATCCTAAGTGCAAAGAATAACGGAAACTTATCTGATTGTTGGAAATATCGCATAAAATATTCTTTTTCTTAATTACTACCAACTGTTTTCACACAATTGGTTAGATCAACTATTCTATTCTCCTATTGGCTTATATCGGATTTTCCTGCTTTCCTATTGTTCAATGAACTTCTCACTTGAATCCGATTCTGTCCTATATAATTGAGTTAGTTTCCGTTGGTTCCGTTAAAGTTGTTTCAAATTTATATAATATTTTACTATATTGTAAAATTCTCATATTCTGCCGGAATTTTATAGAGGCAATCTTTCAAGTTTTAAAAATATTTCAAATGGCATAACATTTTTCATTTGTCAAGAGACAGATTTGTAGTACTAATATTTATTTAAACATTTCTGGGTATTGAAAGTTTTACCAAATGTAATTTTTTTCCTGACTTGGAAATCATACACTGCCTGATTTTTTAAAAAGGCTCTATTGGAATGCTTTAAAAGATGCAGTTTCCAAATATCGTAAAATGCATATATTTTCAAAATTACCAATGAACTCTATCAGTAGTCATTGGTTATATGTTCAGTTTTCACTTTTCTTTTTCTATTATCTTAAAACAGTACTGGATATTTTAGTAAAAATTACGATTTTGAACAATTTTATATCCGTAAGGAAGAAAGGCAAAAAATTAAAGGGCGAAGCCATTAAAGGAAAATGTTAAAAAAAAAAAAAAAAAAAAAAAAAAAAAAAAAAAAATAAAGGAAATCAATTAGAATGAAAGACTTTCAAGAATATTCGCATTTTATTTAATTTTTGTTCTTTTACTTAGAAGCTTATCCTGGTTAAGTATCTGCACTTTTTTCCAATTACATAATTACATATTTTTTAAACGAATTGTAAATAGCCTGCTTTTTTTTAAAGACATATGTATTAATATGGCTTTTTTATATGTCTTTATTGAGCTTTTTCATGTGAAAATACGAATAGTCACAAATACGCTGCAATAGATATTCGGGAACAATGCACCCAGACTAATAGAAAAATGTAATTATGTTTGAAAAGGACAATTTACAAAACCTACATAAAGAGCAGGATTTGTGTTATTGTTTAATTAATATTTAGATTAATTTAATTAAGATTTAAGCTATACAAATCAATCAGCAATAGTGATTCTTTTTTATAATGAATATATTTTTATAGCCATTTTAAGACAAAGTTTCTTTTTATATCTTTAGCAATGCGATTCCATTTCTCTGTTTTTCTTCAACAACGACAGAAAACTCCGGAAAAAATACTTAAATAAAAATTAAATGCAAATTTCGCTAGTTTTTTTTTATTTTTATTTTTTTTTTTTAAATAAATATATCAAGGATACTTTTATGCTCTTTTTAACAAAAAGATTAGGCGGAAAATTGATTATGTATTTTATAAAATGCACTTACATTTATAAGCATTAAATATATTTAAATTAAATGACAGTTTAAAAATAAGAACATAGCTTACTTAAGAAAAAACTTTCTTAGAAGAAGAAAATTTCTAATCATCTAAATTTTTGTCAAAAAATGCTATCAATCAGACCTGTAAAGTATTTTTTCATTTTATTTTCAGGGCGTTTGTAAATGGATATTTTCATGCTCATTTTGGTAAACATGCTCAAAACTTTCCATGATGTAAGGTTTCAATATAAATCCAGATATTTCACAGGATTGGCAAATTATAAAATTTTCTTAAAAGAAAAAGAAAATTTACATTTTGGAACATAAAAAGGATTGCATATTTTATAAACATCATTACATTTTTTAAACAGTTGGAGGTTAAGACTAAATTGAACTTTTAAGGTAAAAGCCTGCTGTATTTTTATATATGTTATAAAATCTCCCGTCTTCTAAATATAACTTCCCTTTCGTGTAGCTTTTTTTTTGTTACTTTTCTATTTCCTTCAACAACTAGTTGAAACAGTTATTCTTTCCTTTTTACCTTTCTTCTCTTGTAATTTTAAGACCTCGCGGGATATTTTAGGCGAAAAAAAGATATTTCACCAATTGAAAAAAAGAGAAATGAAAAAAATTGACGAAAAAAGCATATAAAACATCGAAAACTTAGAGGGGGAGGGGTGATGCGTGGAAATTCAGAGCATTTTTTTATAAACCCAATTTGAAAAACATTTTAACTAAAGAAGCTTTTTGACAAAAAAAAAGTGAAATTTATCTTTGAAAAAAGGATATATTTTTTAAGTATGAGAGAAAATGAAAGATAATTGAATAGCTGCAATCCAATTCGCTTTATAGTTATCTTTTCCTTATTTTCTCGGATATTCTATTATTATTATTATTATTATTATTATTATTATTTTCCTAAGTTAACGTTGTTTTTTCCTGATAATGTGTGTAGAGTTCCTAAAATTTACATCATTTCATTTGTTTAAAACGGATTAATAACAACTAATTGCATCTACCCAAGTACCTACAGGGTGTCCAGCGAATAACACCCTGATTTCAAAATTAAATATCTCAAAAACAAAGATCAATAAAATTATAAGGTAAACGGTTTGTTTATTAGCTAAGCTGTAAAAATGTTGTATATATAGAAGTTGCAAAATTTAGTTACAAAAACCTTTAACAGATGGCGCTGTAATAGCAATGCCTATAAATTGAGCTTCGAAGTCCAGAGCGCTAGCATCTCATTCCTAGATAGCTCCCTATGGAAGGACGAAAAGTGGAAAAGTCCGCTTCTTACTTGGGGTGATGTGTAGAAGCTTAGCCATGTGTTGACAGAATTGAGTTGTGTCTCGAATTTTGTTATAAGCTATACCAAAGCTATAATATAATATGCCAAATATAAGCTATACCAATATAATATAAGCTATACCAAAGCTTTTTATAAGCTATAAGTCTGGATACCAATATCTCTGTGGTATGTCTTTTCTCTCCTAATTTTTAACTTGTGCAATCGAATCGAAACAGAGGAGGATTTGAAAAAATTGGAAATCTTTACTTTTTAATATTTATTAAAATTGAGAAAAAAAAAGTTTGAATTAAAAAAAAGTTTGTAGTTTTTAAATATAATTAAGCTAAAAGAACCTTTGTTTAAGAAAGTCATTGACATTTGTAATAATGATTCGTAAATAATATATATATATATATATATATATATAATGCTTTCAAAAATTTTTTTAAAAAACAAATAACCCAGTGCATCAGGCGCAACGCAGCTTCTTATATGCACTAAGTGAATATAGCTCTAATAAAAGTTTTAATAACATCATTGTGGGACAAATTAATAGATTTTATAGAATTTGTAGTAATAGAGAATTTTTGAGTTCACAGATTTTTAAATTTACTGCTAATCTTTTTTATAATAATTTATTTCCATACCAGTTTATTTTTCATTATGTAAATCAACTTAAGAAGAGTTTTATAAAGTGGCAAGAGCTAAGCGGCCAAACACAGTAATGGATGCCAAGGTAGCTGCTTGAATATATGAAGGGTGTGGACTAAAGTCTTTAAGAACGTCTGCATGTTGATGTGCTTCAAGTAGAAACTGCGGTGACTTGGAAAGAAAATTAATGATTATGGGGATAATGGAAAGACAAGTCTTCACGACGCTGGTCTAACTTGGATTATGGCCTTGCTTGCAACTCCTGCTGATGGAAAGAAGTGGAGCGTAGTGATTGTTTTAAAGGTAGCAAGTTTTTTTCAGGTCTTCATGGGTAAAGGTGGGGATATGGCCTTCTCACATGTTCAATACTTCTAATTGCTTAATGAATTAGTCATATTAAAAAAAAAAAAATTAAAAATTTTTATTAATTTTTATTTACGTTTTATAAGCTAAATCGGTTTTCTTGGATTTGAATTGGTTGGTTATATTTGTTTTTAAAGCAGTTTTGATTCGTTAAAATTTTTTTTATAAAATAGCTTTGTTATGTTGTGTTTTTGAAAGTTTAAATCTATTGTTATACTTTTGGAGTATGTGGGTTGGCCATATCTTGCGAAACCCGTGAGGATCCAATTTCTGTTTTTGATACCTGCTTTTTTCACTCCTCCCACTTTCTGAAGAGCAGGGAGTGGTTTGTTTGTTGTTTTTTCGTTATAAATTTTCATGGATTTTTATTGTTGTTTTGCACCCTCTTTTCATAATAATTTTCATAATAATTCACTTTTATTAGAGCTATATATATATATATATATATATATATATATATATATATATATATTGTTTTTTTTTTTTTTTTTTTTTTTTTCAAGTTGTAGAAAACAGTTTGAATGGAAAAATAAAAAGTTTCTATTTTTAAAAAATCAGTTAAGTTAAAAAAATGATTTTAATTTTAAAAACTCGTTTTCATTTTTTATTATCATTGAGCACAGAAGTATGGTGCAACTTCTATTATGTTATCTGAAGTTTTGGAAAGGAGTGCAGCCTCGAAAATAATTTTGCTTCGCCGTTGATGTCATAACTTATCAATTGGTTTTAAAAAACGAAATAATTTAATGCATAATTTTTGCCCCTAAAACTTTGTTTAAAAAGAAAAGAAATATTTGTGTTGTGCTGCAACCAAAATATTATGCCGTGATTTAAAAATATAAATGAAAAATAATTTTTTATTTATAATAATTCATTATTTATAATAATTTCGTGTTTTAAAAATACAAAAAACTAGCAAACCCCGCGGCATTGCTCGCGTAACATTTGAAATATGCCAAGTGATATTTATATGTCTAATTTTTATTAAAAGGTACTAACTAAATTTTTATTTTATTAAAAGGTAATATTTTATTTTATTAAAAGGTAATATTTTATTTTATTAAAAGGTACTTATTACTTTTAGGAATAATTAAAAAAATTACTATTTAAAACACAGTTTGATTAAACATCATTGTTACACTGCATAAGGCAGAAATGAGACTTAAATTAATAAAACGAAATAAAACTAAATAAATAATAATTAAAAAAAATATTTTGAAACTTTTATGCTCAATTAATACGCTCATTTCAGTATTCTTTTGAAGTTTTGAATTTTTTAGAAACCATCTTCTTACATCTTAAAATTAACCATCATGTCAAATTCCAAGTCCTACCACCTAGCTCAACAGAAAGGGCTATGTTAAAATAGTAACTGTCACCATTAATTTGCCAACATTAATTTTGAAATTGGTTTGTTATTTCGTAATATTCCACAGAAACGTAATTTAGAAAGCTGTCAAAGGCCTTTTTTAGAGCGTTTGTTCTTCCTGTGAACTCCAGGTGGTAGAATCATCGGCATAAAATATATCCTGTGTAGGATCAGAGACTGTTACCATTGATTCGCAACTATTACTTTTATATTTGGTTTACATTCCCTGAAATTGCGTAGAAATCGTAATTTAGGACTTTTTTAGAATGCTTTTCACACCTACACTTCACTTCACCCCTTTTTAATTCGAATTTATCTTCGACAGTCCTTCGAGGGCATTTATATTTTATAAGTAACTACCATGCCATATTTAAAGTTTCTAGCCTTTTCAGTATCACAGAATTCGCAATTTAGAAAGTTTTTAGCTACTGCAACCCTCTGGTGGTAGTGGCACAGACATAAAATATAGCTTATGTTTGAGCAGGTTCTATCACCAACAATTTGTCATCATTATTTTTTTAATCGGTTTGGTATTTGATAAGATCACAAAAAAAAAAAAAAAAAATGTAATTTATAACGCTTTTCGCTCACTTCATCTTATTTAATTTGAATTTTTCTTTCGACAGTTCATAGAAAGCAGTTGCATCTTGTAAGTAAATACCATGCCGTACTTCAAAGTGTTAGACCCTTCAGTTATGCAAAAAACGCAAATTAGAACATGTTTTGCTTTTGGAACTCTCAGATGGTAGTGACAGCAACATAAAATATAACCTATGTTATAGCAGGGACTGTCACCATTGATTTGCAACCATTACTTTTGAAATAGCTTTGGAATTTCCTGAGATTGAGTAGAAATCGCAATTTAGAACGTTTATAGAACGCTTTTCGCGCATTTTTAACCCTTTTTAAATTTCCAATATTTTCGAAACTGTTCTTAAAGATCATTTATATGTAATAAATATGTACCTTGCCTAATTTTAAGTTGCTAGCCCCTACCGATCACAAAATTCGAAATTTGGAACGCTTTTTTGCTCCTGCAACGTCTAGGTGATAGTGATACCGACTTAAAATAGCGTCTATGTTAGAGCAGAGGCTGTCAGCATCAATTTCTTACCATTACTTTTGAAATCAGTTTGATTCTTCCTGAGATATTGGTGACAAATCGGCATTTAGAACGTTTTTAGAACGCTTTTCGCTCATTTTGCTCCTGCATCTCCTCTGGGGTAGTGGAAACAGATATAAAATATAGCCTAACATGGAGCGAGATCTGTCCCCATCATTGTTACACCATTATATTTGAAATCGGTTCAGTATTTCCTGAGATTGCTAGAAATCGCAATTTAGAACGTTTTTTACAACGCTTTTTGCGCATTTTGACCCCCCCCCCTTATAAATTTAGACTTTTTTAGGAAATGTCCGTAGAGATCATTGATATCTTATAACTAACTACCATTCTAAATTTCATGATTCAAGGCCCTTCCGTCACGCAAAAACTGCAATTTAGAACGTTTTTCTCCTGCACCCCCTTTGGGGTTGTGTCACCGACATAAAACATAGCCTAAGTTGGAGCAAGTGTTTTCACCATCATTTTGATGCCATTATTTTTTTAATCGGTTTGGTATTTCCTGAGATTTTGTAGAAATCACCATTTAGAACATTTATTAGACCGCTTTTCGCGCATTTTCACCATTTTTAAATTTCGAATTGTTTAAGAACTGTTCTTAGAAATCCTTTATATCTAATAAGTAGCTGATACTTCAAATTTCATATTTCTAGGCCCTTCAGTAACACATAAATCGCATTTGTAGAACTTTTTTGCTCCTACACCCCCTTTGGGGTAGTGGCACCGACATAAAACATATCCTACCTTGGAGCAAACGTTGTCACTATCATTTTGACACCAATATTTTTTAAATCGGTTTGGTATTTCCTGAGATTATGTAGAAACTACCATTTAGAACGTTTTTTAGAACGCTTTTTGTGCATTTTCACCCCCTTTAAATTTCGAATTGTTTAAGAACTGTTCTTAGACATCATTTATATCTTTTAAGTAACTGATATTCCAAATTTCATATTTCTAGGCCCTTCAGTAACGCAAAAATCGCATTTTTAGAAGGTTTTTTGCTCCTGCACCCCCTTTGGGGTTGTTTCACCGACATAAAATATAGCCTATGTTCTAAGTTGGACTAACACCACCATTTTGACACCAATATTTTTTAAATCGGTTTGGTATTTCCTGAGATTATGTAGAAACTACCATTTAGAACGTTTTTCAGAACGCTTTTTGTGCATTTTCACCCCTTTTAAATTTCGAATTGTTTAAGAACTGTTCTTAGACACCATTTATATCTTATAAGTAACTAATATTCCAAATTTCATATTTCTAGGCCCTTCAGTAACGCAAAAATCGCTTTTTTAGAACGGTTTTTGCTCCTCCACCCCCTGTGGGGTAGTGGCACCGACATAAGATATAGCCTATGTTCTAAGTTGGACTAACACCATCATTTGGTTACCATTAATTTTGAAATCGGTTTGGTATTTCCTGATATTATGTAGAAAATACCATTTAGAACGTTTTTTAGAACGCTTTTTGTGCATATTCACCCCTTTCAAATTTCGAATTGTTTAAGAACTGTTCTTAGACATCATTTATATCTTATAAGTAACTAATATTCCAAATTTCATATTTCTAGGCCCTTCAGTAACGCAAAAATCGCATTTTTAGAACGTTTTTTGCTCCTCCACCCCCTTTGGGGTAGTGGCACCGACATAAGATATAGCCTATGTTCTAAGTTGGACTAACACCATCATTTTGATACCATTACTTTTGGAATCGGTTCGGTTTATCCTGAGCTTATCTCCGACAAATAAACATTTTTTTCCTCTTTATAATAGGAAGTATAGATAAATAAAAAGTACAAATTATTCTTCTAAATGCATGCATTTTCATTTGAATAATTATATGACATTAAAAACTGAATTTAATGAAATATTTTAAAAAGATCATATATAATGATTTCTAAACTTTTTATAAAAAGCTCTATTAATTGAAATTCTCTAAAATTAAAGCTGGTAAAATAATTCTATCACTAGATGTTTCCACTTCCGCACATCACCCCATCGAAAAAGTGGTCTTTCCCACTTTTCCTCCTTCCATAGGGAGCCATCTAGGGATGAGACGCTAGTGCTCTGGGCATCGAAGTACAATTTATAGACATTGCGATTACAGCGCCATCTGTTAACGGTTTTTGTAACTAAATTTTGAAACTTCTTTATAACATTTTTACAGCTTAGCTAATAAACAAACCGTTTACCGCATAATTCTATTGATCTTTGTTTTTGAGATATTTAATTTTGAAATCAGGGTCTTTTTCGCTGGATACCCTGTATATTTTAAAATCATTTTAATAATAATTTTGTTAATATCTTTCTTAACCCCTTGAGGGGCGGTGGCATAAAATATATCCAACTTACGATTAATTAAGATTTGTACCAGAAAATTTTTATTAAATTTTACTTTTCTAACTTTGGTGGAAAAAAGTCGTAAAATTGTTTTTCCTTATTTTGAAATGCATTTTTTCTAATTTTCAGGTGGGAATTCAGCATTACAGAAACGCAATTGCTTGCTTCTCAAGGGGTTAAGAGAAAATAAAGATTGTCTTGAAAAAGCTACGAGAGATACATTAAAAAGTTATCCAAACATTAATCGAAAATTATTTAATTATCTTTGAAAATTATGATATCTTAGACTTACATAAAGTTATAGATTTGCATCATTGTTTGATAAAGACTTAGAATATATTTCTAGTTTTAGCTATAAAAATACAGGATGTTCCATTTAAAACCAGACTCCGTTTTTAAAGCTTTGTCCCACATGAAAGCAAATAATTATTTACATTAAATTTTATTACGGTCCGAACACATTTATTTGGAAAAATAGGAACACCGCCACCATTTTAATTTTACAGCTGTGTAGTGGTAAACTTTTTTCTGCCAAAAAACTAATCGTCTTAGAATATTCTTTGGATTTCATGTACAGGGGTCGTACTTCTCCTGAAATTTCAAGGCCAGGAATTTCTTCAGCACCACTATATACATATATATTTTTTTTATAGAAAATCTCTTATTAGGCGAAAATTTTCGCGTTTAACCTAGATTTATTTTTCTTTAAACAAATAGTGATAATTGTCCTCAATTTTACCTGAAGAGTACGGCCCCTGCATGTACGTTTGAATTTTATCTGGAGAACCATCTATGTAAACAATTGTGGTATTTTTAAAGAAACAAAATAAGATATTTTTAATGTAATTTAATTAAAATAATTTATGTAGTTCGGATATGCCATGCCTGATATTTTTTAAAGAGTATCAATGAATGTATATCATTGTTAAATGGGATTATTTGCATTGCTTTCGCAAAAAAAAGTTTAATAAATAATGCACAAGAATTATTTTACGTGTTCTTTTCAAGGAATGATCATATATTTTTTAAACTATATTTATTTCTGTTTACGTTTCAGACACCAACGGTATGACGCACATTTAAAATAAGAATACATTTTAATTTTAATTGACGCTAGAAAAAGTTCTCTTATCTTATAAAATTATATCAAGAAATATAACATTTATTTAAATTAACTATTTACGTTTCATTATTTTTATCGCAGCAAATAATTGAAAGCATCATTCTTATTTTTATCTTTCTTTTTTACCTTATTCTCAACAATTGATGTATATAAATATATATAGGGGAGTCTAGGGAGGGTTGACCATACGGCTTGACCCACCCATCAGTTTTCATATTTAAAATAATTTCAGAGTTTTATCAATAGGTGTCAACCAAAGCTACTGAAATGCTCAAACAACAGTCTTTGTTTCATACATCTAATCGAAATAGGCGTGGAAAAATCGATTGTGAAGCGTTTTCAACCTTAAAAGTGCGTTTTTTAGAAATATTTTGTAAGCTTTTTTCAGATAAAATATATCATAGAAATTTAAGTGCCTAGGTTTAAAGTAATGCAGAAATATTGAGCTTTCATTCCCGGCATAATGATTGTACAGTAAGTTAGGTTTAAAATAACAATGTGATATTCTTTAGAAAAGTGGCATGTGGGTAAGCTTGACCCAGTTAATGTGAGGGTGGGTTGACCAGATGCTCAAGGCTCCCTTAATTATGTGGTTTTGGAAATCAGTTTATTATACACTGTGCATAATGAAAAAGGTTATATATATATATAAAGGAATGCATATTTATTCTGTAAAGCTACTGTAAAATGGGGTGATGGAAAAGAAAATGTTTAAAACTGCCTAAAGAAAGATGTGAAAAATTGCTGAAATATCCATTGCAAGAAAAGACTTAATGAAATATAAATGGAAAAGTTGATAGGAACTTTTCTCCATCTAAATATTACTTAAAACAGGTAAATAGAAACAGTGGAAAAGACTAGAAAGTATGAAAGCAGCAGTCTTAATCCTTTCAGGGGCAGTCGCATGTTTATGAAACCACTTAATTTTAATTCCCAAACGCCACAATGACACCAGAATTTTGAGAAAATCTTTTCCATTTAATATGTATGTGAAATATAGCCTTTTTTCTTATTTCCAAAAAAAAATTTTCGTAAATTCTGGTGCCAGTCATTTATTTCAACATTTTAGTACTGAAAGTACTTTGCCCCTGAAAGGGCTAAACGATGTTAATAATAAGTTAAGGGCTCAATGCGGCTGCAAAAGAAAATAGCATTGATCGAAAAACTTTAAGAAGGCATGTAGACAAATTTCACCAGGACGAATACAGTTAGATGAAGCCAAAATATGTGCAACTACTCCTGTAAGGTAGAGTGTCAAAAAAAGTAGGACAAGGAGACAAAAAAATGTGGGACAGTGTCTCCTAAATCCGGACATAATAATAAAGGTGGGACAGTGTCTCCTAAATCAAGAGATAATAATACACGAAACCTTATGAAAATGGAACCTGTCTCTAACGGAATACTGACTTAAATGTTAAAATTTCATTTTCCCTGCTGTACAAATTATACATGCTCAGACAAAATCATGTTTAAAATAAATGTTTTCTTATATGACTTGCGATTGCATCAAAACCGGTTTGTTTATGCGTCATATTTTCAAAAAATATATATATATATATATATTAATAATTAAAGCCTTTAGCATAAAGTTATTTTCCTTTTTTTAAGTGATTTTATTTCTATTCTCAAATATTTCAATATAAAACAAAGTGGGTCAAGCCTCCCATATAGTGGGGAGCCTTGACCCATTATTTTCTCATGAATAAAATCAATCATTTTTCAAATTCCTTATATATTACACTTATGTAGTCATTTTATTTTGATAACTGATTGTATTACGAATAAAACGATATATAAAACTTTATTCTACGTTCAATATTTAAAAAATATAAAATCATTTTGTAAAAAGTGGGTCAACCCTCCCTAGTCTCCCCTATATATTTAATTAACTCCTGTCCAAATCAGCAAAATGTAGAATGTGGCATTTTGTTAAATATACAAAGTATATTTCTCAACTCATAATTACTTAGAGGATTTCTATCTATGTTTAAAAAAGATTTAGTTGTTGTTCATTGGAATTTCAAGCTTTAAAAATGCATAAGCATAAGCATTATATTTACAAAAAGTATGCAAAAAATAGCACATTACATTGTAAATGTAAATCGTCTGTTGTAACATATTTTTTTATTACAAATGAGTGAACAATACATTGTTCTATTTCTTCATTTTCCCTCAATTTACGTATAATATTAAAATCTAAGCTAAAACTAAAATAAAATTCCCATATCTAAACTATGTTTCTGCGATAACACTTAGGATTGATGAAAATTCTATTGCGAATATTTTTTCAATACTTGACTAAATTTTAAATTTGTGCATTTCCCCACAAATGATTGATAATCATTTAATCAAAGTTTTAAAAAAAAAAATCAGCCGTGAACTATATAACAATGTAACTCCACAATAAACTAACTAGATATTCACGAATACAATCTCGGGAATTCTATGAAATTCTAAAGAATTCTAAAGAAATTCTAAATAAATTCTATCAAATTCAAGCTATTGCACTACTATAGTTTTTCCGTTTTGGAATTATTTTACAGTGTAAGATATATGCGTGTTTTAAGTAATGTGAGGAAATTTTACGAAAATGCGCCCTTAAATAGATATTATTTGCGGCAAACATTTATGCGTCAAATAAACTATTTTCGAAACATCGCCTCCAGCCTCAATTTTTTCGTATGATTGACTCGATTGAGTGGAAATAAATTATTTCATTTTGATCATGGTTTTACACAGATAAAAATAATAGCTTTTAAATGGATCTCACATTGTGGTTTCGTTCAGAATAAGTTACTCAATCCAATTCCTCACATTTATTTTGAAATTCAGAATACTAATTTTGAAATTGTTGTATTTTTTTTAAATTTCATTGAGGTTTTTATTTCATTAATTAGAAATATAAGATGAATAACTATTACAATTTATTATCTAAAAATATAAATAACTAGATAAACTTTAATTAAAATCATAAAAATAATTAAAAACTTGCTTAAAACGATATATATGATGCCTACCAATTTGAAGCTCAAAAATAGAACACTTAATCTCCAAACATTTACCAACAATGATTATGAAAATAGCGAATAAAGCCTTTGTGTAAGTATATTAGAAGGCAGAAAAAACGCTTAAAAATGCACAATTAATACGCAAAAAACCAGCAAACAGTTGTTTCAAATCTACAAGCGAATTTATTTGTGCATTATTTGTGAATTTTTAATTTATGAACGTTGGTTTTCTGCCTTTTAATAAACAACGATTAGCTAGATAAAAACATAGCGTTTATACTAGATTAATATTAACACAATTATTCTAATTGGTAAACAAATCATATTAGATGTAAATTTCCAACTGGGCGAAAAATGTCCGGACATTTTTCGCCCAGTTGGCAATTTACATCTAATATAGCGTTTATAATTTTCTATTGTTTTCTTTAGATTTAAACAATATATACTAGCCGCCCTTGGCGACCAGTTTGGTCTCCGTTAGATGTGTGCTAAGCATTGTACCATGTTACTTTTATCCAAAATTTAATTTACTTTCTCAATACTTCGTCAAATCAGAAGTTTCTAGTAGAGAAATCAAGAACTCCGTATTTTTATGGGTACTACTTGGTTATCCCGTCGACTCCGTTATATCGAAAAACTATAAGTTTAAATATCAATAATGGTTGATCGTAAATGTTATATTCGCTTGTTTTTAAGAAAGTTACACGCGTATGTCAATTTGTATAATTTGGCGAATGGTTTGGCGATTTGTATAATTTGGCGAAATTGGTCGACGGTATAACTAAGTAGTACCTTTTTATGCTAGCCAGGCGCAAGTAATAAATCATCAAACATTGTCTTTCCAATCGCATTTTTTCATATTTCATTAATTTCATCTAAAATATAATAATTTCACTCATTTTTGTTAAAATACATAATTTTAATTTGAAATTCATGACTTTCACTTTTTCTTTCCCTTTGTTAAGAAAATGAAAAGAAAAATAATCAATAATACCGAAAACCATGACTTTTAATTTCAATATAAAAACATTCTTTTAATTTACCACGCGAAAAATAAAAAAAATGTAAAAAATGGTCACCTGGCATATAAAAAGCGAAGCGGTCAGCCCGGAACTATTGATGACAGTCACATGACTTAGGCTATTAATATATAGATGTTAAACGCAACATTTAATGCATAAAAAAGTTACCTTATAGACAAAATAAAATAAAACAGAACAAGTAAACTGCTAGAAAATTACAAACCGGCATAGGCGTAAACATAAGTTATTTTCTGTAAAATAAAGTACTTTTTAATAGATTTTCAACTTAAAAGAAACTGGAAGTCTTATTTTAATTTCTTTTTTATCTGACAAAAACCTAGCCACAAATGGATCTTGTCTGGATATTTGGAAGTAAAATGAATAAAATCTGCAATTTAAATGTACCCGCAAGTTGCTTTACTCTCAGTGTCTTTGCATTACATGATATATTTTGTTCTCTATGTGATATATACAGATAAAAGAGCGGAATAATACATTTATTCCTGGAATGTAGATATTTTGAGTCATAGAATAAAAGAACAAGGAATGCAAAAGAAGTGAAACATTAAAGTATTCGAAAATTATATACCGGGTGTCCTAAAA
The DNA here is from genome assembly GCA_963932465.1 of Maratus speciosus. Taxonomy (NCBI): domain Eukaryota; kingdom Metazoa; phylum Arthropoda; class Arachnida; order Araneae; family Salticidae; genus Maratus; species Maratus speciosus. The sequence continues at coordinate 68,152,658 of OZ010790.1, forward strand.
AGGACTGACTGATTTTAAAATTCAATAACTTGCAAACGGTGACAGTTATTTAAAAAAAAAAATCTTGCAGGAGGGTTATGCATAAGGCCAAAAGATTTTACAGTTATTTTCGATTTTAGTTCCAATTACAAACAATAGATGGCACTGCGATCAATAGACGCTAAATTAAGGTTCGATTTTTGGTACTTTGGGACCCACTCAATACATTTTAACCTCCTTTTTCCGCATGGAAAAAGAGAAAGGCCAAAAAATAGAGCCTGTATTTAGCGCCTATTGTGAGGAATTGAATTGGGTAACTTATTCTGAACGAAAGCACAATGTGAGATCGAGTCAATGCCATCTATTGTTTCTAATTTGAACTAATATCGAAATTCACTGTAAAATAACTTTTGACCTTATGCATAAGCCTCCTGCAAGAAATTTTTTAATATATGTCACCGTTTGCAAGTTATTGAATTTTAAAATCAGTCAGTCCTGTTTAGGACAACCGGTATATATATAATGTTGTTTGTCACCACCAAAGTAATTTCCTTAAAATATAAAATATTGTCTAAATCTTGGCTAGGACAAAGGAGGATACTTGGGGCAATAAGAATATATCAGCTTGTGTTTTAGTACATGTATTGTTTACAGAAGATTGCCAGTTTGAATAAGCAAGAGGATATTATATTCACAGGAATTTTGGTGTTGACGTGCACGGATCGAGTCTAAAACGTTACCTTACGAATTGAATTCTCTTTATTTCTAAAATAGTTTTGGTCACTGTTGTTAAATAATATCCGTCAACAAATGCACCATACTCTTGGAAGCGAAGATGCATTTCCCATATAGATAACAATGTTCGTTATTGTTTAATTAAAACTGCTTTCTGTGAGACACCTAACATAATAAAATGACATTTAAAATAACATTTTTAAAATAACGTGAACCAAAATACATTTTTCAGAGGACTAATAAAATGAAAAAAAGCATTTTTTCGAATTAATGGACTTGTGCACGAATAAATGTGTTTAATTGCGTTATTTTCAATGACAATATCTCTTGGGACAACTTTATAAAATTGAACCACAATGTTTTTGGATGAGAAGAAAACGTGTATTTTCTAAAATATATAATGATGTTACCATTCAATGATTTTCTCATATAATGATTTTACCTCGCTTTTAACATTTCGCTTTTCGTACTATTAAAATTTTTTGCATCTATTACATTTTTCGTTAATACTTCATGATGGTCTGCAGAATATATTTATTACAAGTTGATTGAGAAAAACTGAATAATTGCATTATTTCAGGCTCAATTAATGCTATTAAATAATCGTTAGATAAGGCTGAATATAAAGAATAAAATAGGAAACATTTGTACTTCTAATGACGAGAATACAATTAGAAAAAATAACAATAGAAAATAGTACTATTATTTCACAGATCTATGTATTCTATCTGGAATTATAAACTGTTATATTCACGATTGTTGACGTCAGACAGCACGAAAATCAGCGGGATAATGATTCGTAAATTGTCGGACATCATATGACGCTCCTAATTTTTTCATCAAACATGTTTAAAACATATAAATATTATGTAACTGAAATATCGAAAAATTTAAAATCGCAATAGTAGAATCATATTTTGAAATTTTAGCATATATGATTAATCTTTATCATTGTTAGAATAAATATCATTATATCTTTGTTCAGAAAACAATAAAACGTATACGCCAAATGGGTTTATACACGGTTAACGTTTTATACAATTGAACTGATTTTATATCTAAACAAGTAAGAAAAATCATGCGTTAAGCATAGATTATGAAACACTTTCCAACCCTTTCTGAGTGCTTCAACAAAACTTCGTTATTTAGGGAAATAAGGTATATAAGTGAACTAAGTAAACATTTTATAAAACACATAAAACATTTGAAAAAAAGATTTCAGCAGTTACCGTCCATAGCAAATACGTATTCCAATTCTTTTGAACAGCCCTGTATTTGATCTGTAGGTTGATATATATACTATATAATGGAGAAACTTACTTTAGCAAGAAAACACATAACAGGTTGAAATTTCTCTTTCAGCAATTTATACAATTAATTGAAAAAATACTTGAATACTTTTGTACAGCCCTGTAATTTTCCTAGTCCCTTTATTACACGCCACTATTTAGGTAAAGTTTAATTCAAAGTAAAACACTCTTAAAACTACCGGAATCACATTTCCAGAAATTATCATTTATAGACGGCCATGTATCCAATTCTTTGCATCACCCTGTATGTCATTTTATACATGTTTTACAAACATTTCTTAGTAAACCAAATGCGGTTCAGCGTAAAAATGTCTAACTCATTTAAAAATCACCTTTAAGCAATTTGCAATCATACCTAGTAACCATTACGAATTCTTTTGAGTAGCCATGTATATCAATTATACAGCATTTATACACACCATATGCAATGCATAAATATAGTGAAACATAAAAGCACATAACATAATTAAAAATGCATTTCCATCAATCATCGCTACTTTACAGTACTTCGGATACAATATAGTATCTGAAATCTTTTGTGTGTCCCTGTAAATGCTCTGCATTTCGTATTATCCATGAAATAAGTTGTAGTAAACCTTATCGACGTATATCTATTTCATTATACATGTAATAGTTTAACATAATTAAAATACGCCGGAAAAAATTCCCTCCACTTCTATATCATTATGCAAAGGAATTCTTTTGTGCGGCCCTGTAAATGAATAATAAATATCTTTTGGACCGCATATTGTACAGAAAATGCATACTTTAGTCAACTTGATAAATGCATATCAATTTATTATGTTTGAAAGCATGTAACATCATTAAAAAGTATTTTAAACGATTTTTTCCCATAGGCCGTAATGTAACGGAAAACTTTTGACTGTCCCTGTAAATGAACTAAACATGCTACAAACTTCATTTGCAATAGGGTTTGCGTTATGGTAGAGGTCACTAACATCCAAAAATTTCAGAACGATCCGAGTATATTTACGGGAGTTAGAGCGCGTACAGACGGCCAGACGGACAGACAAACCGAAGTCATAAAAACTTTTCAACTTTGTTGGAAAATATTAACAAGAGAAAAACCTTTAAAATTACTTTCGGGAGAATATGGAATATTTCTAAAATTGCAATAAATACTTTTAAAAATATGCACAAGTGAAAATAACGTGCGAATTAATTTCATTTGGGTTTGTGTTGCCTTGGTGCAAACGATATGAATTTAAATCGAGTTTTGGATTTCAACTAAAACGATTCTGGTGCGTGGCATATCATTTAATTTTTTCAAATATCATAATTGAAGGACTGTTTATAGATGCGTTCGTAATTATCTAAATACGTAGCACCTATAGTCGTCGTTCTGTCCGTCTGTCTGTCCGTCTATCTGTCTGCCTGTCTGTAAGCATATAAGTGAGTAAAAACTACCCAACAGTATGGTCTGATATTTAAAATATATAATTCATGTAAAATTTTGTCGAGTCGGTAGACGACACGGTATATTAATTCTATTATTTACTATAAAATTCTGTAATACATACTCATATGTAGGGTGTACTCTGTTATCGTATGCAATAGATAATTCTTTAACATTTAATTTAGAAAGCCATAGTTCCAATTGCAAAAAGTTGTTTCAAATGTTAACGTTCATGGTACTAGAAGTCATTTGCTTCAAAATACTTTTACTCGAGTTAAAAAATATATCTAAATTTAACACGATGACTGGTTCCAATAAATTTCATTTAGAAATACTTTCTTTAATCTCTGAGACGTAAAACAGTGATATACCGCGAGATTTTGTATAGTCATGCAAAGAACATGTTTCAAGAATCAAAGTTTACAAATATAGTTTAATGCGTTATTTATTTTCTCCATGTATAAGAAAACATACCTTGACCCCATACTGAAATCTCTTCATTATAAGCAATATAACAGATATATCCTTTAATTATTACATATTTGCATTTCGTATTATAAAAGTATTATAATTTTGAAAGTAAATTATGGTTTTGATAGTTTGCACTTTTCTAAATACTATATAGTAAAGTGGGAACAGACGCCGCGGTGGGACAGATGCCGCAGAGATTGTGTAGACGACACTAGCGTTCCCTAGACCAAATTTAGAAGTTCGTAGTGTTCCTCTGTGCTGTGTGATGTTTTGTATGTGTTTCCAACACTTAATTGTCCGTAATTACATATTTATGCCAGTTTTTATTGTTCGAACCTGCGTGGTAAGTTGCTAAAATTATTCTAATGGAGTTTTATTAAATATTTTAAGAAAAATAAACAGAGATTTCATCCCAAAATCGATTGAAACTATAGACTAGATCCTCGCAGAATACAGACATGTGCTTGCCTTTCTCTCGCTTCGCTCACATGACGCAAAATGGCGGCGCGGCATCTGACCTGCCACTATCAGACTGATGCCGCACCGAGGTTGAGGGACAGATGCCGCTAAATATATTTTTATTTTTCGGTTCAATAAATTCATCACTTCGATTTAAGTAGAGCTTACATTTAAATGAATGTATATTAGCGCATTCTGCTACTTATCAAAATATTCTCAGCAACAATGTTGATTCACTGTATGCGAATAAGGTAAACGTAGGCCGTTTACAATTCTCACCATCTAAACTGTTAAACAAAATCCCTCCTACCCCAATGGTCAAAAGACCTATACAGCCAAGTAAGAGAAAATTAACGGGTGCAAATATTACAAACACAGAGTTTCTAAACAATAAAAAAAAGAAGGAAATGTAAAACAAAAGAAACTAGAAAGCATCAATGAACGACAACTTCGCGGAAGTAAAATGTGTAAAAAAAGGAAAGAAAAGATCAACTTGAAAGTGCCTTACTTGTGGAAAAAACTAAAATATGAGTCATCTTCCAACAGTGGGTAAATTGTTTCTCTTATGGATTCTGATGGCAGAACTGGATTGTAATTTGATGACTCTGCATATGTTGTGTGGCTGGAATTTTATCAAGGATCAAAGTCTAAAGCGGTCAGGATTCAGTGCATCAAATTCAATCGATAGCTGCATGAAAAAAGATTACTTTACTTTTGCAACGGGTAGTATGGTGTGATTATGGGCGAATGGAAATACAAAATCAAAGAATGAGAAGAAAGGCCAAAAATAAATAGACTAGAGCCTAGATAGAATAGAACTACTACTTACATTAAGAGCAAACTGCAGTGTTCGCCTGGATGTAAACCAGTGATTTATATCTTTTTGGGAATTATGCTGTCTATTGTTTCCATTAATTATGGTATCCATTCATGGAAATTAAAGTTATTTTCTTTTCATTTTCACTTTTTGTTTTAAGTTTTGTTTATAGAGATTACACTTTTGCATTTTCGTTAATTTTTCACAATTTAGTGATATATATAATTTTTGTAAGTTTACTGTTATTTATATTCATTTTAACTAGTTTGAGAAAATAAAAATGTGATTTGCTTGAAAAAAAAAAAAAAAAAGCCTAACATTTTGCTCCATGCAGCATCTGTGCCACACCACATGCGGCATCTTATCCAGCACATAAAAAATGATGTTAAAAAAGGACCTGTGGGAAAATAATTATGCCTACTTTATTAAGAGGGTTTTGAGTTGTTTAACATAGAAATTAGATTCTAAAGGGTTTGATCAATTATTTCTGGTATTTAGTTTGTTGTTTTTTGCTTTATTGTAAATATTACAAGAAGAAAAGTAAAACTGCGGCATCTGTCCCAACTTTACTATATTAAATCACGATATGTATTTTTATTTTCGTAATTTTCGCCTGTTTGCGAATTTTATATTTTCTTTTTACAAACTTTGCCCAAACGGTTTCCATTGAATATTTCTCGCCAACTAGATTTAATTTCATTCAAAACCATTTTAACGCTTCCCTTATAAGGTGTTTTTAATTTGGCACTTTTAAGTACTAAACACTCTTTAAATATGTTTTTTTTTCTACAATGCATTAAAATAACATGCTATTTATGACATAATTAGTGTTACTTATCCCCACAGGTCAATTAGGAACGCTTTATGTTTATATTATCGCCTTTTTGCAGTTTTAAATAAAATAAGTCCAGAAAGAAAAGACATGCATTTTACAGCAATAAACTTCAAACATAGATTTTCCTGTCAAATCGCAGAAAAAATGCGATACATTCGTAAAATATTAGAATACAAAATGCTTCAAAATATTTCGTAAACCTGAAACACTTTTTTTTTTTTTTTTTTTTTTTTTTTTTTTTTTTTTTTTTTGAAGTTTATTGTTTTTGTGTTTGTAAATGACTTGGAAAAAAATATTTTTACTCTATATATTTAAAATTAGCTGTATAATTTTTTCTCCAAAACAAAGAAACATACGCTTAGTATTTCTAATCCTTTTTTAAGCAGTCTTAATTGGTGATATATTTATTTTTTTCTTCGCTTATTAAAAATGATTTATTAGAAAATGTGCTATAACTTTGAACTGAAAAGCATTACAGTAATAGTAATAAGCAGAACAAAAAGAATTTATTAGTGACGTATTATCAGTGCTTTAAGTTAGTTTTTCTGCTTCTTTTTGAGACTGTACAAAAGATGTAAATATGAAAAAATGTAACATTTGTAATATATAGGAGAAGAAAATGGAATGTATGAACTTACTTCCAAAATGCCATAAATGAAAAGAGTAAAAATAAGACTTCATTTAATGAAATAATATTGCTTTGAATATACATATACCACCAAAAAAAAAAGGAATTATTTATTATGGCGTAGTTTTTATTCACAGAATATTGTTAAATTTAATAAGAAAGTTAAAATCTTTAACAACGATTTTTACGCACAAATACACAGAACGTTTTAAAAAAAATCCCATACGATCGTTTCGAGGATTCCTGGATCCCCTTCCTCAGTGAGGAAAAAAAAATAATTAAAATGGGTTCGAAGAACCCCTCGGCTATAACCCCGGGTACTGGATTTTGGGCTGATTGGAATGGTGTAAACAAGAGTTTATATACCCTAAAGAAATGACGTAATTGACCAGAATTAACTGAAAAAGAGTCACTGCGCAGGATCCTTCCACACTGGTGACCGAAAAGAGGTGCTGGTCATATCATTTACCAAGGAGGATGTATGTTTATGAATATAGTGAGCTTCGTAAAATCCTAGATGAAAATTTAATTAAATTTTTGTGTAATTTTAGCTTCTGGATAATTAAACTGGTGGTTGGAATTCCAACAATGTTTCGCTATTGTAGATTTCTCAAATTCCTACTTCCTAACGTAGTTCTGACGTTCTTTCAGCCTAATTCTAAGAAAGCAGTAATTTGAGAAATTTACAATAGTTGTACAAACATTGTTGGAATTCCAACAACCAGTTTAATTACTCAGAAGCTAAATTTATTCAAAAATGTAGCTGAGTTTTTGATCTAGACTTTTACGAATCTCACTATATTCATAAACATATTTCCTCCTTGGGAAATGATATGACCAGTACCCCTTTTCTTTCACCAGCGTGGAGGGATCTTAAGCACCGACTTTTTTCAGTTAGTTCTGGTCAATTGCGTCATTTCTTTAGGATATATAAACTCTTGTTTCCGCCATTTCAATCATACCATAAGCCAGTACTTGGGGCTATAACCAAGGGGTTCTTCGAACCCATATTAATTTTTTTTTCTCACTGAGGAAGGGGATCCAGGAATCCTCGAAACGATCGTATGGGATTTTTTTGGTCGTTCTGTACGTTATTTGTGCGTAAAAATCGTTGTTAAAGATTTTAGATTTTTTTATTACAATTCGCACAAAATTTTATTTATGCTTATTGTTAAATCTAATTGTAAAATTTTAATCTTCTTTAGTGTGTAATATATCAGTTAAGTATTCTTCAACAAAAGTTTTTAAAAAGCGAAAAAATACTTTCTTTGTATCTTACTAGAAGTTTTAAGAAAACACATTTTTTGTTTAGTTTTTTAACTTTATATACTTCCACGGCATTTAAATGTCATACTGAGCTTAGCGCGTTATAAAATGATAAAAAGGAGACTTTGCAGAAGAATCTATCTTATCCTGGTCACGAAGTGTTAAAAAACTATTAAATTTCAAAACAACATAGAAATATGGGGAAAACGTACCTTGATTCAGAACATGCCTTATCTGTTGTAAAATCTTATATATAGCAGGCTTCGTACGGGTGTTTGAATTTCATGATTAAGAAATTTTTCGGTACCAGTATTTTCTTATGGAAAATCTCGCCTGAAATAAGGCGAAATTTCGTCCGTTTAAAGTAGATTTATTTTTCTATAAAGAAGTTAGGATATTGGGCCTTGAAAATAACGGTATCCGTACGAAACCTGTATAGGGTGCAGGTAACTTAATTTTTAAATTAAAAAATAACATGTCTCTGAGTTTCAAAATAAGCAATTCACAAGAAATGTCAAAAAGAAAATACAATTGATAACGTAAAATTTTTTGACAAGAAAAAACAATTTTCTTTCATAAAACATCGTTCTCTATAGAAATAAATTATAATACTAATTTGTAAAACATTACAGCACCTCAGTCGGGATATGCAATATGAAAAACCCTTCCCAGCAAACACATACTTTTCGGCATAAGATCGGCCCGCAGCTGGCAGTGTCGGTTAAGTGCCGGCATGGGCATAGTGGTTTCGGTGAAGTGTCGGCAACATGTCGGCAACTGAAACTCAAGAATGTGCTTTTTCGACTGCCGGTTACTGTAATCGGTCCCCCTATGGTTATATATCGGCAAGCGACTTACGCCGGTAAGTGACTCAGGACCGGTATGTTATTTCTGATAGTGGCCCGATTAGATTTGCCAACATAGGTCCAAATTCGGAATTTTTAGCCGTAGCCGACATTTTTTTTTCTTTTTCTTAATTTCGTTTGAGATTGAGTTTTGATAATATTTGTATATTTCATGTATTTCATATAAAATTCTAACAGTGATAAACAAAAAAAAAAGTCAAAAATAGCCTAAATTTATTTATTTTTAAAAAGTTGTTACTGAATTCATTTTATAAAGGACTTACAATTATTTGAATCACAAAAAGAGTTTTTTTTTTTTATATCGCTTATTAAAATTATTATTCATTTTAAACTTAATCGTAGAAAAAAAAAAGCTATGTTTCTTTTTTTTAATTTAAAAATCAAATTATTAAAAAGTGTTTACAATTATTTTACAAGCTATAAAAATAAAAATAAAAACTACCCAAATTTTTAGCATTAAAATTTAAAAGAAAGATTCAGAAAATTCTCGCTTCTAAAAAAAGATTTACCACAGAAAAAAAAAAGAAAGAAAGATAAATTAACATTTCTATGTTATTTGATGATTAAAAAATGTTGATAAGTAAAAGAATCATTATTGCTACATAATCACTAAAAATATATTCTACATGAAATCATTCAATGACAAAAAATAAACTCTTATTCTAATTAAAAGTGATTAATGACCTACGTATATTTTTATTAAAATTAGTTTTTTTATGTTACAAATATATATTTCTATAACAGAAAAAGCTCTGAAATTCGCTTATTTTATTTAGTAAGCATTTTAAATTTATAAGAAATATTCAGAAATATCCCCCATTTAAAAATTATCTTCCAAAAGAAAAAAAATATGTAAATTAATATTTATTTTATTTTTAAATTAAAAATATTGATAAGTAACAAATTAATATTGCAACATACTCATTAAATATATGTTCTACTTTAAATCATCAAAAAAGACTGAACTCTTATTCTAATTTAAAATTAATTAATTACCAAATTTTTATTTATTAAAATAAATTTTTCCATGTTAAAAATGTATATTTTATAAATTAACGCAACGCAATGCACGTAATTACATTTTAATTCTTAATAAGAAAATTTGATTAACTGAACAAAACTTCTAAAAATATTTTTTATACTTAATTATTCTTAAATTTATAAGAAAAACAAATTCATTTGCTTTAACAAATTCGCTAAGATATTTATTTCATTCATTTAAATATTAAATTAACTTTTAAATACACGCCCCTAAGACAATTACAAATAAATAAATAAAAACACTTAAAAATTCTAATTTTCCCATCTACCAATTACCTTCAACGACAAACGATTACTTATTGATATGTCTTCCCCTTATTACCTCATATAATCCTCACCTGATCGAGTCTCTCTAGCCAAGTGGTTAAGGCCTCTGATTCCTGTCCTGGGGTTCGTGGGATCAAATCCCGCCCTTTCCACCGCTGAAACACGTTCCTTTCAAATATACTTCCACGATGGCGCCATCAAAACAATTTTTTTTTCAATTTATGCTGGTGTCGGGCTGCGGCCGGCATTCGTATGGATAGCTATCGGCGTGCTGTCGGCATAGTGTTCTGCCGATACCGGACCGGCTACGTACCTCATGAATCGGGCCGCATTCGCGCGGCGTATCAAAAAAGATACGGAACCGGTAGCGGCAAGCGGTATCGTGCCAATACCACCGGTAGTGGCAAACGGCTGTCGCCCGATTGCTTACCGATAGCTCTGTGTTTGCTGGGTTGATATATTACAAAAATATCTTCTTCAATTATTAGTAAACTAGCAGGCTATGCCCGCTGCGCTGGGCAATATTTCCAAATGAACCTTAGATTAAACGAAATCGTGGATTTGAACATGTATTTTAAACAATATGGACCTTGAGCTAGACCTTGCACATTGCTGAAAACGATGCGAACGCATTTGAGGTATAATATTATCTTAAGCGTTGGACAAAATTTACCTATTAAGAAGTAATTCTTTTAATTGATTATTAACAATGCACTTTTTGTAGGGTAATGACAACAGGAATTAATAGCTCTGTAACTAGTCAAAATATAATGAAATGTTATATACTAACACCATTTCTGAAGAGTCATGTAACAGTGCCAATTGTATCAAAATATGATCTATAGATTTTTTTTTAAAAAGGCTAAACTTTCATAGTTAGGTTCACTTAATTTTTTTTTAACTTTTTCTGTTGCTCTATAACTAAGTAACGTTGAACAATATGTATACACTAAAACTTTTCCAAAATTATTACCTAACTAATTGTGATATATCCTATCAAAGTATTATAAAAAATCGGAATGAAATGCAAATTTCCGTTTTAAATTTATAGTAGATGATGATGATGCGATTTTGTGTAATTGAATTAATTCATCCTGAAATTTATGCTTCAAACATAAACGATGCTTTCAACATTATAGCTAATACACCAATATGTTAAGTATCCTTTTGTGATATTTTCATGTTAGCCGGGCGCAGGTAATAAATCAACAAAGATTGTTTACATGCCATATTCTTGTTTTATTATTTTCATTTAAAATACAAACCTTTTTCACTCATTTCATTTAAAACACATACATTTAAAATGCATGCCTTACACTAATTTCATTTAAAAAACTGAAAATACAAATAATAACAGCAAATAATTCCATAATTAAAAACAAAGAATTATTTTTAATTTACATACGCAAAATGTAACTACTGCTACAGGCAATTTTAAAAATACTATTGGCGAGATATGCGGACGGCTGTTATAAATGTACCATTTTTTCTTCTTATCGAGGAGCAAATTATAAATCGCCAATATTATTCCAATTCCAAGTTCTTTCATTGAAAATAATTTTTAAGTCGTTACAAACATTGCTTTCATATTTAAATACTTTCGTTGGTACTACTTAGTTATTCGGTTGACCAATTTCGCCAAATTATACAAATTGACATAATTTTTATTTTAAATTACGAAAGAACTAATAAATTAGTATAACATTAATAAAAATTACAGATAAAACGTCGAAATAAATATCACTTGGTGACGTGAACATCTGTAACTTGCTTAAAGTGAGGTTAATTTGACATTTACGATCAACCATTATTGGCATTTAATCTTATCGTTTGGCGATAGATTTTTGGTCCACGTAATATTTAAGTAGTACATTTTCGTTTTATAATGCTAATTTCTCAGCAACTTTTTCCTTTTAGTTTACATAAAATCACTATTTTTTTTTTCTTGGTACAACTTAGTTAACCCGTCGACCAAAAATCTATCGCCAAATTTTAAGATTAAATGCCAATAACGGTTGATCGTAACTGTCACATTAACTTGACTTTAAGGAAGTTACACGTGTTTACGTAATCAAGTTATTTTATTTCGACGTTTTATTTGTGTTTTTATTGATGTTATACTACGTTATTTGTTCTTTCGTTATTTAAAATACAAAATATGTCAATTAATATAATTTGGCAAAATTGGTCAACGGGATATCTAAGTAGTACCATTTTTTTTTATTAAGATATTTGTTTTGTTTTTTCTTTCAAACTCATAGAACAGTTTTTTATTCTTTAGCCAAAAGATTTAATTTGAATTTTTTCTGTTGCTAGAGTAACGTTAGATATGTAACGTTAGATATTTTGAAATTTAGACGCCAAAGACACTGCCAAATTAGAAAAATAAGGAAAATGTCATGAACTGTTGGACTTAGAAGATTTTACTTGGTACCATTCGATTCAGCATACAGAAATACATTAAATTATGCTATTATGTGACGCATAATTATAATATCTAATTTTTCAGGAATTTTTATCCCTCTCTTGGCGAAAACGCCGTTAGGGGTGATACTTTATAAAATCTTTTCTTAGCGGAAGTCTATGTCATAAGAAGTATTTTTATCATAATTTTCAAGTTTTTAGGTTCAGTAGTTTGTGCTGTGCATTAGTAAGCCCCCATATCCAGACTTTATTTTATAAACTACATAGATATGCCATTTGGCGGTGACTCGATGATAGAAAATTAGTCCAATATCATTTGAAATATTACATAACAGAGGAGAAAATGCGAAGAAAGACGAAGAAGAAATGGCGAATTACAAAAGACTTGTAATTTTTTCTTCAAAATGTTGAAATTTTCGATAATAATAACGTATGATTGTATAAATTTCCTTAAAAATTATCTTCATTTCCTAGATTTCGAAGCTATGAATTTTCCAATAAATGAAATTGGCGATATGACTTAAGAAAAAATGAAATAAACAATCTATATGATGAAAGCCTAAGTCATGTGATTGTCATGAAGAGTTCCGGTTTCTACATTTCAAGTGGGCGGAGTCATAAATAACTTTCGATACAGTTCAGTAGATTGACACCATTTCGTAAGGACTATATCACCAGTATACCACAAAGATAATTTTCTGCCTAAAGAATTAGCGATTCATTAGATAGAAGGTAGTTTTATGCGATTACTGGTGGAAGAATCCTTACAAAATGGGGCGTGGCTTAAGAGCGTGCGAATCCAGGATTTTTTAAAACTAATTTGGTACATTTTTAAGGACAGACGGTGAGAATGCTTGGTAAGTAAATGTTGTTGATTGATAGAATAGCATTCTGAAATCTATGAAAAACATTCAAACAAAATCATAAAATCATCAGTATCAATAATCAGTACAAAAGTAATCAAATGTAGCAACTAATTTGGGACAGAGGGAGTAATATTAACAGTGTGTCATTACAGAGTGTAGTCACTTTTTATTACACAAAAAATATCAGAATTTTTCTTATAACTTGAGTTGACTAATGAATGTACAGTGGGGGAAAAAAAAAGTCCTTCTGGCCAGTGCCGGGAGGAAGAGGTAGCTTTCATATTCCTCATTTTTAAAAAGCCAACTTATATTATTCAAACACAAGAAGCTCAATTAAGTGGAAACCGAATGTAGGAGATTCAATACTAATTTTTATCAATACTAAATCATTATGAATGAGAATTTCGCGAAATTAGTCAGCTTTATCCAAGCTGCTTTTATTTAAAGTCACTTATATTTGGCTGCCAAATTCGGCGATTTCTTAAAGTGCCTGCCATTTTAAGACAACATGGTAGATGAGGCTAACCAGTGAACTTTGTCGAGACCTTAGTAATTGCTGTGCACATGCTCACTCATATCGGAATCGGTTGATATATACGAGTGCTGTCGCAGGCAAAAAATCAGATTTTTCAAAATGTCACCCACTGTAGAAATTGAAACTGCTATATCTGAGCCATTTTTTAAGATAAAGGCAAACAAAAAATGCTCCTGAATCCTTATATCAAGGTCAAATACTTAAGAAAGAAACCTTTTTCAATTTCTAATTTTTTTGCACCTCACTTTAAATATAATTTTTTTTTTAATTTAATGGCTGCCATTTTGAAACAAGATGGCTGATGAAGTTGGCCAGCGAACTTGGTCGAGATATTGATGTATACTATCCACATGCCTTCTTCCATCGAAATAGGCGAATACGTGTGGTATCGCGAGACAAATAAAAGATCGTTTCAAAGTGTTAGCCATGATAGAAATTCAAAGTGCTATAATTCAACCACTTTTTAAGATATAAACAAAAGAACAAATTTTCAGAAACAAAAACTGCTCCAGAATCTTTGTATCAAGGCAAAACACATAAAAAAAATATTTTTCATTTTCCAATTTTTTAATACCTCATTTTAAATTTTTAAATTACATTTTTTTAAAAAATGGCAACCCTTTTGAAACAAGATGGCGAATGAAGCTGGCCAACGAACTCGGTCGAGACATTGGATGTACTATGTACAGAGCAAGTTACATTCAAATCGGTTCATAAATACGCCTGTTATCGCGTGACAAAAATCAGCTCGTTTTAAAATGTCAGCCACAATAGAAATTCAAAATGTTATAACTCAGACATTTTTTTAGATGTAGACGAAACAAAACCTGTTCCGGAATCTTTGTATTAAGGTCAAACACATACAAAAAAATCTTTTTCATTTTCCATTTTTTTGGTATCTCATTTTAAATTTAATTTTTTTTTAATTTTTTTAAATGGCCACCATTTTGAAACAAGATGGCGAATGAAGCTGGTCAACGAACTCGGTTGATTTATTTGTATGTACTATGTACATACCAAGGTACATCCAAATCGGTTCATAAATACGTCTGTTATCACGTGGCAAAAATCAGGACGTTTCAAAATGTCAGCCACGCTAGAAATTCAAAATGCTATAACTCAGCCATTTTTTAAGATATAGACGAAAAAAAAAACTGCTCCCGAATCTTTTTATCAAGGTCAAACAAATAAGAAAAAAATATTTTTTCAATTTTCAATTTTTTGCTACCACATTTCAAATTTAAATTTTTCTTAAAATTTTAAATAGACGCCATATTTAAACAAGATGGCGGATAAAGCTGGCCAACGAACTTGTTCGAGAAATTGGTCTGTACTATGTATAAACGAAGTTACATCCAAATCGGTTCATAATTACGCCTTTTATCGCGTGACAAAATTCGGGACGTTTCAAAATGTCAGCTTCGCTAGAAATTCAAAATGCTATAACTCAGCCATTTTTTAAGATATAGACAAAACAAAAACTGCTACGGAGTCTTTGTATAAAGGTCAAATAATAAGAAAGAAATATTTTTCCATTTTCAATTTTTTGGTACCACATTTCAAAATTTAATTATTTTTAAATTTTTTAAATGGCCGCCATTTTGAAACAAAATGGCGGATGAAGCTGGCCAACGAACTCGGTCGAGACATTGGTATGTACTATGTACACACCGAATTACATCCAAATCGGTTCATAAATACGAGAGTTACAGTGTGACATAGGTCAGATATATATATATATATATATATATATATATATATCAATTTTGAACGGAGGGTGGTTTCGGGGTCTGGGGGTCATGATCGATGAAAATATACCAAAATTTTTTGAAATCGCTTTCCTCCGAACGGCTGCAATAGGTAGCTTTTTGTAAAGAAAGCTACCTAAAAGAAAACACCCTCTACTAACTCCTCAACAAATTATCGTAGGCGAAAGTTACTGGTACCAGACGATTGGAAATAAAGTCTACTTTTAAATGATGTGTATAAAATTTGCTTAGGGGGGCATATACATATTAAAACGAATCCAAACTTTATTTTTTTCAATAGCAGTACCCAAATTTAACGAGATATTTCAAGTCTTCGGTTCAAAATATGCCTAGAAACCAAATTCCAAATCATTCGAATGATAAGTTTTCGAATTATAGACATTCAAAATTTAGTACTTCTAATGTTAAATTACATTTTCATATTTTTATTTATATCTCCTGAAATTATGCTCCTAATGAGCTAATTTTTTGTGTAGCAATAATACTAATATACCCAAACATAAATACGTTGAATTTGCAATTTTTATAATTTTATGATATTAATTATGAATTATGAAATTAATATTCGAAAAAATTATGAATTGTAACATACAATTTTTTTGATGGATTTATATTTATTAAGTCCTGCTTGATGGAAATCCAAAATTTTACATTTTTCTTCCAGGTAGTTTTCAAATTCTGCTTAAAAAACGGCAAAATGATGGTTTAAGATACCGTCTATGATAGAAGTGAGTAAATTTTTGAAATTTATTCTGCTATTCTGTAATCAAACAGTTTTCATTGGCGCTTAAACGTGCCTAGATCAAAAAGGCGGCTCTCTCGGTTAACAATCGAGTTCGGAACTTCAATTTGGATACAGCCCTTAAAATACGCTCATTTTAAAATAATTAATTTCTCTGAAATTTATGGCACGAATTGCATAAAAATTTGTTTATAGGCTAATTGAAAGATGTAGAGTTAGTTCATTTATGCTGTCAGAATTGTGTACTGTTATGGAAAAATTCAAAGTTATGGTTCGTTTTAATATGTAGATGGCCCCTTAAACAAATTTTGTATATACCATTTAAAAGTAGACTTTATTTCCAATCGTTCGGTAAGAGTAACTTTCTTCTACAATAATTTGTTGAGAAGTTAGTAGGGGGTGTTTACTTTTTTTTTCCACGACTGTCCCTTTATATATACAAAGAGCGTATATACAAAGAGCTTTATATATACCTAGAAAAGTATATATATTTTTTAAATATATGATTAGTATGAATAAAATTTATGCACAATAATTAAAGTTATAACAGCATATATAGTTATATAGTTTAAACAGTAATTATAGTTATAACATTATATGTACAGTAGGGTGGAGCGCTCGCCTATGGGAAAAAAAAAAAATTCTTCAAATCAAAATTGGCCTGGGTGGTAAAGTTGCTCTATCCGATCCTCATTCTGAATATAAAATATCTTTGAAAAATATTAATATTAAATACTGCCCCAAGGTCATTGAATACTGAGAAAAAACGTAAAAGCGCGCGGCTATGAAAAATATATATTTTTTTTCAAATCAAAATGAGGCGGTGTGGGAAAGTTGCTCTATCATATCCTCATTCTGAATAAAAAATATCTTTGAAAAATATTAATATTAAATACTGCCCTAAGGTCATTGAATATTGAGAAAAAACGCAAAATTTGTGCATTTTCCCATTTTTTTCTCAAATATACAAACTATTTTATTACTTTAATTTAAAAGGATGATCATCGAATTATTATTATTGTTATTATAAATTTATAGTAAAATTATGCAATATTTATATCATATTCGCTTTTATTATGCTTACTCAACGACTATATATTTTTTAATATATGAAATTTGGGTAATTGTGATTGTTTTATATTTTTTACTTAACCTGTGTAAAAAAATATAATTTGAAATTATTCTTAAAGAACTATAGTAATTAGATAAAAATAATTTACTATTGCAATTTACAAGTAATGAAGTTACTATTTTATAGTAGTTCATACCGTTTTTTGGTTTCAAAAACTGCCTTTTTTTCCGAGACTCCAGACAAGTTTTAATGAACTCAATGCGTCTCAAAGGGCCACAAACAGCAGAAGAAGCCTCCGTAACAAGTTTCACACATCTTTCAGTGGCTTGATTGTGACAAGGTAATAGTTTAATCTTAGGTAAGATGTCTTCATCTATTGCCTTTGGATTTAGGATACACTTTGTAAGAATGTTATGATCAAAGAACATAGTTAATGGTGGTTGTATCACGGTCACTTCAGCCCAATTTATAGAATCTATATAGACTTTGGCTTCAAAATTTATCCGTATGTAAAGAATTTCTTGACTTTAAAGATTTTATTGTTCTGCGTGGTGCGGAAGTGCCAAAGCTCTTACACAGTATGTAAGAGTGTTGGCACTACGCATAATAATAAAATCTTGAAAGTGAAGACATTCTTTACGTACTTTCAAGTTACCTGAGATCATGTACGTAAAGAATTTTTTTACTTTCGAGATTTCATTATTCTGCGCAGTGCCACTTTTATATTATGTATGAGTGTTGGCACTATGCAGAATAATAAAAGTTTCACGAAAATAAACGATCAAGTTACCTGAGAGACCAAAGACTATATCAATTTCATAAATTAGGCTGAAGTGACCGTGACAGAACCACCATTAACTAAGTTCTTAGATCATAACATTCTTACAAAGTGTATACTAAATCCAAAGGCAATAGATGAAGACATCTTACCTAAGATTAAGCTATTCTCTTGACACAATCAAGCCACTGAAAGATGTGTGAGACTTGTTACAGAGGCTTCTTCTGCTGTTTGTGGTCCTTTGAGACGCCATGGATACATTAAAACGTCTGGAGTCTCGGAAAAAAATGCCAGTTTTTGAAAACAAAAAACAGTATGGACTACCATAAAATGGTAAATTCACTGCTTGTAAATTAAATAGTAAATCATTTTTACCTTATTACTATAGTTCTTTAAGGATAATTTTAAATTATATTTTCTTACACAGGTTAAGTAAAATATGTAAAACAATTACTATTACCCAAATTTCATATATTTAAAAGAAGTATAGTCGTTGAGTTAGCATAATAAAAGCAAATTTGATATAAATATTACATATTTTTACTATAGATAGATAATAATAATAATAATTCGATGATCATCCTTTTAAAATAAATGAATAATATAGTTTGTATATTTGAGGGAAAAAAATGGGAAAATGCACAACTTTTACGTTTTTTCTCAATATTCAATGACCTTCGGGCAGTATTTAATATTAATATTTTTCAAAGATATTTTTTATTCAGAATGAGGATATGATAGAGCAACTTTCCCACACCGCCCCAT
The DNA here is from genome assembly GCA_963932465.1 of Maratus speciosus. Classification (NCBI taxonomy): domain Eukaryota; kingdom Metazoa; phylum Arthropoda; class Arachnida; order Araneae; family Salticidae; genus Maratus; species Maratus speciosus. The sequence continues at coordinate 68,171,700 of OZ010790.1, forward strand.
TTTGATTAGAAAAAGAATTTTTTTTTTCCACAGGCGAGTGCTTTTACGTTTTTTCTCAATATTCAATGACCTTGGGGCAGTATTTAATATTAATATTTTTCAAAAATATTTTATATTCAGAATGAGGATCTGATAGAGCAACTTTCCCCAGCTAAAAATGAACTGCAGTTTTTCTACAGAAGTGGAGTATTTTTGATGTTTTTCTATAGTCAACTATAGATTTTCTGTAGTGCAATCTCGGCTATAAAAATACTTTAGAAATTCCGCGGCTAATGTGGCGTAATTTTGTGGTCCTTTATTTCAAAAATTCTCTGTGCTATTAACCTCAAAAAGACTATAGTTTAAGTGAAGTCATCATAAACTTTTAAAATTATGAGATTTTGCGTCTGTAGTAATACAGCACTATTGAAGTAATTTCATCTCTTTAATTTTACCAGTTTCCCGTCTTTCTCTTAGTGTTTAATTATTTTACTTGGCCGAAAGGGATAAATTTTATTATGTGTTAATCAGAGAAAAAGAAAATATTTAGTTAAAACTAAATGTCAAAATCCGGGAGGGGAATGCCGATGACCTCGGGCTACATCTTCCTCCCCCCCCCCCCCACCAAAAAAAATTACACTGTTTTTAACCTGACTTTACGATAAAGTTTAAATACATAAACATAAAAAAAAAAACTCTACCGAAATTAACTACTAAGAATGAGACATAGGGGGGGGGGGGGGGGTGAATCTCTCCCCCAACAGAAAAATTCTTAGTTTCTGTTTAATTTTAAGCTATACGGAATAAATAAATTTTACTATATTTGTCAAAATTGGAGAAAATAACATAATTCCGTTAATTAAATTTCAGACTGCAGGGATTGGCATGGGCCTTCCATCCGCCCACCCTCCTTAACGGATTTTTTTTATTTCTTTTATTTTAAAATGTTGAGAAAGAATGAATTTTACTATGCATTTCATAAAAAAAGAAAGATAAAAAGAAAATTTAATTACTTAAATTTCAAAATCCAGGGAAAGGAAATGGCTTTTCTCTTATCCCCCCCCCCCCCAACCCCGGGCAACTGATATTTCTGCTATACTGTCCGTCTATTATTTTAAGTTTCTGCGTATAAATAAAATTTATACAAAATCGGAGAAAAAGAAAATTCACGTATATATATATATATATCAAAATCCAGCGGCAATGACACTCCCATAGGCTCCCCCCTTTTAACGAAAAATTTTTGGTTACCTTAATTTTTAAGTTACTCGCAAAGAATAAATTATACTATGTTTTTCATAGCAGGAGAAAAAAAATTGGGTTACTTAAATTGAAATATCTAGGGAGGGGCAGTTGGTCTCCTGTGCCACCTTCCCCTAAACAGAAATTTCTTGGTTCCTTTTTTTTTAAGTTACTCGAAAAAAAAAAAAAAAATTCTACTATGTTTTCAAAATAGGAAAAAAAGGAAAATTTAGTTTGTACAATTTCAGAATCCACGGAAGGGCAATGGGCCTCCTATACCGCTCCCTCAACTGAAACTTTTTAATTCCTCTTTTAATTTAAATCACTCGAATTAAAAAAAAAAAAAAAATTCAGTATTTCAAAATCGGTGAAAAAAAATTAGGTACTTATATTTTTAAATCCAGGCAGGAACAAATGACTGTCATATGACATCCCCCCCTCCTCCTCCCAACGGAAAATTATTGGTTTCTGTTTTTTTTTTTTTTTTTTTTTTTTTTTTTTTTTTTTTTTTCACTGGCAAAGAATTAATTGTATTATGTTTTTCAAATTAAGAAAATAAAATTAGTTACTGAATTGAAAATCTAGGGAGGGGCAGTTGCTCTCCTATGTCACCCTCCTCCCCTAAACGGAAAAACGCTTCCTTTTTTTTTTTTTTACTTACTCGAAAAGAATAAATTCTACTATGTTTTTCAAAAGAAGAATTTTTTTTTTTTAACTTTAATTTCAAAATCCAAGGAGAAGGCATCCCATCCCCCTTTCTTCTTTTTCATAGCACACCCGGACCCGGATTTACTAAATGCGCAATTTGCCCTTCTGCCCGAAAAGACATGACTTCCAGTTTGTATAAAAATTACTTCTACTTTATAAAAACGAATGAAAAAAAAATAATTCTTATTAAATATTTTATTTTAAATTTACATTGGAATATTTGATTATTGTTTATACAGCTGTGGCTGCATTTCTGACTCTAAATAATTATTTATTATTTAAATTATTAATATAATAATTAATAAAATAATTAATAATAATATTTATAATTAATAATTATTGATATTTATTAACATATAAATCATATAATTTTAATATATAATATTAATTTTATATTACGTAATATAAATAATATAATTTAAATAATTAATAATAATTATTTATAATTATTAATAACACATAATATAATATTAATATGTAATATTAATTATATATCACATAATATAAATAATATAATATAATTTAAATAATTAATAATAAATATTTATAATTAATAATTATTAATAATATATAATAATTAATATCATTTAAATAATTGTTTTTATTCTAAATTCTTTCCGGGATCCATATAGATTTTGCGCTGTTAGCGAAACGAGATCGACCAATCAGAAGCTTGTATTTCGGGAACTTTTCCCTGCTTTAAGGGAGCAAGTTTTCTGATTGGTCAATCTCATTTCGCTAACAGCGTAAATGTATCTGTATCCCGGCAGCAGAAGAACTCCTCAACTCAACTGTCGATATCCGGCGATTGTTTACAATACATGTGACTCCATTCCCGCTCACTTTTAGGTAGCTTTCTTTACAAAAAAGCTACCTATTGCAGCCGTTCGGAGGAAAGCGATTTCAAAAAATTTTGGTATATTTTCATCGATCATGACCCCCAGACCCCGAAACCACCCTCCGTTCAAAATTGATATATATATATATATGTATATATATATATATATATCTGACCTATGTCACACTGTAACTCCCGTAATTATGAACCGATTTCGATGTAATTGGGTGTGTACATAGTACATACCAATGTCTCGACCGAGTTCGTTGGCCAGTTTCATCCGCCGTTTTGTTTCAAAATGGCGGCCATTTAAAAATTTTAAAAAATTTTAAAACTTGAAATGTGGTACCAAAAAATTAAAAATGGAAAAATATTTTTTTCTTATGTATTTGACCTTTATACAAAGATTCCGGAGCAGTTTTTGTTTCGTCTATATCTTAAAAAATGGCTGAGTTATAGCATTTTGAATTTCTAGCGTGGCTGACATTTTGAAACGTCCTGAAATTTGTCACGCGATAAAAGGCGTATTTATGAACCGATTTGGATGTAATTCAGTGTGTACATAGTACATACCAATCTCTCGACCGAGTTCGTTGGCCAGCTTCATCCGCCGTTTTGTTTCAAAATGGCGGCCATTTAAAATTTTTAAAAATTTTTAAAACTTGAAATGTGGTACCAAAAAATTAAAAATGGAAAATATTTTTTTCTTATGTATTTGACCTTTATACAAAGATTCCGGAGCAGTTTTTGTTTCGTCTATATCTTAAAAAATGGCTGAGTTATAGCATTTTGAATTTCTAGCGTGGCTGACATTTAGAAACGTCCTGAATTTTGTCACGCGATAAAAGGCGTATTTATGAACCGATTTCGATGTAATTCAGTGTGTACATAGTACATACCAATCTCTCGACCGAGTTCGTTGGCCAGCTTCATCCGCCGTTTTGTTTCAAAATGGCGGCCATTTAAAATTTTTAAAAATTTTTAAAACTTGAAATGTGGTACCAAAAAATTAAAAATGGAAAAATATTTTATTCTTATGTATTTGACCTTTATACAAAGATTCCGGAGCGGTTTTTGTTTCGTCTATATCTTAAAAAATGGCTGAGTTATAGCATTTTGAATTTCTAGCGTGGCTGACATTTAGAAGCGTCCTGAATTTTGTCACGCGATAAAATGCGTATTTATGAACCGATTTCGATGTAATTCGGTGTGTACATAGTACATACCAATGTCTCGACAGAGTTCGTTGGCCAGCTTCATCCGCCATTTTGTTTCAAAATGGCGGCCATTTAAAATTTTTTTAAAAATTTAAAATTTGAAATGTGGTACCAAAAAATTGAAAATGGAAAAATATTTTTTCTTATGTATTGGACCTTTATACAAAGATTTCGGAGCCGTTTTTGTTTCGTCCATATCTTAAAAAATGGCTGAGTTATAGCATTTTGAATTTCTAGCGTGGCTGACATTTTGAAACGTCCTGAATTTTGTCACGCGAAAAGAGGCGTATTTATGAACCGATTTCGATGTAACTTCGTTTATACATAGTACATACCAATGTCTCGACCGGGAATCATTGGTCAGCTTCATCCACCATCTTGTTTAAAAATGGTGGCCATTTAAATTTTTAAGAAAATTTTAAATTTGAAATGTGGTACCAAAAAATTAAAAATTGAAAAAATATTTTATTCTTATGTGTTTGACCTTGATAAAAAGATTCGGGAGCAGTTTTTGTTTCGTCTATATGTTAAGAAATGGCTGAGTTATAGCATTTTGAATTTCTAGCGTGGCTGACATTTTGAAACGTCCTGATTTTTCTCACGTAATAACAGGCGTATTTATGAACCGACTTGGATGTACCTTGGTGTGTACATAGTACATACAAATATCTCGACCGAGTTCGTTGGCCGGCTTCATCCGCCATCTTGTTTCAAAATGGGGCCATTTAAAAAAATTAAAAAATAAAAAAATTTAAATGAGATACCAAAAAATTGGAAAGTGAAAAAGATTTTTTTTTGTATGTGTTTGACCTTAATACAAAGATTCCGGAACAGTTTTTTTTTGTCTATATCTAAAAAAAATGGCTGAGTAATAGCATTTTGAATTTCTCTTGTGGCTGCATTTTAAAACGACCTTATTTTTGTCACGCGATAACAGGCGTAATTATGAACATATTTGGATGTAACTTGGTCTGTACAATGTACATACCAATGTCTCGACCGAGTTCGTTGGCCAGCTTCATTCGCCATCTTGTTTCAAAAGTGTTGCCATTTAAAAAAAATTAAATTTAAAATTCAAAATGAGGTATTAAACAATTGGAAAATGAAAAAGATTTTTTTATGTGTTTGGCTTTGATACAAAGATTCCGGAACAGTTTTTGTTTCTGAAAATTTGTTCTTTTGTTTATATCTTAAAAAATGGTTGATTTATAGCACTTTGAATTTCTAGCATGGCTAACATTTTGAAACGATCTTGTATTTGTCACGCGATAACACACGTATTCGCCTATTTCGATGTAAGAAGGCATGTGGATAGTATACATCAACACCTCGACCAAGTTCGCTGGCCAGATTCATCAGCCATCTTGTTTCAAAATGGCGACCATTAAATTAAAATATATATATATATATATATTTAAAGTGAGGTGCAAAAAAAATTAGAAATTGAAAAAGGTTTCTTTCTTAAGCATTTGACCTTGATATAAGGATTCAGGAGCATTTTTTGTTTGTCTTTACCTTAAAAAATGGCTCAGATATAGCAGTTTCAATTTCTATTGCGGGTGACATTTTGAAAAATCTGATTTTTTGCATGCGACAGCACTCCTATATATTAACCGATTCCGATGTGAGTGAGCATGTGCACAGCAATTACTAAGGTCTCGACCAAGTTCACTGCTTAGCCTCATCCACCATGTTGTCTTAAAATGACAGGCACTTTAAAAATTGCCGAATTTGGCAGCCAAATATATGTTACTTTAAAGAAAAGCAGCTTGGATAAAGCTGACTAATTTCGCGAAATTCTCATTCATTATATTGATAAAAATTAGTATTGAATCTCCTATATTCGGTTTCCACTAAATTGAGCTTCGTGTGTTTGAATGGTATAATTTGGCTTTTTTTAAATAAGGATTATGAAAGCTACCTCTTCCTCCCGGCACTGGCCGGAAGGACTTTTTCTTATGCTACGCTTGATCGTTCCTCTTAATTTTTATAGCCCTTTTCTTTCTTGTAATACTTCCTCGTTAATTATTGTTTTTTAAATGAATGTCCATAACCACAAGATTGTTAAAATTATGTACCGAGCTAGATTTGTCTCTTTGAAAGGATTCTGAGACCATGCCTGCAGATTCAAAAAGGCAGATCTAGCTCGGTACATAATTTTAGCAAAGGACTCGTATACTTCCAAAAAGCAGGCCCCTTTTTTTTAAACAAATCTTACCAATACAAATATTTCGGAGGAGAATTTTGTAGTTTCAAGATATTATCATTATTGTTATTTGCTTTTTTCAAAAGAATAATAGAGGTGTTTTTAGTTAACTAGAAGCTAGTTGAGTTATAGAGTTTTTGAGTCATAGTTATTACAAAACAAAAGCGTTCAAGAATCAATTTAAGTTTTTTATTGATTAGTTGCAGTTTTTGTGTATTGTTCGTTTTTTTTGTTTTTTGTTTTTTTTTTTTAATATATAAATTTTCAAGTAGTGCTGCTGGTTTTAAACAATGAAATGTTTTTAACTTAGATATATAATTTATTTAAAACAATGTACATGACAACCACAATTAAAACAATGTGCATGCAATTTTTTTGGATGTGGGACAAGAAGAGTGATATTTTACAGTGGTAGAATTGATTAAAAAAAGTCACTGGTCCCAAGGACCAGTAAGCATGAGAATTTACTGGCCCGCAGTTATCATCACTGGCTCGCTACATAAAATTCTATTAAGTCCCTTTAACCCTTGAGTGACCTTCCCCCCCCCACCCCTCTTAGAATATAAACCAAACTTCCTTTACAGCCATCCAAAATTTTCAGCATAGTAAAATGTAAAATTATAATTTACTAAAAATTAAATAAACTGTATACATAACGAAAAACTATAAAATTATTAATTTGATATTTTATTCATCTGATTATTTATTTCAAATGACTGAGATTTAATGCAATTTTTTTTAAATTGTGTGATTTGTGTTTGGTTGTGGTTTTCTAGGGGACGGGTAAATTAAGTTTACCTGTGAGAAAGGGGGGGGGGGAAAGTTACTGGTCCTGCAGACCACTAAATTTTTCAAATTAGTGGTCCGATTGCGCTTTTGGTGGTCTCGGACCAGCGGACCACCAAGGATTTCGAATGCTGTTTTCTAAACATAAGGGCATACAGACCCGCTCATTGCCTACCACGGCACAATTTCATCGTTTTGGCCTATGTAATTCATACCTCTGCTCAGAGTGTCAAGTCTTGAAAACCACTGACCACTACCTTCTAGAGTGCTGAAAGTTTCACACAGAGCAAGCTCAACTCTATCAGCGATTAGATCTGTCTGCTGACAGTGCGACTTTCCATGATATATGTGACCTGGCTGTAGCAGCGGGCAAATCTGCCTCCAAGCACCTTATTTCTTTTCTACCGAGAACCAACAGATTCTGATGAAGGGGAGTTCTTCCTGGAATTTAATCCCAATAAAAACAAGTTCTCATCTATGGATGTAACTTCTACTGAAAGAGCTGTTTATAGAGAACTGTATTAGCAGTTTTGGTCATTAGAGGTACAAAGCCGCCAAGTGAAGCGAAGCTAAAAACCTCATAATCGAGCGTAGGCTCCGAAAATCGAATCAACCAAAGGGCAGGTGGTGTGCAGTTCAACCTCCACCCCCCACCCCCGCCCTAAACTGCCTAAGGAAACTCTGGTAGGAGTGCATTTTGGCAGTTTAAAAAAAAGCATGTCACTGCACTCGTAAAAATATTCGGCACAGATGTTACCATAACACCAACCAAACCTTGTTACCATATCATCTATATCCGGTTTACCATATCAAGCAAAATAATGACACTTTGGTGTTAGTTAAGTACCCGGTGCTTATATGACATTGGCGTCAGGAAAAAGTCGTGCCAATATGGAGTGTATATGACATCTGTGCCAAATAAAGATGTATTACATTTATAAGTTGTTTATTGTACAGCTTATTAATTTAAAGTTGGATTACCATTTCACCGGTAAGTGATTTATTTTCTTTTTAAGAACATAATTGGTTGGTAATTGTCTAATAAAGCATAGCAGCTTGGTGTGTTTTGCTAAGTGCATATAAATTTTATTTTATGTAATTTTCTTTTGTTTACATTATGTCTTAAATCAGTACATATGGGTGGTGTTTACTTTATGCCCGTCAAAGAAGTATTTCTTTTATTTATAAGTAATTTGCTTAATATTTCTGATTTTTTTAAAAATGTTTTTACTTTTGTTTTGTGTACTGAGACCAGGGCTGAAAAAAACCTGGTTTTTTTTTTAAAGCCCAACCCGTGTGGGTTTTATTGGGGTTTTTTTGGTTTCTTTCAGGTTTTTGGAGTTTTTTGCTGCCATTTCTTTGAACAGTGCCAACTATGTTTAATAACTTACTTGTTATGATTCTATTATATATGTAAGATAAAATCTGAATTAAATTTAGATTTTCAGACATCTTTGCATAAAAATTAAAAATGATTTGAACGAACTGGAAGACCCAACCCTCACCAAATTAATATAATCCAAAGAACTTGTATTTTTAATTTTTTATGACTACATAGGAAAAATGACTATAGTGTATAGGTTATAATTCATTTTTTTAATAGTGCATAGAAAATGTGTTCATAATATAGGTCAAAACTGGGAAATTTCATTAGCGGCCACTGGCCGGTAGAACTAGTTTTTTAAGTGGCCATTTTTTTATTTAAAAATACTAAACAGTAAAATTTCTATAAGTATTCATCTAAAAGTGAATAGCAGAAAGAAATATGTTAATATAAATATATTGGAACCAAAAAAATTAGAATGCTTGATGAAATGCAAGAAAATTTTATTTTCTACTTGTAAAAATGTGGCCGGAAGGTGGCTGCTGATAGACAATTTTTCACTAGCCACTTTTTCTCATTTACTGGCCCTGTGGCCGGTGGCTAGTGCTAATTTTGACCTTTAGTTCATAATGTATTATGTATTTTTGCAGTTGTGGCTGTATTTAATAGATTTCAATTTTACTTATATCCAGAGTGTCTAAAGAAAAAAAGTTTTTTTATTCAGACAGGTACAGACTACAAATGCCTCCTTTATCATTTTCTGATTTTCATCGTTTCTGTTATTTTACGTGGTACCTCTTAATAACAAAAATGGGGATTTTTGAGTGTAAAACAAAATGAAATATTAAACGCAGTTCAACTTTTAAATACTTAATACATTATAAACATATTTTTAAGCAACTGTTATAAAAAAAAAATTATATAAATTATATGGACCTTAATGAATGATATGTAATAGTATATATATATATATATATATATAATGCTAGCTAAAGTAGCCGGCGTTGCACAGAATTTTAAGAATGTTTGTTTTGAAAAAATCAAGGATTGCCTGTTAATTTACGTAATTTTCACTCTTTTTTTATTCATTTAATCCAGACGACAGATTACCTCTTACTTAGTAAATATAATCTGTGATCTGGATTAAGACCGAGATTAAAACCTTTTGATGAAAAGTTGTTTCCGAGTATTTTGTTATTTACAGAATTTTTCATTATTAAAGAAAAATGGCAATTTGTCATCTTTATTTCAGTTCTAAACTAAAAATGAGCTCTAGGACCTAAACCTTTGTGGAAATTCTAATATACATGCATACACAAGAGAATGGAATAGATTTAAAAATGGCGAAAACAAATTCAGAGAACTTCAAAATGTTAAAATGCCAATTATCTTCTCGAGCTTATGCTCAGGTTTTTATCATGTTTCAATGTGCTTTTTCAAACTCATATGACATTATATATTCACCTGCCATCCATTACATTACATTTCCTAAACCATCCATTACATTTCCAATGTGACGTAATATTAACTTCTTTTTTAAATTTGTCAAACTATTTATTTCATTTTTTATTTGGAAATCTTGCAATAGAAAAATTATGATGTAATATTAATTTTTTTATATTCGTCAAACTATTTATTTCATTTTCATTTTTCACACAGAAATTAGTAACATACACATAGTTAGCAACTGCTATAACGTAAAATGTTTAAATTTGATAGGAACTTGCTGTTAAATTGGTGATGTTTTATTAATTAAAAATTAACTATAAATTATTTAGATCCGGATTAATTTAGTTGCCTCGGCCGTGTTTTAATACACATATATGTAACGTTTCACAATCCTGTCTTCCAAACTGTCGATTTGTATAGAATTACAGACGGACAAATTTTCATTTTTACATATTAGATAATGAATGATAAAAAATAGTCATTTTTTCCTTTTGGATAATTTTAATTTGATGAGGTTTGGGTTTTGCAGCTCTTTCAAATCATTTTTATTTTTTTATACAAAGATGTCTGAAAAGCTAAATTTAATTAAATTTTTATCTTGCATGTATAACAGAATCATAACAAATAAGTAGTAATTAAAAATAAATGATACTGTGCAGCAAAAAACTTGTATAAACCAATAAAACCCACTTTTATGTGGGTTTTTTGGGGTTTTATTAAGTGGGTTTTTTTAAAAAAGCCCACCCGGGTTTTTTGGGGCGGGTAGGTGGGCAGACAGCCCTGACTGAGACTGAGGGCTGTTTCAATGATTATATGTTTTATATTTACTGTGTTCCCAGTGTCATGGACAGTCAGGGAAATTTCAAAATATATAGGAAAAGTCAGGGAATTTACAAATATTTTCTGAAAAATGTTGGAGAAAAAATTAAACATGATGCGATGGTGTAATATGTGAATTTGTCTGAAAGGTTGTGGAAAAAACACTAATTTCGTCAAAGAATCGTGAAAAAATGTGGTTTTTATCAATGGTCGCAAAAAAAAAACGTGAATTTTACTAAATATCGTGCAAGATGAGCGAATTTTGGCAAAAGATCATGGAAAATGTGAGATTTTTGGTGAAAGATGCGATTTTCGTTAAAGGATCATGAAAAAGACACGATTTTCATCAAAGAATTGTGAAAAAACACTATTTTCACCAATAATCATGCAAAATATGCCGATTTCTTCAAAAGATTGTGCAAAATACACGAATTTCGTCAAAAGATCGTGTAATATGCAAATTTCTTTGAAAGGTCGTGGAAAAACTGCAAATTTCAGCAAAGGATCGCAAATTTTGTCAAAGAATTGCAAAAAACAATGTGATTTTTGTCAAATGATTGTGAAAAAATGTGCGTGTTTCGTCAAACGATCGTGTAAAATATGCGAATTTCTTTGAAAGATCGTGTAATATGCGAATTTCTTTGAAAGATCATGTAATATGCGAATTTCTTTGAAAGGTCGTGGGAAAACCGTGAATTTCGTTGAAGGATTGCTAATTTCGTTAAAGAATTGCAAAAAATGTGATTTTTGTCAAATGATCATGAAAAAACGTGAATTTTGTTAAAAGATTATGGAAAACGTGAAATTTTTGGCAAAAGATCGTCGAAAATGGAGATTTTTGGCAAAAGATCATGGAAAATGCACAATTTTTGGCAAAGGATTGCGAGAAAAATGCGATTTTCGTTAAAGGATCACGAAAAAGACATGATTTTCATCGCAGAATTGAAAAAATCATGATTTTCACCAAAAAGTCATGTAAAATATTCGAATTTCTGCAAAAGATTGTGAGAAAAATACATGAATTTCATCCAAAGATCATGCAATATGCAAATTTCTTCGAAAGGTCGTGGAAAGACTGCGAATTTCGGCGAAGGATTGTGAATTTCGTCAAAGAATCGCGAAAAAATGTGATTTTTGTCAAATGTTTGTGTAAAATATGCGAACTTTGTCAAACGATCGTGTAAAATATGCGAACTTCTTTTAAAGGTCGTCCCAGTAGCAGAAACAGTGAAGCACGGAAGCGGGCGCTGCAGATTATTTTAAACCTTGCAGATTAATTCACCAACTTAAAAAGAAATGCTGGGCTTAAAAAATAGCTGAAATTTGCTTTAAGTCTCTAGATTTACGGTATTTGCTGTATCCTTATATTATATTTTCTTTATAAATGGAAATTTTGCTTACTTTGTTTCTGTTATTTCTTATGATAGTAGGCTTATTGAGTCGCAGATAAATTTTAGTTTGCTGCAGACTGACACAGAAAATTCTGTTTTTGGGAAGGTCGTGGGAAAAACGAGAATTTCGTCGAAGGATCGACAATTTCGTTAAAGAATCGCAAAGAAATGTGATTTTTGTCGAATGATCGCGAAATAAACGTGAATTTTGTTAAAAGATTGTGGAAAATGAGCGAATTTTGGCGATAGATCGTGGAGAACGCCAGATTTTTGGTGAAAGATTGTGGAAAATGCGAGATTTTTGGCAAAAGATCATGCAAAATGCACAATTTTTGGCAAAGGATTGCAGGAAAAATGCAATTTTCGTTAAAGGATCACGAAAAAGACACAATTTTCATCGCAGAATTGCAAAAAAAACATGATTTTTGCCAAAGGATCGTGTAAAATATTCAAATTTCTGCAAAAGATTGTGCAAAATACACGAATTTCATCCAAAGATCATGTAATATGCAAATTTCTTTGAAAGGTCGTGGAAAGACTGCGAATTTTAGTGAAGGATTTTGAATAAAAAAAATGTGATTTTTGTCAAACGTTCATGTAAAATATGCGAATTTCGTCAAACGATCGTGTAAAATATGCGAACTTCTTTAAAAGGTCGTGGGAAAAACGAGAATTTCGTTAAAGAATCGCAAAGAAATGTGATTTTTGTCGAATGATCGCGAAATAAGCGTGAATTTTGTTAAAAGATTGTGGAAAATGAGCGAATTTTGGCGAAAGATCGTGGAAAATTGGAGATTTTTGCCAAAGTGCCGTGTAAAGAATGCAAATCACTTCAAAAGATCGTGCAAATTTCGTCGAAAGATCATGTAATAATGCGAATTTCTTTGAAAGGTCGTGGAAAAAGCACGAATGTTATCAAAGAGTCGCGATAAAATATGATTTTTGTCAAATGATCGCGAAAAAATTTGTATTTCGTCAAACGATCTTGTAAAATATGTGAATTTCTTTGAAAGATCGTGCAAAATACGTGAATTTCACCAAAAGATCATGTAAAATATACGAATTCCTTCAAAAGATTGTGCGAAATATGCAAATTTCATCGAACGATCGTGTAAAATATACGAATTTCTTCAAAAGCTCGTGTGAAATACGCAAATTTCATCAAAAGATCGTGTATTATGCGAATTTCTTTGAAAGGTTGTGGAAAAAGCGCGATTTTCACCAAAGGGTCGTGTAAAATGCATGATTTTCGCCAAAGGATCGTGTAAAATGAGCGAATTTCTTCAAAAGATCGTGCGAAATACGCGAATTTCCTCAATAGATCATATAATATGCAAATTTCTTACTACTTATTCATGTTATGCACCTCCAATGACCATCTCCCTCACTTCCACAGCTGGGGGGGGGGGCATTTTTCTAAATTTTGTCGTCACCCCTCATGTGACATATCGTTGCAAAGGCCTGTAACTGCTTAATCATTTTATGCACTTCCGGTACTCTGCCCACCACTTTGCCCCCCCCCCCCCAGGAGGGACAATTTCCTAAATTTTGCCGGCACCCTGTCATGTAAAATATCGTTGCAAAGGCCTGTGACCGCTTAATCATTTTATGCATTTCCAGTGCTCCGCCCATTACTTTGCCCCGCTGGGGGCACTTTCTTACATTTTGCTGACTCCCGTCATGTGACATGTCATTAGAAAGGCCTGTGACCGCTTAATCATTTTATGCACTTCCGGTACTCTGCCCACCACTTTGCCCCCCAGGGGGGGCAATTTCCTAAATTTTGCCGGCATCCCGTCATGTGACATATCGTTGCAAAGGCCTGTGACCGCTTAATCATTTTATGCATTTCCAGTGCTCTGCCCACTACTTTGCCCCCCTGGGGGGCACTTTCTTACATTTTGCTGTCTCCCGTCATGTGACATGTCATTGGAAAGGCCTGTGACCGCTTAATCATTTTATGCACTTCCGGTACTCCGCCCACCAATTTGTCCCCCAGGGGGGCAATTTCCTAAATTTTGCTGGCACCTCATCATGCGACATATCGTTGCAAAGGCCTGTGACCGCTTAATCATTTTATGCACTTCCGGTACTCTGCACACCACTTTGCCCCCCAGGGGGGCAATTTCCTAAATTTTGCCGGCATCCCGTCATGTGACATATCGTTGCAAAGGCCTGTGACCGCTTAATCATTTTATGCATTTCCAGTGCTCCGCCCACTACTTTGTCCCCTTGGGGGGCACTTTCTTACATTTTGCTGACTCCCGTCATGTAAAATATCGTTGCAAAGGCCTGTGACCGCTTAATCATTTTATGCATTTCCAGTGCTCTGCCCACTACTTTGCCCCCCTGGGGGGCACTTTCTTACATTTTGCTGTCTCCCGTCATGTGACATGTCATTGGAAAGGCCTGTGACCGCTTAATCATTTTATGCACTTCCGGTACTCCGCCCACCACTTTGTCCCCCAGGGGGGGCAATTTCCTAAATTTTGCTGGCACCTCATCATGCAACATATCATTGCAAAGGCCTGTGACCGCTTAATCATTTTATGCACTTCCGGTACTCTGCCCACCAATTTGCCCCCCAGGGGGGCAATTTCCTAAATTTTGCTGGCACCTCGTCATGTCACATATCGTTGCAAAGGCCTGTGACCGCTTAATCATTTTATGCATTTCCAGTGCTCCGCCGACTACTTTGCCCCCCTGGGGGCACTTTCTTACATTTTCCTGACTCCCGTCATGTGACATGTCATTGGAAAGGCCTGTGACCGCTTAATCATTTTATGCACTTCCGGTACTCCGCCCACCACTTTGCCCCCCAAGGGGTGGGCAATTTCCTAAATTTTGCCGGCATCCCGTCATGTGACATATCGTTGCAAAGGCCTGTGACCACTTAATCATTTTATGCATGTCCAGTGCTCCGCCCACTACTTTGTACCCTTAGGGGGCACTTTTCTATATTTTGCCAACATCCATCATGTGACATATCGTTGGAAAGGCCTGTGACCGCTTAATCATTTTATGCACTTCTGGTACTCCGCTCACTACTTTGCCCCCCCCCCCTCTGGGGGGCACTTTTCTACATTTTGTCATCATGTGACGTATCGTTGGAAAAGGCCTGTGACCGCTTAATCATTTTATGCACTTACCGCTACTCGCACACTACTTTGCCTCCCTGAGGGCACTTTCCTAAATCGATATATCAGGATATCATGATATTCTAGACATATTGCCCAGCCCTATCAAGCAGCCACACTCGCCAACCGTGAATTCAGCAGCCTCAAAATTTCCCCTCCCAATCGCAATGCGTGCTTTTTGACAGATAACTTGCTACTTACACAGTTCCAATGACATGCAATTGCTTTCATAAAGTAAACATGCCACACAATAAACTTAAAGCATTCTACAAATGTTTGAGATTTTTTACTTAGGACTTTTCTATTTCAACAGATTTTTCACTCCAGAGCATATAATGTTATAGAAACCAGATTTGAAACGATGCTCGGTAAAAAAACTACAACATTTTTGAGGTCGATATAACTACAAAAAATCTGCAGGTGGAAAACTGCGGTGATTTGGCCGATTCCACTACAGAATTTTTGCGGTCAATGGAACTGCGAAATTTCTGCAGAATTTTTAATATTGATATAAATATAAATTTTCTGTAGAATTTTTGTGGTCAATACAACTTCGAAATTTCTGCGGTTAATAAACTGCAGTAATTTTGTGGTTGTATTGACCGCAAAAAATCTGTAGTGGAATTGGCCAAATCACCGCAGTTTTACAACTGCGGTTTTTTTATAGAATTTCTGCAGTTCATTTTTAGCTGGGTCCCACCCCGGCCAATTTTGGTTTGAAGGAAAAAAAAAATTTCGCTCCACCCTAATGTACAGTCGTGGAAAAAAAAGTAAACACCCCCTACTAACTCTTCAACAAATTATCTTAAACGAAAGTTACTGGTACCGAACAATTGGAAATAAAGTCTACTTTTAAATGATGTATATAAAATTGACTTAGGGGGCCATCTACGTATTAAAACGAATCCAAACTTCATTTTTTTTCAATAGCAGTACCCAAATTTAACGAGATATTTCAAATTTTCGGTTCAAACTATGTCTAGACACCCAATTTCAAGTCATATGAATGATAAGTTATTGTATTATAACCATTCAAAATTTAGGACTTCTAATATTAAATTACATTCTCACATTTCTATTTATATCTCCTGAAATTATGCTGCAAATGTGTTATTTTTTTCTGTAGCAATAATTGTAATATACCCAATCATAAATACGCTGAATTTACAATTTTTATAATTTTATGATATGATTTATGAATTATGAAATTAATATTCGAAAAAATTATGAATTGCAACCTACAACTTTTTTGATGGATTTAGATTTATTAAATTCTGCTTTGTGGAAATCCAAAATTTCACATTTTTCTTCCAAGTAGTTTTAAAATTATGCTTAAAAATCGGCAAAATGGTAGTTTAAGGGGGCGTCTATGAAGAAGTGAGTAGATATTTTGAAATTTCTTCTGCTGTCTGTCTAACCGGCTTCACTGGCTGCTTGAGTGGAGCTTAAGTTGCCTTGATCAAGATGGGGTCTCTCTCGGTGAACAATCGACTACCGAACTTCAATTTGGATACAGCCCTTAAAATACGCTCGTTTTAAAATAATTAGTTTTGTCGGGAACTTACGGTACGAATTGCATAAAAATTTGTTTTTAGGTTAATTGAAGGGTGTAGAGTTCATTTGTACAATCAGAAATGTGTACTACTATTGAAAAAACAAAGTTATGGTTCGTTTTAATATGTAGATGGCCCCCTAAGCAAATTTTATATAGATCATTTAAAAATAGGCTTTATTTCCAATCGTTCGGTCCAGTTACTTTCTTTTACGATAATTTGTTGAGGAGTTAGTAGAGGTGTTTACTTTTTTTCCCAAGACTGTTCCTGTGCACTCTCACCAGTGTCCAACGGCTAATTCCTAGAACGTTAGTCACACACAGATTAAATCAATTACAAAAATATTTTAAATGAGGAAATAATTTATTTTAAAAGTCGCTTGGATCAATAAAAACTTTTATTAAAGAGTTTCGAAATTTATATTTTTATACGCACCCCACCCCCAGTCTACAGGTGATAGTTAGTAAAAAATTCCTATTGCACTAACAAGTAAAACAAAAAAAAATCCCATTCATCTAACACTGAAATTAACCAAGTTACGAAACTTTGAATTGCATGACTTACACCAATTTTCTGTATCTGAACACTTAAGAGTTGGGCCATGAGTTGGGCCTTCGAGAGATCATACAGAAAATACTTAAAGTATTAGAAGAATTTATTTCGCATGTATTTGGACTGTAACTAAAAGTAGTCGCTTCGTACATGTATTATGATAGTGTTAATTTTTATTAAATAAGTTTCAGATTGATAAATATATATATATATAGATATATTTTTTTTTCTTTTGCGAAGCTTTGACAATGTGGCTTTTCATCGCTTCATTTAACAAAAATTCTGTCCCTTCTTCACATATATTTTCAGTTGTATATTTTGTTGTATATGTTGTATAAGTCAGAATGAAAATGAATTTCATATTTATACTGTTATGTTAATTTTATTTAAACTATAATTTTTTTTTTCCAAATCTGACGATTATTTATATGTTAGTAAATTTATGAATAACCCCTATTCCGCAGTAAAAAAATAAATAAATAAATAAATAAATAAAATAAAATAAATAGCTATTACTCGGTCAGTTTTAATCGAAAAAGAATGCGACTTTTTCTGCCTTACTTCTTAGAGTAATAGGATATTTTTACTAAATATAAATAATAGGACCGCGGGGCGTATAAAATTTGAAATTTCGTAATTTGTTAAGAAAGGTTTTTACTGATCCAAATAGATTTAAATATAGTTATTTACCTCATTTAAACTTTTTTTTTTATTGGAAATATTGTGAGTGGATACTGCTTATAGTATAAACAGCATTTACAGTATGACAGTATATAACCGAAAACATGTACGTTTCAGATAATAAAAACTTTACAGTTGTGCCATATAAGACATACTATGTAATTTTTCATAAATCTGCATGTTAAAAATTGCACTTGAAAATAAAAATACAGAGAAATTAAAACATACTTAATAATTTTTGTTATAAACTTCATATTTCTAAAAAATGCAAAACCAGAAATAAGCAAATAAATACATGAAACTACGTACATGACCTCTTATTTCAAAATTGTATAAAGAAATACTATATTTGAAACATAAAAAAAAAATGTAAAACTATGAGTTCTTGATTATGATTTTTTTGTCTGTAAGGGGAATTATTTGTATTAATTCCAAAATAAATAATTAAAGATTAAAAAGGAGTTTGTGAAATATTTGGAGTAACATAACGTACAGTAAGTGGAAAATATTATATAACAGTTGATAAATGCGAATAAGTCATGTTACAATGTGATTTATCTTTTATAAAAAGATAAATCACTTTCCTGTCACATTCATTAATACATTAAAAACATTTAAATATTTAAAAAATATATAGAAATGACATAAACAGAAAACTAGAGAACTTAAAAGAGAAAATAACAAGAAACAGAAAAAACAGTAACAGTAACTTTACACAAGTTAGAGACATTTATGATTTCTTAATTTGATAGGTTTGGCGTTTCATATCTCAAATGGTCGGCGTAAACATTTATCCACATATGATCTAGACTTTAAAGAGGAAAAAATGCGAAAAATGTAGCTAAAAATAAGTAAAATGAGCAACCTGAGTCATTTCTTATATTTTGTTGTGCATTTTCTAGGTGCATTTAGTCATGGAAAAAAATCTAAACTAAATGGACGTAAACTAAATGGACCATAAAGAAACGTTTTCAAGACTCGAGAAAAAAAAATTCTCTGAAAAAAAAATTAAAAACCTTAAATTTCTGCACAAGCAATTATATTCTTAAAGAAACGTTTGACTAAAGAAAGTTTTTTTCTTCCAAAAATAAAGTATGTTTTACAATTTCTAAACAGTACTCAAATGTATATATTTATGTAAACTTTAAAAACGAGTAAAAATAATGATAGGTTCAGGTTTAGCTGCCATACGCTTTTGAAATCTCTCTATTCTAAAAAAAAGTAACTTACGCTGTCACCGCCGCCGCCGGTTTTGAATTTTTTGTGACCGGAGGTCTTTCTCCGTTAATATTAAGAAAAATATTGCATACAAAAATATGAAAATCGGCGCTATTATAGAGAAATGTTTTATGAACACGCTGATGCAGACATTTTTCAAATCGAAGAATTATTTTAAGAGATATTTAATACTAAAGTTGGAAAAAGTCGTTCCATTAACAAAGTTTCATAGGAGCAAAAACTATATATCAGAATTTAATAATTTTTAGATCATTTTATACGTTATAATTTCTCGGTGTGCAGAATGCATTTAATTTTTTAATTTGACTTATTTTTTGAGCTTTTATTTCTATTTTAAATTAAAATTTTCAGCATTTCGAGAGATGTTTTTTACTTATTTTAGAAAATTGTACTAATTTAACTTGTTGCCAACTGTATAAAAAGCGCAAACAATAACGTTTGCTTCAAATTAAAAATTTATTTACACGTGACTATTATAAATGGAAAAATAACTTTCAAATTTGAATTAAATAATTACGTATAAAAAGCAGGAACTTATTGAAAATTACTTCATAAAAACTATATTTACACATGAATTTTAACAGAGAGTGGATATTGTAAACTAATAAATTCATTAACATGCGTTAGAAGTCTTAAATAGGAGAAATTACGTCACATTTACGTCACATTACAAAAAATAATATTGCAAAACAGTTTAAATTTAAAAATTGCGCGAGACATTTATTTGATGTTTCGAGATGAACTTTTCAACTATTTTTGTTGGGACAGCGCAAATAATATTTCATTTCTAACTGAAGTATTTTCACGTGAATATTAAAAAGAGAAATAAAAGTTTGGTGAAAATTGCGTGAGATTAAAAACGATACATTTAAAATGTCTTTTATTTATTTATTTATTTATTGAACAACAAACATACGACTTGTGTGCTTGACATGAGAGCCCGCTTAAAAAGTCTTATTTAAAATAACTTTCTTTTCGCTTTGTTAAAAAATACCGGGAGACAAACTCTCTGTTTACTTAATTCATTTTATATTAGCTTATTTTGAAATGTTTA
Organism: Maratus speciosus; assembly: GCA_963932465.1. Classification (NCBI taxonomy): domain Eukaryota; kingdom Metazoa; phylum Arthropoda; class Arachnida; order Araneae; family Salticidae; genus Maratus; species Maratus speciosus. The sequence continues at coordinate 68,191,875 of OZ010790.1, forward strand.
ACTGGTTTTATTTAATAAAAGAGAAAAACAGCCATAGTATCTTTTAACAGCAGCTGATTTTTCCTGAAAATTCCCCAACCAAAGAGAAATGAATAGAAACAAGTTTATAGGAAGATCGCCACTGTTTTTTAAATTATAATTCAATCTTCAAAATCTTTTTAAAGACGATCAAATTAGCGTGCTTTTAGAAACTGCGGTGTCTGAAATGGGGTTGGCGAGCGTAGCTCGTAGGGGGCCGAGCCCCCTAGTTTTACAAAAAATAAAAAATAATAAAAAAAACTACATTATACAAAATTTTATTTTAGTACAAAAAAAAACTGTATTATACATAATTTTAATTTTCAATTCAAAAATTTAAATTAAAAAGAATTCTAAAATTTAATACTTAAATTTCACATACAAAAATAATATTCAGTTATGCATAAAACAAAACCAAAAAAAAAAAAAAAAAAAAAATGTAACAAATAAGAAAATATATAGAAAAATAATTTCGATTTCAAAAATGTAAACTAATGAAAATGAAGCAATGAGAAAGTAACTTCGAATAAAATATTCATAATTAACTTTTGAAATTTTGAATGTTCTACGCGGAAAATATTTGTTTATATAAATTCATATTGTATAGAAGTAACATGTTAAAGTGTGAAATAAGGATAAGAAAAAAAGATATTAAAAAAGTTATTCTAAGAAAAACTTAAAATTAAACTAAAAAAGTGCATAAAAATGTATAAAAATAAGCATTCTTAAGTAAATAAACTAAACAATGGAAATGTTTCTGTACGTTTTAATAGTTCCAACTAGTTGAAAGATGCGTTTTTGTAATATTTACAGAAAAACAATAATAAATTATGATTTAACACTTTGGAGGGCGGGAGGGGGTGAAGTCTATTATATACCACTTAAGTTTAAGAATTTCTACCAGAACATTTAAATAGGATTTTATGTTTATAAATTTAGGGGGAAAGGCTACAAAAGGGTACTTTCTTATCTATATATATAAAAGCCGTTCTCTGTGTGTATGTCCTTTATACAAATCTTCAATTTTTGACGGATTTGCACAAAACTTCATTTACATAGGCTTTAGAACGTGGAAAAGAACGTGGCTTTAGAACGTGAAACTATCTACTTTAAAAAATCATCAGAACACTATTTATCCCTTTTTTACTTTCTTCTATCTTTACAAGAAGAAAGTATTGGATTCATGAAAATTTTCGAATTCCGGTTTTCGACGGATTTACACGTTTTAGGGGTCAGAGATTCCAAAAAACATGTTTTTACAAAATGTCTGTCTGTGACTCTGTGAGTCTGTCTGTCTGTCTGTGTGTATGTGACACAAATTTTGTGGGCGCGCTATCTCAAGAATTAATGCACGGAATTTAATAAAAATTGATATTCAGTTAGTCCCTAATACAAATTGATGCTGATTAGTTTTTGGTGTAAATCTCTCAACAGGTGGCGCTGCTATGCTGCATTTTTCACGATTTTTGCAATAGCTCTATCTCAAGAACTAATGCACGGATTTCGATCAAACTTCAGATTTAGTTAGTCCTTGATATGAATTGATGATGATTACGTTTTGGTGTAAATCGCCCAACAGGTGGCGCTGTTATGATAAATTTTGCAGGATTTACACGATTTTCCCAATAGCTGTATCTTAAGAAATAACGCACGGATTTTCATCAAACTTCAAATTCAGTTAGTCCTTGATATGACTTGCTACTGATTATGTGTTGGTGTAAATCGCCAAACAGGTGGCGCTTCTCTGCTGCCTTTTTCACGATTGCCTCAATAGCTCTATCAATAGAACTAATGGACGGATTTTCATCTAACTTCAGATTTAGTTGTATGATGACACAAGTTGTTGTTAATTAGGTTTTGGTGTTAATCACCCAATAGGTGGCGCTGCTATGCAGGAATTTTCACGATTTTCGTTATTGCTCTATCTCAAAAACTAATGTACAGATTTTCTCCAAACTTCAGATTCAGTGAGACGTTGACATAAATTGTTGCTGATTAGGATTTGGTATAAATCACCCAATAGGTGGTGCTGCTAGGCAGCATTTTTCTGAATTTAGACGATTTCAGTGATAGTCATATCTCAAGAACTAACGCACGGAATTTCATATCGTTAGAATCCTCATGAGATGCATAGATTGGCATTTAATTTTGGCAGTGTGATAGCGGATTTTGAAGTATTAACATGTATGAGATAGAAGAATGTTTTGGGATTGGTACATCCGACAAGTTCTACTATGTTCCGTAATTTAACATTATAGAAATATATCTTTTTAATTTTCTAATTAAATCGTTTCTTTCCCGTTGCCACACCCTAAAAAATGACACAATAATGCGAAAAAGTAACGATAACGCGTTGCTATATTTAAATTGATGTCATTCTAAACAGAAAACGCACATTATTTATATATAAAATAAAAACTTCAACTATAAGAGCGGTAAAATGACGTAGCGCCTTAATTAAATTGTTTTATAAAATTAAAATATCTACTTTAATACAAACAGTCAAATTTCATGAAAACAATTTAGGAACAAGAAAAAAAAAGGCTAGATATGACGTCACATTCCATCAAATCTTTTCAACGTGTAGTCAACTCACCGTAAATAAATGGCTCCTATATTTTGTTTACTTCTTCGATTGTATACTACAGCCATAATCTATTACGTTCCTGTTTTATTTTATGTTATTTTTGGCGTTCTAATTTCGTTTGCCAGTTTAGTTATTGAATATTACACGAAAACGAACAAATTCTAAATTAGTTACAATGTTTTTGAACAATTGAGTTAATATTTTGTAATTGGATTGCAAGCATATTTAAAAAATATGCATGCTTGAAAATTACTTTAAAATCCATAAAAAAAATCTGTAAATTGAGATAAACATTACAAACCAATCTTACTGAAAGTACTTTTGCTTTCTATAACACGTTGCAACAATCGAATGTGCGATGTTTAGAGGTTAAATTGCAGTAAAAGGGAAATTAATTATTGTGTTAGATTGTTGCCACAGAAAATAGGATACCAGGTTACTCATAGACATGTCTTTTCTTTATACTATTGCATTAAGAGTAAACGGGTTCATTTTTCGTAATCGGGTTGCACGTACCTTTAAAAATACCCATGCATGAAAATTACTTTAAAATCCATTAAAATCAGAAAATTGAGATACAATTTTGAAACAAATTTCATTTGAAAGAACTTTTTCTATTCGACATTGTAAAAAAATGAAATTGTGTGATGTTTAGAAGTTAGAAAAATTGCAGTAAAGGCGCAATTTATGGGTTACAATTTATGGGCACTTACATAGTGTTTGTACTTTATATATATATACCATGCAAACGAGAATTTCACTAAATGATGCGCGATTTGGTTGAATTTTTTTTTTTCGCATTGTGAGGAAAATCACACATTTTTCTCTTACATCCGGCAAAGATAACGCGCATTCTGTTATTAAAGCTCAGAGATTTTACTATGGTTTCGAAACAATAACGTCATGTTTTTTGATTGCCTTTTTAACGTTTTGTGGATGGGAATGAATGCACAAGTTTCAGTAATTGTGATTGACGTATTATTTCGTTTTAATTTATTTTACAAGGAAGGCTCCATATAATTGGCACGGGCGAAGCCGGCTAGTTCTGCTAGTTAAAAAATAAAGATTATCCTCACTTCTGGTATGAAATCAAGAATACAGAAACACAATTGCTTAACGAAGGAAGGATTAAATGAGCTTTTCACTTGATAAAATGATTTAAACCATCTAAATGTAAACCATAATGATAGGTTCTTTGAAGTTGCAAGTAAGTTTATGAATTTACTTCTTTTATATCTTGTCTATGCACTTGTAGGTTTAAGTATCTACTTACCAGTCGACTCAAGAATCACAAGTGAAAAAGATCTTGTTGTAATATGAAATCAGTCTAAAAATGATATTCAAATTCAGACAACAATCTTAAGAGAGGAGGAGGAGGGTATACGAGTAATGAGAGAATAATGGAAGAGTTATGAATGATGACAATAAGGAAGAGGAATTGGTTGATTCGAGCGAAAACTTGGGTGTAGTAATTGTTGCAGGTCTAATCAAAAACAGCAGTATTAGTATTGAGCAAATTGAAGGGAAACAACATAATTCTCAAACATAAGAGACTAATCAAGGGAAGAGTAAAATAAAATGTTTAGGTGGTGTTAGGGTAGGAAGTGGAAATAAAAAAAAAAAAAAAAAAAAAAAAAAAAAACAAGAAAGGTCTTCTCCTTTAGGTGGAGTTTCAGAAAATAATTAGTAAGCTTGAAGCTTACCTAAATAGTCATTAAATATTCAAGCGAAAAATATGACACAACTTTCGAAGTTAAAACTTCCGAATGCTAATGTAGAAGAAACCGTTCTGATTAGAATATCAGAGATAAATATAAATAATAGAAATAGAAAGATAAATAGCTGTGAAAAGCTCCAAGGAAAATAAAAACGTTTATAAATTGGTACAAAACGTTTCATTTTAAAGCAACGGTACACAAAAAAATGGTTTTATTGTCTGCAAGGAAACTTTTGTTTTCGCCAACGAAGTTCCAGTGAATGATCTGAGTATGTTCTGTTAAGAATTTTAACTTAGGTGGTCAAGGATATCTATATTACAATTTTACAAACAGATGTAACTAAAGTAAATGTAAATGCAAAATGTCAAAAACAATTTAAATTCAAATGCCACAATAACGCCTCCAGCCCCCCCCCCCCCAAAAAAAAAAATCAATTTGTAAAAATGTCATAATATTGTATTTTTAAAACCCCCTGACCACCGAGCGAAAGGGCAGAATTGTAATGTTGTTTTCTCTGAATTTTTTTAAAAACTCTGAATAAAGATTATTTTTACAACATGGCATAAATAATTTAATTACGTACTGGAGTACAAACCTTGAGAGTATTATGCATAACAAAATATTTTTAAAAATCCTTATATTAGTAGAATTATATTAATTTAAAAAATGCTTCTACTGCAGTGAAACCTACAGCTTAGTGAACGTATATATCAGTTCGTGGCGGTGAGAAGGTTAATGCAATGTTTTGTTGCCTTAAGATAACCATGTGTTATGTAATTTTTTGATGCAATAAATAATGAATGTACACTGTGTTTCATAATGATATGAACACCTAGTAATTTTGTTATATCCTAGCAAAAATGCATAAATAATTATCAGAATCTTTGTTGAAAATTGTCTTCATTCTCGAGACAAATGCAGTAATATTACATAATACATAGAAGTAAAAGAAATATCAAACTTTAAATTCATTCAAAATATAGATTATCTAAAAACAAATATGATATGAACTGAACATTGATCGAAATTATCACTAAATGAACATAAAAACTGTACAGGAATATTGAATGCCACTCCGAGATGCAGAAAACGACATATGCAAATTAGTTTAGCATATAAAGATACTTCGCAGACTAGGAAATTTCCAAACCTGATTGCAAAGTGAGTTCTAGAAGTACCGTAAGTCATTGGCACGATCTGCACAGGAAACCTGAAACGGTTTCAAAACGGAGGTTCACCCATATTTTGTGCTGCGTTTGGATTTCGTGTTAAGTTCAACGTTGCATTTCCCTTTGACAGAATGACTGACCTACCAAGATCTACTTTAAGAAAACTTTTTGCCATTTGCTGATGAAATTGGCGGACCTTTCAGGCTGTTCAAACAGTACAATGCATCAATTCACACGACAAATAGCACTTGGGAATAGTTTCTTAATAATGTTGTACGTGTAATTAATTTCATGGCCATCTGTGTTTCCTTATTTAAATCCAATGGAAAATGTATGGAGCCTACTGGTTAAAGTTGTTTACGCAAATGAAAAAAAATATTTCGCAATTTCAGAATTAAAAGCTGCTATAATTTTCCTCTGGAATGAAATCGATCAAAATATATAAAATATTGGTTCACTCTATGACTGATCGCGTTTCAACGTTAATTAAAAGATCTGGTGCATACGCTGTCTATTAATCGATATTTTTGGCCAATGTTCCTGTCATTATAAAACACACCAAAATGGAAAATGCAGTTTATTTTATGTATAAATCGCTGTTTCAATTTTATTTTGTTAGAAAATAAAATGACCTAACATCGATTAGACTTCATTTTGTTTTTTAAGTGGATGTTCATATTATTATAAAACCCAGTGTATATTGTAGTTAGGAATGTTTGAGCAATCTTAAAAATTATTTTTTACTAACACAAAGTCATCCCAGACATATAATACGGGTGGGTAGGGTAGGTCTCACCGGTTTACCGTTTTAATGCAATACATATATTTATTAAAGCATGTTCGTGAGAGCTCTGGTCAAAACTACACAGGTTATTTGATATAAATTGAAACAAAAAAAAGATAGATATATAAAACAATTTATCGCCTTGTGATTGTTTAGTGGGAATTTTAACTTAGATAATTTGGTCCAATGCCTGTTTAAATTTCTATATATCTAACACAGAATTGTTCCATCCAATATTTTAACACAAAAAGAATTAGACGGCGTGCATAAATAACTCAGAGACATTAATTCACATTAAGATTTTCCTATATTACACTATACATATTTACATAAGTTAAAACATTGTAACAAAAACGTATTGACTGCGATCTGTTAAATAATTGAATCTCATCGTAATAATTTTGTCTTTAAAATAATTTTCCTTTATAACAAATTTCAGATTATCCAATACATTATTCTCCTCTTTGATTATTTTACAAAATTATCATATGTATTAAATCATAATATTTTTATCATCAACGTACTCTTAGAAAAAATAACATATCCCTAACAGACACATAATAGATATTATTCAAACAATTTTGTGAGAAATACATGCGAACACTGAAGCCAAAACGGAATCCAGTTTTGTTTGTACAGAATGGATGTCCTTCAACAGTAGTATAGGGCACCTGCTTGTTATGACACTCTCTCATATTCATTCGTCATTAACTTTCGAAAAATATATGTAATTATAAATATATATATATACATATATTATATATTATAAATATGTAGAATATATATATAATAATATTGTAAAAGTAATTTATAATTTAAGTATTTTATATTTATTATAATATATATTATATATTATATATTTTATATTAGAAATATATATATAATTATAAAATATATATATAATAATCTTTACTTTCGTCAAACACTTAATTGTATAACTTTTAAATCTTTAGCTAACATCTTCTCCAAAACAAATAGGGTGATAATCCCCAGGCATTAAAAAATTAATGTCTTTCTGAAAATTCATGAATTGTACAGATACAGTAAGTCAGGAGCCATCTTGGGACCTACGAAATCCCTCATCTCTAATTTGGAATAAGGAAAATCATTCCCTAAAGTCATATCTGACTGTAATTCTAAAATGTAATCTTAAATGTGCATCCACAAGTAATGTACAAGAGCGTTCAATAAGTTCATCTCTGTCAATTTTTTGTGTGTGTCTGCATATAACATTTACTTTCGGGGTACACAAATATGCAACCCTACTAGCTTTTATCCCTTAGCATTGGGCCTTTTACTGGATTCCAGTGGCCTACATGGCCACAGGTCTTTATTTCATTGGCTAACTCAATGTATCATTTGCTCCCATATCTCAGTTCCTAGCAAAAATTCTTATCCCCATGCCGTAGATCGAAATTGGCATCTTCTGTTGTACCTTTGCCAAATGCTTAGCAAAACTGTATGATTCCATTCAATTGCGTTTCTACGATAAAGAATAATAATATAAAACACATATAACCACTGAAGTGTAAACAACTTTAACTTTTCCTTCTATATATAAAAAAAAATGTTTTGATTTGGAAATGGACCAATGTAAATCTGCGTAGATCATCCGGGTATACTCCTACTAGATCGGCATCCATATGTTTTATGATCGGGGGTCTTTCTTCGTTAATATTAAGAAAACTGTTTGATACAAAAACATGAAAATCGGTGGTATTATAGAGACATGTTTGATAAACACGCTGATGCAGACAGTTTCTGCAATTATCTTTTTAATTTGACTCATTTTTTGAGGACTTATTTCCATTTTAAATTCAAATTTTCAGCATTTCGAGAGATATTTTTTGCACATTTTAGAAAAGGGCAATTATTTTAAACTGTTGCCAATTTTAAAAACAGCGCAAAGAATAATATATCCTTCAAATAAAAAAAAAATATATTTACACGTGGCTATTATAATCAGGAAAAAAAACTTTCAAATTAGAATTAAGTGATTACGTGTTAAAAATCAGGAAATATTGAAAATTACATCATAAAAACTATAGTTACACGTGAAATTAAAAGGGAAAGAACATTTTTAAATACGTAATTCATTATTATGCGTTAAAAGTCACAAATGAAGGAAATTACGTCATATTTAAAAATGCCAAATAAATAAAAGTTGGCAAAACACTTTAAATTAAAAAATATATTTGCACTAGACGTTTATTTCATATTTTGAGATAATCTTTTCAACTATTATCGTGAATTCTAAGGCAGCGCAAATAATATTTCCTTTCAAACAACAAAAGAATTTTCATGTGAATATTAAAAAGAGAAAGGAAAAATTTGGTGAAAATTACGTCAGATTTAAAACGATACATTTAAAAGAACTTTCTCATAGAGGTGTTAAAAATTACCGAGAGACGAAGACTCTGTGTACTTAATTCATTTTACATTAGCTTACTTTCAAAATTTTAATTAATTTTTAACACTTTCCAACAAAGTTGAAAAGTGTTACTGATTTCGGGTTGTCTTTTTGCGCTCTAACTCTCGTAAATATACCCGGGTCGCACTGAAATTTTTGGTTATTGACGTTTAGCCTAGCACGAACCCTATTTCAAATGAAGTTTGTAGCATGTTTAGTTCATTTACAGGGACAGACAAAAGTATTCCGTTACATTACGGCCAATGGGAAAAAATCATTTCAAATGAATTTTAAAGATGTTACATCCTTTCAAACATAATAAAAAATATATGCATTTACGAAGTGCACTAAAACATGCAGAATAATCTGTAGCATATGCGGTGCAACGAATAGTTACTATTCATTTACAGGGTTACACAAAAGAATTCCATTACAAATAGTATAGGGGGAAATTGTTTGTGGCGTATTTTAATTATACAAATTCATATATAATAAAATTGATATACGTCGGTGAGGCTTACTTAAATTATTTCATGTATAATACGAAGTGCATAGCATTTATAGGAACATACAAAACATTTTAGACAAGTATTTTCTATCCGAAATACTGTATATTAGCGGCGATGGTAGGGAATGCATTTTTAATTATGATATGCGCTTTTAAGTGTCACTATATTTATGCATACTGTATGGTGTGTGTAAATGTTGTAGTTGATATACAGAGATACGCAAAAGAATTCGTAAAGGTTACTGAGTATGACCGTAAATTGCTCAGAGGTGGGTGTAAAATGTGTTATGCTGAACTGCATGTAGTTTTCTATGAAATGTTTGTAGAATATAGATAAAATGATATACAGGGCCACGCAAAGAATTGGATACATGGCCGCCTATAGATGATAAATTCTGGAAATGCGATTTCAATTGTTTTAAGAGTGATTTAGTTTGAATTAAAGTTTAGCTAAATAGTGGCGTGTAATAAAGGTACTAGGTAAACAACAGGGCTGTACAAAAGTATCGAAGTATGTTTCCATCTATTAGTCTAAATTGCTGAAAGAGAAATTTCAACCTGTTATGCTTTTTCTTGAAAAATTAAATTTCCTATTATATAGTATATATATATCAGCCTACAGATCATACACACGGCTGTTCAAAAGAATTGGAATAAATATTTGGCTATGGATGGTAACTGCTGAAATCAGTTTTTTAAATGTTTAGTTAGTTATCTTATTTACCTTATTTCCCTAAATAACGAAGTTTTGTTAAAGCTTTCAGGGAGTGTTGGAAAGTGTTTCATAATCTATGCCGTACGCATGATTGTTCTTTCTTGTTTTTAATCAAAGACGAAAACAGCCATTGTATCTCTTAGCAGCGACTGATTTCGTCTTAAAAATCTCCAATCACAGGAAAATGAATAAAAACCCGTTTATAGGGAGACCGTCACTGTTTTTTAAATTATAATTCAAACATTTTAAGACCGGTGAAATTAGCATGCTTTTAGAATCTGGGATGTCTCAACGGGGGTTGGCGAACGTAGCACATAAGGGGCAGAGCCCCCTAGTATTATAAAACATTTTTTTAATTCAAAAAATTTCATTGCTAACTAAATTGTTAACTTATGTAATTTTATATACTTTATTGATCATTCTTTATTGAATTGTTGTTTTCATATTTCTTCTTAAATAATCACAATGACTAAGCATCATTGGTAATTGTTAATATTTACGGATAAATGTGTTTATAACGTATTTGTTATTACATTAACCAAAATATGTGGTTTTTATTAATAACGAGGTGGAACCCGTCGAATTTCGACGAAAGAAAATGTTTACAAAGGAACTGTTGCATCAAATTTATAATACATCGACAACAATAATTACAATAAAAAATCCATCTTACACTTGTTAGTTTAATTCTCCAGAGACATATTTTAACCTAAGATTAACAAAATACTATTTACATAAACTTCAGCTGTTAAAATTATTAAAAAATTAAACTTTATTCATATACGTAATCAGTAACATATAATCAAGATAAGTAATTTTGATTAAGTTATCAATTTATGCTTCGTATTACGGAAGGAAAAATGGGCAAAAATTATTTCACATTGACATAATTATAGAATTCCCCCCCCCCCCCCTTTAAATCTAAACCGAATCAAGTCATTTTCCAAGTATCACATCCATATTAATCATTTAAAAATATTTTAACTCGCAATAGGCTATTAATAAATGTATTTTCAAGCTTGAAGTCACATTTGTCAACTATTATAACTTTCCATGTTAAAATTCCCACTCGTGATTTGAGGTCTCAGTATAATCACTGTACCTGCGCGTAAAAATTCCAGAAATTTATAACTTTTAGACGTATCCAAGGGGAAATATCTGGTTTTATCAAATAAAATTATCGTTTTCTTTTAAATATGACGTCATTTTCAGTCGTTGAAATATTTTGCTTATTGTCTCAAACTCAATATCAGCGAAATAAAAAAAAATAGTGAAATATAATAGCATCATCTGGGAAATTGTGTCTTTTTTAAAGCGTAACGTAATTTTCTGTTTAAATTTTTAAGAAAAATATTTTTAATTGTAATGAGAAAATGGCATCAGTAAGAATATAATGAATAAAGATAACTAAGCCACTTTTAATAGAAATGAAGTACTTCAGTTGCCACAATTAGAAAATTGGTATTAAAAACTATAAAAAAATTAATATCTCAAAAATAAATTGAGATACAGCTTTCAAACAAATTGCATTTAAAAGTGCTTTTTTCTGCATACGACGGTTGGTTGGTGGGTTGTATTTATGACGGCCAATTATCTGCACGAGGGATATATGCCCAGGGGGAGTGCCTTTCGTGGGGGTCTTTCTAGGGAACCTAACCCGTATTAACGCTTGGAAAATCCAAGGTTCGAAGAAAACCACGAAAACTCCGAACGATTAGGCCGGCGGGCGCGATTGGGATCGAACCCAGCACCTCCCGTCTACCAGATTCGAGAGCAGAACCTCTCAGCCACTGGTGGCTGCATACGACGGTGTAAACATTTAAAATGTGGGATGTTTAGAAATTTAAAAATTTGCAGTAGCGAAAATTGCAAAACCGAAATTTCATTTCAAATTTCAAAGTGTTGCCATTCGCAGAATGACGTATGCGTTACGCACAGATATGTTTGCACTTTAGATAGTCGGTTCATATGATTAATAATCGGTTAATTAACCGTAACGTAAATATATGATATTTATATATATTTCATAATAAACTATATTATACAAAAAATGTATCAAATAGAAAAAATAAGGAAATATTTTTTTTCATTTAATTATTATTACGATTATTATTATTAATATTTTTAATCAAATCTAGTAGTCTGATTTTATCGAAAGTTTTTTTTTTTCTTTGAACTGTAGGGTGTGCCTTGAAAATATTGATATAAATTTAGAGAGGAGGTAGAATATATTTGTACAATCAATTTTTGTATAAGAAAATTGAACGGCTGTCTGTTTAATTAATCAAAAATGCAAGCAGTAAAGCCCCAATTTAAACTAAGATTTTTGTAGAGATATTTTAAAATAATGTTGTTATTTTATCACAATTTTAAACAAATTTTGCATTTTATTTCGTGACCTAACGGAAATGATGCGAAGGTCATAATAATCCAATCATTGACTTTGTGTATTACCATATGTTAAGAATGCCTACATGGTGATACTTGAAAATCTGTCAGTCGCAGCTGTAGCAACCCCCTTTTTTATAGCTTTTGCGATTACTTCGATGTAGATGTAAAATTTGATTTGAACCGTTCGTCGGTAAAAAAAGAACTCTCAAATGAGAGTAATAATATTTTAATATTGTTATGTAAATAAATGTATATAAGTTTTTTAAGAAGGAAGTTTGTTAATTCGAGCTGTAGTGTGTGTTTATTTATTGAAGTTCAGAATTTGATATTTATGAATAAGTTCTTATTTTTCGACGAACTATGGAATATTTTGAATTACCGAACATGCAATCTGATTGACAAATATCACAATAAAAATATTGTAAAACTTTGTTTACAATTACTAGGATGGCGACAATGGCCACTTCTTGTTATATTGTTACATTTTACACAAAGGTTGGTTATTTTGTTTCCAATTTTATTAAGAGACAATCTTTACTTTTAAGTTCTTCATAAAAATACGTGTACATATTATAGTGACACGTTAAGGATATCCTCTGAAAAAGAGGAATTACGACCCTATAATTTTTATAAAAAAAATTTTGTTGTGTGTACTATACCTCGCCACAAAGTTTGTATCCATAAATTTCAGAAGCTAGGCATATGAAAACTCCGTTTATGTAATGATATAATTGTTACGCTAAACTCATTTGATTGTCTAAAATAAATCATTAATTAATTTAAAGAAAACAAAATGTAAAGCAGTAAAATAAATATGATTTATTTTATTTTATTAGGTATGATTTTTGTTTTATAAAATAATATTTTCTCCCATATCTTTCTGATGTATAAATACAATATGCACATTTTAATATGTTTTTGATTAATTATAATTATAATATTTTCTCTGTTACGAATACAGAATATTCATCCATCAGTTTAATTCAAATAAAATTTTAAAATATATTTAAAAATGCTCTAAAATAAGAATTCTTTACATACTCTCATTTAATTTCATTAATTTGCATTATTTTTAAATAAATAACCGAGTCATTATTTAGCATAACCCATTTAATTATTGTTTTAATGGAAAAAAATTCCAATATAATACATAATATAAATTAAATATATTTTTTTATTCTTATACGTTTTCTACGATACTTTTAAAAAAAAAGTCATTTTAATTTACAAATACATTCACTGACTAATTCTGATGGACTAATTTTTGATTAAATCTTATTTTCAAACAATGTAATCTGTGCATATTTTTATTAAAAAATTAAATAAATTTCTATAATAATTCTAAATGAGATAGGTAAAATTTTATTTTTAACCTTACTTTTTTAAATATCTGTATGATACAATAAATTTCATACCATTAATTCTATCATTTAAACCATTAATCCATTTTAAAACATTTTTCATTATAAATTGTAAATATTTTAGTAACAACGTGCGTAACAGTCGAAATGTAAGGCAGCGTTTTAATAAAGTTTAATATTTTTGCATGAACATTTAAAAATATACAAAAATGTTATGCTAATACACTTTATAAAGGGAATTCAAAATAGTTTTTACGTAAAAATCAAATTCAAACTCTGTACACAAATTATTCAGAATAAAATCTCATTTTAGAGTAAAAGCATCAACTTGAATGATTTATTTAAAATAAAGCAAACAAAATAGGATATTTAAGATAAAGCAAACAAAATAGGAATTTAAATGACCTACAAGCACGATTCATGAAGATCTCTCTTCTGTTTTAAGTGTGAAAGATTTTATGACTGTCTTACAAAAAGATGTTTTGGGCAGTTATACGTGTATGTTGACGCCAATAATACTTTACGTTTGCGAGTTTGTATTAATATAAAAATAAATCAGCGTCGCTTTTCTGTTCAGCTGGCGTGCGAAACATCACAAAAAAATGCGCTTAAATAATGACATGTCGGTCTTGTGTCATGATTTGGCTCGCAGAGGAAATGTTTGAAGTAATTCGCAGGAAGAAAGAAACCGTGTTTTTAGGAATAAAGTTTTGATGAAAACCCTACCGAGAATATTAACACATTTTGTTCTTTTGCTTTAATAAGGTAAAAATAAAGAGGCAACACTGATTGTCAACAAGTGATTGTGACTGAAGATTTTCAACGGGCATTTATCTAAGTTTGTGTAATTAGAAATCTTTGTTTTAAAAAGATACATCTGTGTTCATTTTTAATTCCGTTAAAGAGTAATTGGATGAACTTTAAAGGAAATACAAGATGAGTGATAACAATATTATTATTATTATTATTATTATTATTATTACATTTTGTTATAAAAATGTTTCCGTTAAATAGTACGCGATCCAAAGTGTCATAACTTTCTGTTGTTTAAAGAAAAACGTGTAGTTGAGAATATACTTTCGCATACTTTCTGATTTAGAGAAAATCTAATAAATATACACTATAGTGAATTTATAACATCAATGCAAATTTAAACATTTACATTAAGCTTTAACATAGAAAAAAGTATTTGAAAATGACAAAAAAAGAAAAAAAATCGAATATTTTTACAAATATTTAAAATTTCAAATTTTATGGATGCATCAATGAATATACAAAATGACAATGAGCTAGAATTTTGATTTATCCTACTTTTTTTCTTTTGTACATTTTCACCTATAAAAAAAGTTTTCCTGTGATGTTTATGAAAACATTATAAAATATCAATTGTTTATGTTTGTAAATAATTATCGAAAAATATATTAACTAAATTACATTGATAGTTTGAAAGATAAATTTTCCATAGTTATAGAGCATTAATTCATTACTATATACGTTATTTTCATCAACTTTTGGAGAAAAGGGACCTTCAAATTTATACATTTATTTATATTTAAATTTCATTTTAAATACTATTCAAGGGAACATTATATGCATTATGACATACATTTATCACACAAGAAAAAAAATTGGGAAAATAAAAAGAGGAAGTTTTTTTCTGAAAATTTTAAACGTTATGAAGAACTTTTCAAAATGCCCCATACGAATTTCATATCAATAAAAATCCCCAATATTTTTTACGTCAGATTTCTTTATATATACAAATAAAACTGTGCATTTAATTTTCTACATTTGAATATAAAGGTAAGAAAGAAAAATATTTTCTACATTTTATGAAAGTTTCAGTATTTTTGCATCATATTTCTGCAATTAACTACCTTTAATTTTCCAATTATATTTAGTAAGAAATCCGTGCACAGTTTTATTTCTGTACATAAACGGAATTTGTATAAAAAATATTAGAGATTTTGATTGATATGGAATGCGTATGACGCATTTTGAAAACTTCTATATAACAATTAAAATATTCAGGGAAATTCCTTATTTTTATTATTTTTTTTTCTATTTCTTGTGTAATAAATAATGCAACAATGCATAATGCCCACTTGCATATTTTTTAAAGGGAAAAAAAATGAGTTTGAAGGTTGTTTGTCTTCTTAATTATATAGTCATATTGTTTCATTATTAAACTATAATAATACTTTAATAATAATTTTACTTATTAAAAACATTAAATCAATAGTTCTTTAAACTTAAAATAACCTTAGTTTGATTACAATTAATAATTTTATCAAATTGTTTTGAGTTAAAATATTTTCAATCACAGTAAGTTACGTTCTTTTTTTTTTTAAGTTAAATAATTGTTGCACTTTCATTTATCTATTTTCGTAATCAATCTGTACATTTTTTCACCTATAAAAAAGCATAAAAGATAAATTCTACAAAATCAAAATTATACTACGTTGTCAAACAAAATGTATTACTAAAAAGAGAAGCCTTATATAGTGTCTGAATCTCTTATAAAAGATTTTTAAACTGCTAAATCTATCTACTAAAAGTTGTACGCCCTATTCAATCAAAATACACACTAGCGCCATGAACTGATATTCAAAGAAGAAATTATTTTTTTTTCTCCTTTTATCAAATTCGTTCAAACCAGATATTTAGATTTTAAGAAAGAGGAAAGAAAGTGATTGGCAGAAAACCGGGGAATAGAGAGAAGAGACGGAATGAATATGAATATAGAGTATATATTCAGAGTATATATATATATAGAATATATATATAGGGTATGAATAAGTAAGAATAAAATTGAAACAATGGAAACTAGTACAAATTACAATTTTAAATTAGTATTTGTACAATTAATGTATATTAATACGACTTTAAAGAAAATTAAATTATTCAAAATTCCAAGCCTTTCAATTTCTAAATTCAAGCATGTATTTCAAATTTATTTAAAAATATTTTTGATGCTCCTATTTTTTAAATTTAATGCATACTCATTTAATTATCATGCAAAACATCTTTGATGCAATGGCCTTCTTTTTTTCTTAGTGAAATGTTAAACAAGTAGTATTAATTTAAGAATAGCAATTAGCATTCTAATAAAGTTAAACAGTTATGTAATTTTATTTCAGTTATTTTACTTTCATTTTGTCTATTTTTTTAATACATCTGTAGATCATGTTTCTTTACAGCCATAAAAAAGAATAAAAGAAAAAATCTACAAAATCAAAATTATAATTCATTGCCAAGCCCCCCTTACGAATGAATTACTAAAGGAGAATTAATATAAGAAAATAATTAATAAAGAAGATATCATCTCTAATACACATTTTTAAACTTATAAATGTAGCTACTACCAGTTGTCAGTATATTCAATCGAAATACACTGCAGCGCCATAAACTGAAATTTCAAGATCAAACGTTATATTTTTGCACTTCTCCTTTTATTAAATTCATTCAGGCAAGATATTTAGATTTCAAGAAAAGGATAAAAAGAAATAGAAATAAAGTAGTGATAGGATGAAATGCGAGGAATAGATAGAAGATAGAGACAGACACAGGAGTGTAAATAATTGTGAATAAAATGGAGATACTAGAAATTAGTACTAATTTCTATTCATTTAGTATTTCTACAATTAAAATATACTAACATGAACTTCAATAATTTTAAATTATTCTGAATTCCCTGTCTTTCAATTTCTAAATTCAAATATTTATTTCAAATTTATTATAATCTATTTTAAATGCTTCAAATTTTAAATTTAATGCACGCTCATTTAATATTTAATCAGGTAATCATTTAGGCAATAACATTATTTTTTTCACGTAGTGAAATGTTAAACAAGTAGTACTAGATATAGTATAGAAATTAGCATATCTAATAAAGTTTAATTTTTCTTTTTAATAAATTCTACATTCAGTCAATATGTTTGCTTCTAGTACAAATAACTCATTATCTTGAATCTGGAATGTGATTAAATATAACATTACCAAGAAAAACAGGACGACTTTCTTTAAACTTACCTGATATTTACATTTACGCAAATGCAAATGACATTCATGAGTTGATTGTAAACGAATTAGTTACATCTTGGCGAAAGACGAAAAAAAATTAATTGGAGAGCAAACATTCTCTGATGAGCACATGCCTCGGTTATTTTTCTTGCTGTATACATTCATTTTTCGATACTATAATTTCGCTGTGATACTAAATTAACTAAATATTTGCTCAGATCATTTCAATGTACACCTTAGTGGTTAGTGAAGGAAGGTGACTTGATAAAGTAAATGAAATTATACTTAATAAATTTTTTAAGATACATAAAAATCTGTTTTGTTGGTAAAAAGCTAATTACAATGCTATTGCGAAAACTATGTTAAGAAAGTAAATGTATATATAGTAAAATTAAATTATAGGCAATAGAAAGTTTTATACTTGCTGAATTAATTTTATGCAGGTCATCTTAGATGAAATAAGTTTAATTTTTGTAGTAATGTAGGACAATATTTGATGATAAATACTAATACTGTTAAAAAGGTCCTTCTGGGTGGAACTAACTTTTGATTCTGCAACAATAAGTAAATTTAGCTGTGTCATCAATTTAATTAAAAGCTGAATATGCCATTTTAGTATACCGGGTGTTTCAGAAATTCGGTGCGAAAGTAAAACGCGATTAAAAAAAAAAAGAAGACAGAGAGACAAACTTTGCGTCAGAGAGACATGCGATTTGCAGATAAATGCTCAACATGGTACGGGGTTTTGTATAACATTAAATAAAAAAGTAGTTCAAAATATCGACAATAGAGGGCGCTGCAACACATAATTCTATCTAAAAGTTACATATTGCTCACACAACGAACGATTTGGATTCAAAAAGTGTACATGCAGTATTGTCTAATGTTTCTATGCGCAAATCTTGCGTTGTGCGAGCAATATGGAATTATCTGCAGTAGCGCACTCTGTTGTCGAGATTTTGAACTAATATATATATATATATTTTGGTGTCATATAAAACCCCCGTCTCTTCGACCAATAGATCTTTTTTTATTATTATTATTGATTTTTACTTCTGAACCAAACTTTTGAAACACCCGTATAACCAGATTTCAGCGGATTCTTCTCCTGCCTCTCCCTCTCACTTGGATTTTTATTTCTAAAAATTCTGATAATCTTGTCAATGATCTCTCATCATCTCCTTTCCTCTCTCCAGCATGGAAATTACTTTTCTAATTATTTTCCCTCTTCTCTTGTTTCTTTCTTTTTATATTGTTAAAAAAGAGGATTTTTTGGTTCTTTCTTATTTTATTGTTTTATATTTCTTTCTTTATTATTATTATTTATATTTATATTTTTTAATTTACATTTTTATTTTATTTTAATTTTGTTTATTTCTTTTCTGTCCATTTTTCCCTGTTAATTTCTCTTCTATCATTTTGGCAACACTTTCGTCTTCTGCATGCTCTCCTTTCAGCTAGCGCCATCTGTCGTATTCTTTGCAAGCTCTACTCTTTTCCTTTCAGTTCATTTTTCACCTTGTTCCCTCACGGACACGTGTTTACTGTCGCTGATGACGAGCTGTTAATAGTTTTAGCTCGAAACGCGTCCTTTGTATTGTTTTTATTTTATGGTCATTTTTTAGAAATATTTATTATTTTAATTTTAGCGATATGTGTTCGAATACACTACGCTAAATTGGAACAAAGTAGACTTTTATACGTGATTTAAAGAATCTGCAGAAAACTTTCTCTAAAGAAGTTGCTGTTACTTTTGTGTTTTTGTCATAATAAAAATCCGTACAATAAATAGAAACATAAAATTTAATTCCACATAAAAACGGTAAGCTTCGTTTATTCCAAATACACAAATATGAAATAATATGCTTGCATGTTAAATCAGTAGTTATGCATTGAAATAAATTAGGTAATTACACATTTGAACTGATTTAAACCAGTATATTAAACTTATTCTATCTTGTTACTGGTAATAAAGGGCAAAAAATGAAAGTAAAGCAGTACTGATAAATCAACGTATATGTAAGATGAAGAGTTCCATGCTTCTAACATGTAAAAGGAGTGTAATTGATATATCGACTAAAAATCACTTATGAACTTTCAAAAAATACTTTGCTGATACTAAAATATTATTATTATCTTAAAATTTTGTAAATTAGATAAAAGCTGAGTATACGTCGTCGTATGAAACGTATATAAATTTTCATTAAATAAATAACACATTCCTGCGATGAAAAAAATACAAGAGAATTGATAGCTGAACTTTTTGTATTTTTTGGTGCTAATTTAAAAAATAATAATGAAAACATTCCATCACGTCACATTTTCTTGAAAAATTAAATTTTACTTTGATTTTTATAAAATCCCCCCACCCGCAATTCTTCCTGAACTTGATATGCCAGTGTCTTTGCCTCCAATTGAAATGCCAGTCTTCTCTTCATAGTCTTTAGACTCGGAACATCCAGAAATTCAAGGCTCTGATACCGAATATAAGCCCTCTGGAAGCCATTCACCTCAGTCCTTCTCTCAGGTTGAACTTAATGATCTGACTAGAGATCCAAGCCTTTCGAAAGAGGCAGCTGGATTGTGGCTCAGTATTGAAAGAAAAAAAAAACTTATTGACCAAAGGAACCTCTTTTTATTGGTACAGAATCACGAAAAGGAAATTGTTAGTTATTACTTTGTGGAAGAGGAGAACCTGGTCTATTGTTCTGATGTTCCGGACTGATGAGCAATTTTAATGTCGCCTACAATAAAGATGGATGGAAGTTGTTTATAGATTCATCTCAAAGGAGTCTTAAAGCTGAACTTCTCCATCACGGAAGCCAGTATGCATCTGCACCAGTTGGACACTCGGTGCATTTAAAAGAACGCTATGAAAACCTGGCTATCGTCCTCAACAAAATAAAATAAGCCAACCCTGGTTAGAGTCACCGTTTGTGGTGATTTGAACGTTATCTCTATACTTCTTTGTCAACAAGGCGGATACATAAAGTACCCATGTTTCATTTGTGAGTTTGACAGCCGCGATAAGTTTCAACATTAGGTCAAAAAAGAATGGCCGAAAACACAATCTTAAAACAGGCACCAAGAATGTGGTTTGGAACAGCTTAGTTGAGCCAAAAATTGTATTGTTCCAAAATATTACGATCGTTTCAAATACCTGTGCAAAACGTTTCCAGGTTTATCCGAAGTCAAGTTGAAAGAGAGATACTTTGTTAATTTAAATATCCGCAAGCACATGAAGGATAAAGAATTTGAGACTAGCATGGCAACAAAGGAAAATGAAGCTTGGGTTACCGTCAAAGATATCTTCAGTAAATGTCTGTGTAATTACAAAGATCCTGACTATAAATGAATATGCTAGAAAAAATTCAGCGCTGGGTTGCTCACTAAGTGTCAAAATACTTTTGCTTCACTCACATGTGAACTTTCCCCCGAAAATTTAGGATCAATCAGCAAAGAACAGGATGAAACGTTCCACCAAGTCATCAAAGGTATGGAGTGCAAATATCAAGGAATATGGGACAAGAATATGTTCGCCGACTGCTGTTGGATGTTAAAACGAGATAGGTCTGAGATTAAACATAAAAGAAGACTGTCAAAAAGAAGTTTTAAAAGAAAAATAGTACGCAATTAAATAGAAACTTTATTTATTTTTTGTTTTGATTTGCTTTTTGCTCAGTTTAAAATTTGTTTGAAACTTTCATGTACATATACATAACATTTGCTCCTCTTGATCCGTTGTCTATTTTATGTACCTTAATAAAAACAAATTAAAAATGTATGTTGATGATTTTTTCCCAGAAAAAGCACCATAATTTGATTCAAAAAGTTTAAACTCAAGGGAACTTTTTGTTTTTCTCTGGACCAGACACGGCTCGTGCAATCTGGCGACAGTGGTTTTCATCCATTTAACCTATAAAAATATTGTCGATTTCTGAAAAATACTTTTGCCTCACTAAGAATCGGCTATTTTACATAGATTAAAATGGATAAAAACCACTGTTGTGTCAGATAGTATATGCAAAATTGTTCGAGAAGTGCCCTTTTCAACTAGAATTTTAGCAAAAATATCGATATTGATTTTAAAAAAAAATCTGACGTGATGGGAAAAAATGGAGGTCATCTTCGAAATCAGCACACCAAATAACACAAAAATCAGCGAAACCTTCGGTTGTATTTTTCAAAAACTTCAATTTCGCAGGCCTGTGTAATCACATAGTAAACTGAATTGTCAGATAAGAATACCTAAATTATACATTTTAACCCCTTATATCCCAAATTATGAATTCAATAACTTTCATCTTCTAAAGCATTTTTTGTGAATTTTTGAAACTACATTAGAAGAGTTACACAATCATTTAATAAATTTTAGAAGGATTTTGAAAATTAACATAAATTAATTACATTTAAATTTATAGTGATTTTGTAAATTACTGCTTTTGGGTTTGTTTGCTTTTCTTATAATTAATTTTAAATTTTTCGTAGAAAACTTATCTGATAGTTATCGCAAAAAAGATAAAAGGTGAAAAGAAACGCATGGCATGTCATTGTTGAAATTGAAAATCCATGTAGTATTTATTATTTATAATATTTCAAACCAATTTTTTCAGATAAGAACAGCTATAAAGATATCATGCTTCATAAGTGCTTTTGCATAATCAAACAAATTCGATTAATCAGTATATTATAATATCGATAAATGTAATTTTCTTCTAAATTTTAATTAGGTAAATTTACCCAGCGGGATTTATGAAAACTTATTTCCTTTAAAGGTGAGAAAATTGAAAAGATTGGGACTGAAAACTGCGGGGTATTTTATTAATTATAAAACTTTAAATCTTTCTTATGAAATTTAAATATTGCTTTTGTTTTAAAAATGTGATTAAAATGGTATTAATTTACAAAACATATTTTTTTCTCTGACAATCAATATGTCTCTGGACATTTAGAATTCAAAATTAAATATTTTTTTTTTCATTTTTTGACATAAAAATTAAGATATCATTTTTTTTAAATGCATTCTAATGTTACATTTCCAACACCATTGAAACTATGCTGAAAATAAAACAAATCTATGCTTATGCATTTTCATAAAAATTATAAAATTTATAAAATATTTGCTTTTTGTCAACAACATTGATACAAATGCTTCAGATAGTTTGAAAATATGTATTTATGTTGTTCTAATAATTTTTGAGTTAAAAAGTTGTAAAAAATAAATCTGAAAGAACCTTTTTGTCAAGAAGTTAGTAAGGAGAAAAATATGTATTTTATATCAAAGAATTGTTTGCACATGGCTATTTGTTATTGCTTACATAACTACGTATATCACATCATAGACATGTAAAACATGTATAAAAAACGAAAACCATGCAATACATGTAATTAATAATGTAATGGATGTTAAATCTAGATTATCTCAAAAAAAAAAAAATCTTTGTTAACATTAAGGATTTTCATAATGAATAGATATGAAAGTGTTCATCAAATTAAAATCTTACGTTAAAAAAATGCAGATGTTATATAAGGACTTTTTATAACACAAATAACTGCGTTAACGATATTTTAAAGAACCACTCTTACGCGACGATTAAATGAAATTCAACTGTTAATTTTTTATTGTTCTTAATATTAAGAATAAAATAGTAACATATAGATGAAAAAGTTATGAAATTTTCATGATTTTTGTTTTTAATTCTCTGTTTTTAACATCTTAAGGTAAGTATAAAATATGTTGAAATATTTTAACATTTCCTTCAATCCCCTGAGAGGCTGAGGGCTTTCTGACGTTTCCATAAAACTCGAGTTAAAACTCGCTCCACATTATCTTAGATTTTTCTCGAAAAAAAAAATACTGTTCAAAAAAAATTTTTTTTTTCTAAGCAATTTAAATTGACTTCAGAAAACAGGAAAATATGGAAGAGTCGCTTATAGAAAATGACATTACGAGCAAAAAATATTTAGCAAAATGTTTTTTACTGTTAAATTTAATTTTGCTTTATTTAACAGTAATAATAATAAATAATATCAATAAAAAGCATAAAAGATAAATTCTACAAAATCAAAATTATACTACGTTGTCAAACAAAATGTATTAATAAAAAGGGAAGCCTTATATAGTGTCTAAATCTCTTATAAAACATTTTTAAACTGCTAAATCTATCTACTAAAAGTTGTACGCTCTATTCAATCAAAATACACACTAGCGCCATGAACTGATATTCAAAGAAGAAATGATTTTTTTTCTCCTTTCATAAAATTCGTTCAAACCAGATATTTAGATTTTAAGAAAGAGGAAAAAAGGTGATTGTCAGAAAACCGGGGAATAGAGAGAAGAGACGGGCAGAAGTATGAATAAGTAAGAATAAAATTGAAACAATGGAAACTAGTATAAATTACAATTTTAAATTAGTATTTGTACAATTAATGTATATTAATACGACTTTAAAGAAAATTAAATTATTCAAAATTCCAAGCCTTTCAATTTCTAAATTCAAGCATGTATTTCAAATTTATTAAAAAATATTTTTAATGCTCCCAATTTTTAAATTTAATGCATACTCATTTAATTATCATGCAAAACATCTTTGATGCAATGGCCTTCTTTTTTTCTTAGTGAAATGTTAAACAAGTAGTATTAATTTAAGTATAGCAATTAGCATTCTAATAAAGTTAAACAGTTATGTAATTTTATTTCAGTTATTTTACTTTCATTTTGTCTATTTTTTTAATACATCTGTAGATCATGTTTCTTTATAGCCATAAAAAAGTATAAAAGGAAAAATCTACAAGATCAAAATTATAATTCATTGCCAAGCCCCCCTTACGAATGAATTACTAAAGGAGAATTAATATAAGAAAATATTTAATAAAGAAGATATCATCTCTAATACACATTTTTAAACGTATAAATGTAGCTACTACTAGTTGACAGTATATTGAATCGAAATACACTGCAGCGCCATAAACTGAAATTTCAAGATCAAACGTTATATTTTTGCTTTTCTCCTTTTATTAAATTCGTTCAGGCAAGATATTTAGATTTCAAGAAAGGGATAAAAAGAAATAGAAATAAAGTAGTGATAGGATGAAATGCGAGGAATAGATAGAAGATAGAGACAGACACAGAAATGTGAATAATTGTGAATAAAATGGAGATACTAGAAATTAGTACTAATTTCTATTCATTTAGTATTTCTATAATTAAAATATACTAACATGAACTTCAATAATTTTAAATTATTCTGAATTCCTTGTCTTTCAATTTCTAAATTCAAATATTTATTTCAAATTTATTATAATCTATTTTTAATGCTTCCAATTTTAAATTTAATGCACGCTCATTTAATATTTAAGCAGGTAATCATTTAGGCAATAACATTATTTTTTTCACGTAGTGAAATGTTAAACAAGTAGTACTAGATATAGTGTAGAAATTAGCATATCTAATAAAGTTTAATTTTTCTTTTTTATAAATTCTACATTCAGTCAATATGTTTGCTTCTAGTACAAATAACTCATTATCTTGAATCTGAAATGTGATTAAATATAACATTAGCAAGAAAAACAGGACGACTTTCTTTAAACTTACCTGATATTTACATTTACGCAAATGCAAATGACATTCATGAGTTGATTGTAAACGAATTAGTTACCTCTTGGCGAAAGAGGAAAAAAATTAATTGGAGAGCAAACATTCTCTGATGAGCACATGCCTCGGTTATTTTTCTTGCTGTATACATTCATTTTTCGATACTATAATTTCGCTGTGATACTAAATTAACTAAATATTTGCTCAGATCATTTCAATGTACACCTTAGTGGTTAGCGAAGGAAGGTGACTTGATAAAGTAAATGAAATTATGCTTAATAAATTTTTTAAGATACATAAAAATCTGTTTCGTTGGTAAAAAGCTAATTACAATGCTATTGCGAAAACTATGTTAAGAAAGTAAATGTATATATAGTAAAAATTAAATTATAGGCAATAGAAAGTTTTATGCTTGCTCAAATAATTTTATGCAGGTCATCTTAGATGAAATAAGTTTAATTTTTGTAGTAATGTAGGACAATATTTGATGATAGATACTAATATTGTTAAAAAGGTCTTTCTGAGTGGAACTAACTTTTGATTCTGCAACAATAAGTAAATTTAGCTGTGTCATCAATTTAATTAAAAGCTGAATATGCCATTTTAGTATACCGGGTGTTTCAGAAATTCGGTGCGAAACTAAAACGCGATTAAAAAAAAAGAAGACAGAGAGACAAACTTTGCGTCATAGAGACATGAGATTTGCAGATAAATGTTCATCATGGTACGGGGTTTTGTATAACATTAAATAAAAAAGTAGTTCAAAATATCGACAATAGAGGGTGCTGTAACACATAATTCTATCTAAAAGTTACATATTGCTTACACAACGAACGATTTGGATTCAAAAAGTGTACATGCAGCATTTTCTAATGTTTCTATGCGCAAATCTTGCGTTGTGCGAGCAATATGGAATTATCTGCAGTAGCGCACTCTGTTGTCGAGATTTTGAACTAATATATATATATATATTTTGGTGTCATATAAAATCCCGTCTCTTCGACCAATATATCTTTTTTTTGTTAATTATTATTGATTTTTACTTCTGAACCGAACTTTTGAAACACCCGTATATCCAGATTTTAACGGATTCTTCTCCTACTTCTCCCTCTCAGTTCGATTTTTATTTCTAAAAATTCTGATAATCTTGTCAATGATCTCTCATCATCTCCTTTCCTCTCTCCAGCATGAAAATTACTTTTGTAATTATTTTCCCTCTTCTCTTGTTTCTTTCTTTTTAGTTTGTTAAAAAAAAGATAATTTTTTGGTTGCTTCTTATTTTATTGTTTTATATTTCGTTATTTATTATTATTATTTATATTTTTTAATTTACATTTTTATTTTATTTTAATTTTGTTTATTTCTTTTCTTTCCATTTTTCCCTATTAATTTCTCTGCTATCATTTTGGCAACACTTTCGTCTTCTGCATGCTCTCCTTTCAGCTAACCCCATCTGTCGTATTCTTTGGAAGCTCTACTCTTTTCCTTTCAGTTCATTTTTCACCTTGTTCCCTCACGGACACGTGTTTACTGTAGCTGATGACGAGCTGTTAATATTTTTAGCTCGAAACGCGTCCTTTGTATTGTTTTTATTTTATGGTCATTTTTTACAAATATTTATTATTTTAATTTTAGCGATATGTGTTCGAATACACTACGCTAAATTGGAACAAAGTAGACTTTTATACGTGATTTAAAGAATCTGCAGAAAACTTTCTCTAAAGAAGTTGCTGTTACTTTTGTGTTTTGTCATAATAAAAATCCGTACAATAAATAGAAACATAAAATTTAATTCCACATAAAATCGGTAAGCTTCGTTTATTCCAAATACACAAATATGAAATAATATGCTTGCATGTTAAATCAGTAGATATGCATTGAAATAAATTAGGTAATTACACATTTGAACTGATTTAAACCAGTATATTAAACTTATTCTATCTTGTTACTGGTAATAAAGGGCAAAAAATGAAAGTAAAGCAGTACTGATAAATCAACGTATATGTAAGATGAAGAGTTCCATGCTTCTGTCATGTAAAAAGAGTGTAATTGATATATCGACTAAAAACCACTTATGAACTTTCAAAAAATACTTTGCTGATACTAAAATATTATTATTATCTTAAAATTTTGTGAATTAGATAAAAGCTGAGCATACGTCGTCGTAAGAAACGTTTAATTTCCATTAAATAAATAACACATTCCTGCGATGAAAAAAATACAAGGGAATTGATAGCTGAACTTTTTGTATTTTTTGGGGGTAATTTAAAAAATAGTAATGAAAACATTCCATCACGTCACATTTTCTTGAAAAATTAAATTTTACTTTGATTTTTATAAAATCCCCCCCCCCCCCCATTCTTCCTGAACTTGATATGCCAGTGCCTTTGCCTCCAATTGAAATGCCAGTGTTCTCTTCATAGTCTTTAGACCCGGAACATCTAGAAATTCAAGGCTCTGATACCGAATATAAGCCCTCTGGAAGCGATTCGCCTCAGTCCTTCTCTCAGGTTGAACTTAATGATCTGACTAGAGATCCAAGCCTTTCGAAAGAGGCAGCTGGATTGTGGCTCAGTATTGAAAGAAAAAAATCTTATTGACCAAAGGAACCTCTTTTTATTGGTACAGAATCACGAAAAGGAAATTGTTAGTTATTACTTTGTGGAAGAGGAGAACCTGGTCTATTGTTCTGATGTTCCGAACTGATGAGCAATTTTAATGTCGCCTACAATAAAGATGGATGGAAGTTGTTTATAGATTCATCTCAAAGGAGTCTTAAAGCTGCACTTCTCCATCACGGAAGCCAGTATGCATCTGCACCAGTTGGACACTCGGTGCATTTAAAAGAACGCTATGAAAACCTGGCTCTCGTCCTCAACAAAATAAAATAAGCCAACCCTGGTTAGGCCATTTGTGGTGATTTGAACGTTATCTCTATACTTCTTTGTCAATAAGGCGGATACATAAAGTACCCATGTTTCATTTGTGAGTTTGACAGCCGCGATAAGTTTCAACATTAGGTCAAAAAAGAATGGCCGAAAACACAAACTTAAAACAGGCACCAAGAATGTGGTTTGGAACAGCTTAGTTGAGGTAAAAATTGTATTGTTCCAAAATAATACGATCGTTTCAAATACCTGTGCAAAACGTTTCCAGGTTTATCCGAAGTCAAGTTGAAAGAGAGATACTTTGTTAATTTAAATATCCGCAAGCATATGAAGGATAAAGAATTTGACACTAGCATGGCAACAAAGGAAAATGAAGCTTGGGTTGCCGTCAAAGATATCTTCAGTAAATTTCTGTGTAATTACAAAGATCCTGACTATAAATGAATATGCTGGAACAAATTCAGCGCTGGGTTGCTCCGTAAGTGTCAAAATACTTTTCCTTCACCCACATGTGAACTTTCCCCCGAAAATTTAGGATCAATCAGCAAAGAACAGGATGAAACGTTCCGCCAAGTCATCAAAGGTATGGAGAGCAAATATCAAGGAAGATGGGACAAGAACATGTTCGCCGACTGCTGTTGGATGTTAAAACGAGATAGGCCTGAGATTAAACAGAAAAGAAGACTGTCAAAAAGAAGTTTTAAAAGAAAAATAGTACGCAATTAAATATAAACTTTTTTTTTGTTTTGTTTTGTTTTGCTTTTTGCTCAGTTTAAAATTTGTTTGAAACTTTCATGTACACATACATAACATTTGCTCCTCTTGATCCGTCGTCTATTTTATGTACCTTAATAAAAACAAATTAATAATGTATGTTGATGATTTTTTCCTAGAAAAAGCACCATAATTTGATTCAAAAAGTTTAAACTCAAGGGAACTTTTTGTTTTTCTCTGGACCAGACACGGCTCGTGCGATCTGGCGACAGTGGTTTTCATCCATTTAACCTATAAAAATATTGTCGATTTCTGAAAAATACTTTTGCCTCACTAAGAATCGGTTATTTTACATAGATTAAAATGGATAAAAACGACTGTTGTCAGATAGTATATGCAAAATTGTTCGAGAAGTGCCCTTTTCAACTAGAATTTTAGCAAAAATATCGATATCGATTTTAAAAAAATTCTGACGTGATGGAAAAAATGGAGGTCATCTTCGAAATCAGCACACCAAATAACACAAAAATCAGCGAAATCTTCGGTTGTATTTTTCAAAAACTTCAATTTCGCAGGCCTGTGTAATCACATAGTAAAACTGAATTGTCAGATAAGAATACCTAAATTATGCATTTTAACCCCTTATATCCCAAATTATGAATTCATAAACTTTCATCTTCTAAAACATTTTTTGTGAATTTTTTAAACTACATTAGAAGAGTTACACAATCATTTAATAAATTTTAGAAGGATTTTGAAAATTAACATACATTAATTACATTTAAATTTATAGTGATTTTGTAAATTACTACTTTTGGGTTTGTTTGCTTTTCTTATAATTAATTTTAAATTTTTCGTAGAAAACTTATCTGATAGTTATCCCAAAAAAAAGATAAAAGGTGAAAAGAAGCGCATGGCATGTCATTGTTGAAATTGAAAATCCATGTAGTATTTGTTATTTATAATATTTCAAAACATTTTTTTCAGATAAGAACAGCTATAAAGATATAATGCTTCATAATTGCTTTTGCATAATCAAACAAATTCGATTAATCAGTATATTATAATATCGATAAATGCAATTTTCTTCTAAATTTTAATTAGGTAAATTTACCCAGCGGGATTTATGAAAACTTATTTCCTTTAAAGGTGAGAAAATTAAACTGATTGGGACTGAAAACTGCGGGGTATTTTATTAATTATAAAACTTTAAAACTTTCTTATGAAATTTAAAAATTGCTTTTGTTTTAAAAATGTGATTAAAATGGTATTCATTTACAAAACATATTTTTTTCTCTGACAATCAATATGTCTCTGGACATTTAGAATTCAAAATTAAATATTTTTTTTTTCATTTTTTGACATAAAAACTAAGATATCATTTTAAAACTTGGTCGAGACATTGGTATGTACTATGTACAGACCAAGTTACATTCAAATCGGTTCATAAATACGCCTGTTATCGCGTGACAAAAATCAGGTCGTTTTAAAATGTCAGCCACAATAGAAATTCAAAATGTTATAACTCAGCCATTTTTTTAGATGCAGACGAAACAAAACCGGTTCCAGAATCTTTGTATTAAGGTCAAACACATACAAAAAAAAATCTTTTTCATTTTCCAATTTTTTGGTATCTCATTTTAAATTTATATTTTTTTAATTTTTTAAATGGCCACCATTTTGAAACAAGATGGCGAATGAAGCTTGTCAACGAACTCGGTTGAGTTATTTGTGTGTACTATGTACACACCAAGGTACATCCAAATCGGTTCATAAATACGTCTGTTATCACGTGGCAAAAATCAGGACGTTTCAAAATGTCAGCCACGCTAGAAATTCAAAATGCTATAACTCAGCCATTTTCTAAGATATAGACGAAACAAAAACTGCTCACGAATCTTTTTATCAAGGTCAAACACATAAGAAAAAAATATTTTTTCAATTTTCAATTTTTTGCTACCACATTTAAATTTAAATTTTTCTTAAAATTTTAAATGGCCGCCATTTTTAAACAAGATGGCGGATGAAGCTGGCCAACGAACTCGTTCGAGACATTGGTCTGTACTATGTATGAACGAAGTTGCATCCAAATCGGTTCATAAATACGCATTTTATCGCGTGACAAAATTCAGGACGTTTCAAAATGTCAGCTTCGCTAGAAATTCAAAATGCTATAACTCAGCCATTTTTTAAGATATAGACGAAACAAAAACTGCTACGGAGTCTTTGTATAAAGGTCAAATACATAAGAAAAAAAATATTTTTCCATTTTCAATTTTTTGGTACAACATTTCAAATTTTAAATTTTTTTAAAAATTTTAAATGGCCGCCATTTTGAAAAAAAAGGGTGGATGAAGCTGGCCAACGAACTCGGACGAGACATTGGTATGTACTATGTACACACCGAATTACATCCAAATCGGTTCATAAATACGAGAGTTACAGTGTGACATAGGTCAGATATATATATATATATATATATTAGCAAACCCCGCGGCTTTGCTCGCGTAATATTTGAAATATGCCAAGTGATATTTACATGTCTAATTTTTATTAAAAGGTACTAACTAAATTTTTATTTTATTAAAAGGTAATATTATATTTTATTAAAAGGTACTTATTACATTTAGGAATAATTTTAAAAAATTACTATTTAAAACACAGTTTGATTGAACATCATTGTTACACTGCATAAGGCAGAAATGAGATTTAAATTAATAAAACGAAATAAAACTAAACAAATAATAATTTAGAAAATATTTTGAATCTTTTATGCTCAATTAATACACCCATTTTAGTATTCACTTGAAGTTTTGAATTTTTTAGAAACCATCTTCTTACATCTTAAAATTAACCATCATGTCAAATTCCAAGTCCTACCACCTCTCTCAACATAAAGGGCTATGTTGAAATAGGAACTGTCACCATTAATTTGCCAACATTAATTTTGAAATTGGTTTTTTATTTCCTAATATTCCACAGAAACGTAATTTAGAAAGCTTTTAAAGTCCTTTTTTAGAGCGTTTGTTGTCCCTGTGAATCTCATGTGGTAGAATCATCGTCATAAAATATAGCCTGTGTAGGATCAGAGACTGTTACCATTGATTCACAACTATTACTATTATATTTGGTTTATATTTCCTGAAATAGCGTAGAAATCGTAATATAGGACTTTTTTAGAATGCTTTTCGCACCTCTTCTTCACTTCACCCCTTTTTAATTCGAATTTATTTTCGACAGTCCTTCGAGGGCATTTATATTTTATAAGTAACTACCATGCCATATTTAAAGTTTCTAGCCTTTTCAGTATCACAGAAATCGCAATTTAGAAAGTTTTTAGCTACTGCAACCCTCTGGTGGTAGTGGCACAGACATAAAATATAGCTTGTTTGAGCAGGTTCTATCACCAACAATTTGTTATCATTATTTTTTTAATCGGTTTGGTATTTGAAAAGATTACTTAGAAATTGTAATTTATAACGCTTTTCGCTCACTTCATCTTTTTAAATTTCAAATTTTCTTTCGACAGTTCATAGAAAGCAGTTGCATCTTGTAAGTAAATAACATGCCATACTTCAAAGTGTTAGACCCTTCAGTTATGCAAAAAAACGCAAATTAGAACATGTTTTGCTTTTGCAACCCTCAGACGGTAGTGACAGCAACATAAAATATAAACTATGTTATAGCAGGGACTGTCCCCATTGATTTGCAACCATTTCTTTTGAAATAGCTTTGGTATTTCCTGAGATTGAGTAGAAATCGCAATTTAGAACGTTTTTAGAACGCTTTTCGCGCATTTTCACCCCTTTTTAAATTTCGAATTTTTTCGAAACTGTTCTTAAAGATCATTTATATGTAATACATATGTACCTTGTCTAATTTTAAGTTGCTATCCCCTATCGATCACAAAAATCGTGATTTGGAACGCTTTTTTGCTCCTGCAACGTCTAGGTGATAGTGATACCGACTTAAAATAGCGTCTATGTTAGAGCAGAGGCTATCAGTATCAATTTCTTAACATTACTTTTGAAATCAGTTTGATTATTCCTGAGATATAGGTGACAAATCGGCATTTAGAACGTTTTTAGAAAGCTTTTCGCTCATTTTGCTCCTGCATCTTCTCTGGGTTAGAGGAAACATATACAAAATATAGCCTATCTTAGAGCAAGATCTGTCACATTCATTTTAACACCATTATATTTGAAATCGGTTCAGTATTTCCTGAGATTGCATAGAAATTGCAATTTAGAACGTTTTTTACAACGCTTTTTGCTCATTTTGACCCCTCCTTTTAAATTTAGATTTTTTTAGGAAATGTCCTTAGAGATCATTGATATCTTATAAATAACAACCATTCTAAATTTCACGATTCAAGGCCCTTCCGTCACGCAAAAACCGCAATTTAGAACGTTTTTTTTCTGCACCCCATTTGGGGTAGTGGCATCGACATAAAACATAGCCAATATTGGAGCAAGGATTTTCACCATCATTTTCACGCCATTATTTTTTAAATCGGTTTGGTATTTCCTGAGATTGTGTAGAAACTACCATTTAGAACGTTTTTTAGAACGCTTTTCGCGCATTTTCACCCCTTTTAAATTTCGAATTGTTTAAGAACTGTTCTTAGAAATCCTTTGTATCTAATAAGTAGCTGATACTTCAAATTTCATATTTCTAACCCCTTCAGTAACACATAAATCGCATTTTTAGAACGTTTTTTGCTCCTACACCCCTTTGGGGTAGTGGCACCGACATAAAACATAACCTATCTTGGAGCAAACGTTGTCACTATCATTTTGATACCAATATTTTTTAAATCGGTTTGGTATTTCCTGAGATTATGTAGAAACTACCATTTAGAACGTTTTTTAGAACGCTTTTTGTACATTTTCACACCTTTTAAATTTCGAATTGTTTAAGAACTGTTCTTAGACACCATTTATATCTTATAAGTAACTAATATTCCAAATTTCATATTTCTAGGCCCTTCAGTAACGCAAAAATCGCATTTTTAGAACGTTTTTTGCTCCTGCACCCCTTTGGGGTAGTGGTACCGACATAAAATATAGCCTATGTTCTAAGTTGGACTAACACCATCATTTTGATCCCATTACTTTTGAAATCGGTTTGGTATTTCCTGAGATTATGTAGAAACTACCATTTAGAACGTTCTTTAGAACGCTTTTTGTGCATTTTCACCCCTTTTAAATTTCGAATTGTTTAAGAACTGTTCTTAGACATCATTTATATCTTATAAGTAACTAATATTCTAAATTTCATATTTCTAGGCCCTTCAGTAACGCAAAAATCGCATTTTTAGAACGTTTTCTGCTCCTGCACCCCCCTTTGGGGTAGTGGCACCAACAGAAGATATAGCCTATGTTCTAAGTTGGGCGAACACCATCATTTTGATACCATTACTTTTGGAATCGGTTCGGTAGTTCTTGAGCTTATATCCGACAAATAAACATTTTTTTTCCTCTTTATAATATGAGTATATGAGTATATATATATATATATATATATATATATCAATTTTGAACGGAGGGTGGTTTCGGGGTCTGGGGGTCATGATCGATGAAAATATACCAAAATTTTTTGAAATCGCTTTCCCCCGAACGGCTGCAATAGGTAGCTTTTTGTAAAGAAAGCTACCTAAAACAAAACCATGCAATATATGTAATTAATAATGTACTAGATTTTAAATCTAGATTATCTCAAAAAAAAAAAAAATCAATTTTTGTTAACATTAAGGATTTTCATAATGAATAGAAATGAAAGTGTTCATCAAATAAAAATTTTACGTTAAAAAATAGCAGATGTTATGCAAGGACTTTTATAACACAAATAACTGCGTTAACGATATTTTAAAGAACCACTCTTACGCGACGATTAAATGAAACTCAACTGTTAATTTTTTATTGTTCTTAATATTAAGAATAAAATAGTAACATATAGATGAAAAAATTATGAAATTTTCATTTTTTTTTTTTTAATTCTCTGTTTTTAACGTCTTAAGTTAAGTATAAAATATGTTTAAATATTTTAACTTTTCCTTCAATCCCCTGAGAGGCTGAGGGCTTTCTGACGTTTTCATAAAACTCGAGTTAAAACTCGCTCCCCATGATCTTAGATTTTTCTCGAAAAAAAAATATATATACTGTTCAAAATTTGTTTTGTTTTTTCTAAGCACTTTAAATTGACTTCAGAAAACAGGAAAATATGGAAGAGTCGCTTATAGAAAATGACATTACGAGCAGAAAATATTTAGCAAAATGTTTTTTACTGTTAAATTTAATTTTGCTTTATTTAACAGTAATAATAATAAATGTTATTGTTTTTTTTATTTGTTTTATTTTATTACATTATACATAATTTTCAGACATATATGGATTTTAAATAGAATATAGGCTTTAGAAAAGCAAATTTTTTTGAAAAAGAAAATTCATTCCTTTGTAAAATTTTCTTATAATCTAAAAATGTGAATTTATATATCCTTCTATATTTAATTATTGATATTATTAATACATGTATGATATTAATATTAAACTTAAATTCGAATTATATAAAAATCATAAAAATAAAAATAATTATTATTTTTATCATTTCGATTAATTTCATTACATTATTATACATAATTTCTAGAAAATAGAAAATAAACTTCGAAAAATAAAATCCTTATAAATTATATATATATAAAATCACTTCATTCCTATTCTCGTAAACTTAAAAATCGTATTAAAGAACATTTGAGAGATTTGAAGTACAACCGGCCAACAACAGCCCTGTCAAGACTTAACCAGAGGTAAAATATACAATCTAACTTCAAAGATACAAAAATTCTACGCCCCTTAAAGAATGATCACGATTTAATTATCCGTGAATCAAAAGAAATTATTACTAAAGAAAATTCTGTTTGTACCGACGTTTTATCCTACAATATACCCAGGATTTCGCACAGTTTGCTTAAAGAATCACAAAACACTTAATATTACTCTATATCCATATTTTTATTTTCCCAATGTTTTCTGGATCTAAAAATTGACTTTCACTTTCACTCATTTCGACACCAAGTACGTGAAATTTGAAAATAAGACGCTAATAACTGTACTTTAGTGTTCTCTGGCGAAGGCTATGTATATAGTTCATTGTACTAAGATGTATTAAAGTAATTTAAGACATTTTTAAATAAATAAATAAATATATATATATATATATATTATTTATATATAATATATATATATATATATTATGTTTTAAGGTTCGTTTTTTACTCATATATAATAGGTTAATTTTGTATTTAAAAATATTTATTTGCAAATTTAAATTTAAAATATTCATTTTCAGTTTCTTATAATTATATATTAAAAAGCAAATTTTGAGAAACAATATTTAAAAAATTACAAAGCTACTAATTAACAGTTACTTGTAAAATATTAAAAATAAAATAGTATTTCATAATTAAACCATCTTGTGCGTCTAGCGTGCGAATTTAATTATTTCCTAAAGCTAATTACAATGTTCAAACACATAAGGAAATATTTTTACGTATGATAAATCATTATAATAAAATTTAACTCTCTGCACTATGATACCTAATTATACCATTAATTAGAAATATATTCGAATAATTTAATTATATTATATTTCCCTTTCCGTTTCCGTAATTAAAAAAAGTATCATTAAAATAATTCATTTGAAATTAAAAACACGTTATTACGTCAATTTAAAAGAGATATTATTAAGAATGCATACGAAAGTATTTTTATCATGCGAAATCGGATTTTGGCAATGATACAGTGAATATAATTAATTAATATGTATATATATATATAATAAATAAAAGTTCTTGTCTAAATATTATCGTTAATAAAACCTTTCAGCTTTAACCAACAAGATCTCATTTTATAAATCTGGAGTGAAACAGCTAATGAATTTCCTAGCTCCATACGCCTTTGTACCTAGTGTAGAAAATTAGGCATTAGGAATTTAAGACATTCCGTTGCAGGTTGCACATGCATTGTGTAATGGGACAATTAATATAAGATTTGAGTGATACGCCTGCGCAAAAAAGGTTGCTAAACCTTGAATCAGGTTGTTGAGATAAGGGAATGATTTTTTGGTCTTTATCGATGGCTTTTTGTTTTTGCTTATTTATTATTACAATAATGTACCGTTGTTACCCATCAAGTGCTTCCAAATGCTGTCTACTCAATCAATCAATCGAAAATATCGATTATATAGTATTGTTAAATTTAATTAGAGAAATACATTGATACATCTTCTTTTGGATCTTTAAAAATGAGAAGATGGACTATTGTGAAAATGAATTATTAATTTAAACAAATATCAGAGATAGACAAATCAGAATATATATATATATAGGTGTATGTGTATCTTTTTCCATACATTATACACTAAAAAACATAAAAAATAAAAATACCATTACGGAGGGTTGAGGTCAGGAATGCTAAAAATAGTTAAAAATGTTATATGTTTTTATGTGTGTGAACGAGTATATGTGTATGTATATATTCTTATATATTGTATGGACATATATATATATATAATACGGGGTATCATGCATTTAACATCATACATTTTCACATATTGCTTCACCAGATAAGGATATATTTCACTATCTCAATTTTCCTCATTGCTTTTTAATTTTTCACACTTAGTTACATAATACAAGGCTATATATTACTACCTCAAATATTCCGCATCTTTTTAAATGTTATTTATATTTTGATTTTTTATATAATAATATTCTGTCTTTAAAATAGTTAATTTAATCAATTGCCCTTTTATTTATTTTTATATAATTCTTTCTTTCTTTATTATTAATTTTTTGTATTAATTTATTATCATTCTTTATTTTATTTTGTATTCACTCAGCACTTATTAAGTTTACTCCAATTTTTTATTTCTGCTTTAACTAAAAGTTAATCTAAGTATTTTCTTGATTTCCTCAATCAATTTCATTCATTTATTTTTTTTATTTTTTGGGGGCTAAAGATGGGAACACTAAATGTTAATGTTATTAATCCAGTTCCAATTTACATTTTTCCTTTATCACACCAGATGGCAGCACAGTTATGGGTTTGTCAGATGCTCAACTGTAGCTCACGTGTTAAAATAGTCTTAACTATGTTTTCCATCCTGATATGCTGTAATTTTGACTCCAAGAATGCATTCAGGTATTGTGCTCTAATAATTTTTAATATCCTGTATGAGGTGTATCTTTCTTTAGATCTCTTATATTTTTATTATCTTTTTCCTGTAATGTTTCCGTTATAAGGGGCTAAATTTTGTCATTTTAGGCTTAATACCGACAAAATTGGATGAAATAACGCATTTTTTATGCATGAACTCACAAGCTCCTCTGACGATTCTGTATTCATTCATAGCTTCTTATTTTACATACTGGTTTCCTATGTTCATTTCTAAATCATCTTTAGAACTTTACCAATTTCTAAATATATTTGTGATTTCAAATTTATTATATATATATATATATTCACACACACACACACACACACACACACACACACACACACACACACACACACACACACATATATATATACATATATACCGTGTATGGTTATAGTAATAAAATAATTAAATATTCGTAATTTCATAAATAAAGCATTGTTCAAATCTTCCAAAATATTGGTATAAAGGCTTTCTTTTTATTTTAAGCTAGTTGACTCTCTCGGCGTTTCCCGGACACGGCAATTTTTTCAAACGAAACACAAATAATTAAAAACTCGTTTCATGTTAAAATTTTCAAAATAAAGGTTCTCTAAAAATCATCCTCTGGGATTCGTCACCGGTGCCTTTGGCAGCGTACACTGGTCGTTCTACTTAGTGTGTTTCAAACAAACTTCTTTCCGAAAAGGAACTCCGTCACGGATCCCACTGTCTGCTACTTTGTATAGCAGGTGTGATACGGAGCACCCGAAAATCTGAAGCTAATCATAGTCTGAGTTAAAATAAACAAATTCAGTTAAAATTTGGCCCATAAAACCCGAGATAAGAATCCACCAGGCAATGGAATGTGCAACTAAAAACTGTAGAACAATTGAAAACTAAGTAGGATGAGCCAAATCCCGTCGAAATTGGGCAAATAGAATTCGAAATAAGAATGCGCTCCGTGTAGGTGTAAGTTGAAATTAAAAACTGCAAAATATTCTAAAACCATGTTGAATGAGCCACATACCGTTGAAATCGGGTGCATAAAACTGGATATAATAATACACCCCTTGGCGGTGATAGATTGAACTAAAATTCTGTAAAACAATCGAAAACCAAGTTGAATAAGTGAAACTCCATTGAAATAGGTTTCAAAGAACGCGAAACAAAAGTGCCTCTGCGGGCGGAAGGAAATCGAAAACCAAGTTGAATGAGCCAAACCCCTCTTAAATGATACAAATAAAGACCGACATAAGCGTTCGTCTCCAGCGATGGTAGGCGGAACTAACCAAGTTGAATGACCCAATATCCGTTGATATCTGTCCCATAGAGGCCAAGATAAGAATTTGTCCCATGGCGGTAAAATGCGGCATTATAAACTCTAAGAGAATCAGAAGCTAAGTTTAGTTAATCAATTCTCATTGAAATCAGTTTCCATCTTTCCCTGCAGGGAGCCCAATATGTTGTATAAGTATTTAAGACAGGATCCCGCTGTCTATGGCACCATATAGCAAGCGTACTGCGCACGCTCTGCAAAATCTGATAGATCCACTTTGCTACGCTATGGGGCACACTGTATTCATCCGAATGAAACTGCATTATTTAAACTATCTGAAGGTATATTATTTGATGGGGTGGGTACTCAAATCAAATGTGTCAGTAAAGGGTAGAAGGTGGCGAGGGGGTACATAATATGAAATAGTGGACAAAGGGCTGTTCAATGATATATAACATGAGGGGGTTGGAAAAAGTTTCATAGGTATCTTCTTGGGGCCAATTAAGTATCTAATGGACGTGGGGCCAAACCGAGGGCAGAAACGGTCGTTCCGTACCGAGTTATACCTTTGGTCAAGTTTTTAATAAGGTGCGATGTAAGGGGATCAGATAATTAGGGGCAAGGATGCTTAACGAAAGATTTAAAATTGAAATGGGGACAGTATGGTGGATGGAGGCTGGTTATACATAATACGAAAGAGTGATTAAAAGGCTGTTCAATGATATATAACATGAGCGGCTCGGAATAAGTTAGAAAAGTGCCTCCCGAGGGGGAAACTAACCCTACAATAATCAGGGGAAATCCGAGAGCAGAAACGTGCTGTCCGTATTGATCTACTATTTGGGTCTAGTTTTCAAGAAAAGGTAACCCCATATAAAGGGGTCAGATAATTAGGAGCCAAGATACGATTATATAATTTGCGATAGGATTAAATGCCGAAGAAATTTATTTGTCAGTATAAAAATCAGTTTTTTGATAAAATAAAAATTTACTGCTGAATTTTTTAGGCTCTTCGAATTTCTGAAATAGAATACTATTTTACGTATATGTGCCAATTTTGAAAGACCTACCTGAAATTGTTTTAAAAATTACGATATATATTATAATCTCTTACTCGATACTTAATTCAACTCCAAACTCAACGAATGAATTAAAAACATTCTGCTCTTCAACACCAGTTATTATTTACAATAAATAAATAAATAAATAAATAAATAAATAAAATAAAAAAAATTCCTTTTATTTTCTCTTTTGTCAAATTATAGGCCATCCTTTTCAAAATCTACTTTTTTATTTTATTTATAATAAAGATTACATTGTTCGAAATAAAACTGATATAGTTGAACCAAATGGTTTTCTTCCATTTTTGTTTCGCAAATGAATACTTTAAATGTTTTTGTTCGTATCAATGAGTTTTCAGATAATAAAATTATCCACAACATTGAAAATGTTTGACATGAATTTATGGATGCACATTACTAAAAAATAAATAAAATTAGGCTGCAAGCTTTTTTTTTTTTTTTTTGTTAAATCGCATCTTTTTACAGCATATAACAATTCCTAAATTCAGAAATTTACCGATATTTTATATTTAGAACTTGAATTGTCATTTATGTTTTTTTCCTGAAAACACTGATTTTTCTACTGAACTGCATTTGCAAAAATTTAAGAGAGAAAACAATATCACTTTTAAAGGAGGTGCATCAGTTAATTTTCGATAATTTTATTGAAGATTATTTACATAAAAAATGGTTGATATTTGAAAAGGGATCATTGTACATTGAAAAAAGTGAGAATTTATCACGTCAAAGTATGTGATGCTTATAGCATCGAAACAACATTCAATTCTAAAATAAAACGTTTAAATGTTGCGCGCACTTACGACGCATCCTAAACTAAAGGAATGAGCGCGCAATTGACGCTAGTATTGCCACTCAAAAGATACTTTCTTTATAAAGGGAATGTCGAATATAAAAAACGTATATCCATAACTTTTTTTAATTGTATTTTATTCAAGTAATTTTAAGTATTATAGTTATAATAAAAATACAAGTCTAAATATGTTTAAGTTCTTTTGGTATTAATAAAAATGATAAAAAATATTCCCTTTATGGGTAAATGAACAATAGCTAATATATTTTTTTAAGAATCGTAAAAGTAGCATAAAGTTGAATTTTATGTTGTTTAGATTTGTTGCTGTAGTATAGGGATGACAAAATTCTTTTACATGCGTGTACTGAAAATTCACAAAATAATAATAAACTTTGTTACGTGCCAAACTTTAAAATATTAATTTAAAATATCAATCTTAGGATAGGTAATTTCCACCGGATTTTCAAAACAATCAAAGCCTGAGTCGAATGGGAATAAATAAAAATAAATTTATTAACTAAATTGATGGTTACTATTAAATTCGATTATTACGATTAATTTATTCAAACATTCGATTTCTCATTATAGCAAACAGCAAGTGATCTTTGTTCTCATCGATGAAATTATGATAATATTTGCCAACCTCAATTAGTGTCAATCATATCTGGTGATGTTTACGAATTTTGACTGTCAGGTAAATGTTTGTAAGGCGTTCTAAGTAAACCCTGGTATTTTCGACCTGCAAATGATATAATATTCAGGTAAAATTTAATTTGATTATGTTTATTTACACGACCAGGAATTACCATTACATAACACCAATATTCTGCTCCGCTGTTCATTATTGTTATTATTATTATTATTATTATTATTATTATTATCATTATTGCATTGCTGATTTCTTTTTATCCTAAGTCTCACAGTTAGCTTTTATTGTGTAATAGGTGACATAATTTGGTTTTTATTCCATAACTAGAAAGGTAGCCCGTCAAAAATGGCGGAAATTTAGATATAAAGATATATACAACTCATGTGCAAGAATATGAGTTTTCTAGCTTGTTCCGCAGTGATAAATGAAAATAACACATTTTAAGAACGAAACACATTTATGAAAAACTGTGTACAGTAGAAGACCACTAATCTGCATAGTTTGGTTCCAAGTTTTATGCAGATTTGAGGCTTTTTGCGGTCATGTCTATTCAATCTTTGTTTACATTTTTTTAAATTCATATATTGGACAATTTAGATTGTTGAGCCTTAAAAATAAATAAATAACACACTTGAAGTAAGGTTAAAAACTATTAAATTATCGTATACGATTTCATGAAATGGTATTATATGGTATTATATGTGTGTGCTTCACGATCTTGGTTACGAAGTTGGCGAAATTGGCTGCAACTTGTCATAATACTAATAGTGTGGGCC
Organism: Maratus speciosus; assembly: GCA_963932465.1. NCBI lineage: Eukaryota > Metazoa > Arthropoda > Arachnida > Araneae > Salticidae > Maratus > Maratus speciosus. The sequence goes on from OZ010790.1 coordinate 68,234,526, forward strand.
GCCAGTAACCAGTTTTTAGTTTAAAAAGTAACCAGTTTTTAGTAAAATTTCTGATATAAAGTAGCTTTCAAAAACTTGTGTAAAATTGCAGGCCGTTCTCGTGTTATGTCAGTCCTAGGAATAATATTTCTAACACTGAAGATTTTCCATGTATATATGGAATTTTGAAAAGCTTCTCCAAAAGAAAGGTCCTGAAATGACATTGTAATTCCTCTAACTTCAAAGTTTAATCGGGCCCTGATGTTGAGTACTGAAATCTAATAAATACAGTTATTTTGAACATTACAACAGAATTAAACAGTTAAACTTATGTAACTTAAACTCGCTGTTTCTTCCCGATGTTATTTTTTAGTATTAAGAAAGAAAATTATTTAAAATTTTCAAATCATGCATTTATGATTTTTTTCCGTCTTTAATAACTAAATAATGAAAAAATAGGCTTTTGTTCTGAGCTCATAAATATGACAATAAAATAATGTAACTAAGAGACATTGCAAAATTAAATCTTTGTGATTACACACCATAAACAAACGATACCGCCACCATTTTACCTACTATGACGTCATTAGAATATTGCCCATTGATTGTTGGAGAACTTACTTTGTGAATTATTACCTCAATGATTTAATATTTTTTACTTTTCACGATGAATGAATCACTTGTGTTTGTTTAGGTTTATGGAATGAGATATTAAGCTGTGAAACTAATTTCAATTGAAGTTATCCAAGGATATATGTATTTTTAATCGAAATTAAAAACAATGCTTTGATCTCGAAATAAAAAGTTTTAGTTTGTATAATTTGTTATTTCTGTTAATTATTTATTTAAGTACTTTTCCATTATAGCGCATTTTTAAGAAAAGTTTGGCGCGAATCGGGCATCAGAAAGTGAGATATGTTACGAAAACATATAAACAGCTATGAACACAAATCCAATGAACTTTTATCTTTGTTTATATATTCACTTATATGCGTAAAAAATCGTTTCTAAATATATATAATTTTTTTTATATACAAATTTCGGCACAGATTTCAGATATGAACCGGGATACCTAACTGGTGCCAAAATGGTGTTATTTTGCCTGCTATGGTAACCCGAATTGTTTTTTATTTATTAATAAATTGTTTATTTACTTTTATTTTCTGTTTTTTAATTATATAAACTGCTTTGTTCTATAGTTATTATTCAAACTTTTATTTATTTATAGTTATTTCCTTTTCAAAATGATAGCAAATAATTGAAAAATATATAAGTAACTGGTATTCGAAAGCGAGATTTCTGCCAAAGTGGCGTCATAGAAAAACACGCCAACCCCCATGCGTATATGACATCTGCGCAAAAATTACTTCTGTTTCTTTATAAAAATGGGTAAATTGCTTTTTTTATATTAAATTGTAGGCACAGGTGTCATATACGCCCATATTAGCGCGTTTTTTTTTTTTTTTTTTTTTTTTTTTTTTGACGCCGATGTCATATATGCACCGGGTACTTAAGTGGCGCCAAAGTGTCGTTATTTTGCTTGTAATGGTAACCGAATGTTGTTTATGCTGTTGATGTTTTCGCCAAATTGGCGTCGGAAAAAAATCGCGCCAATATGGGGGCGTATATGACATCTGTGCCAAATTGTATACATATGGAAAAAATTGCTTGTGAGTATGAAGCAGTAAATAGGCTGCCAGAAAATACGTTGGCAAACTTCTTTCTCGCCAAGAAACTTTTCTCCGAAGTATTGTACATAAGCAATGATTGCTAGAAATGCATTTTTAATTATGATATACGCTTTTATGTTTCACTATATTTATGCATACTATACTGTGTGTATAAATGCTACAGTTCATATGCAGAGCTACACAAAAGAATTCGTAAGCGTTACTGAGTATGAGAGTAAATTGCTTAAAGGTGGTTTTTAAAGGAGTTATTCATTTTTACGCTGAACTGCATTTAGTTTCCTAAGAAATGTTTGTGGAATATAGATAAAATGATATACATGGTCACGCAAAGAATTGGATACATAACCGTCTATGGATGATAATATCTGGAAATGTGATTTCAGTAGTTTTAAGAGTAGTTTAAATTAAATTTTAGCTAAATAGTGGCATATAATAACGGTACTATTGGCTATGGACGGTAACTGCTGAAATCAATTTTTAAGTATTTTTATGCGTTTTCTAAAATGTTTACTTAGTTATCTTGGTACTTCTTAGTTATCCCGTCGACCAAATTACTGTCGCCAAATTGTAAGATTAATTGCCAATAATGGTTGCCATTAATTAATTAGTTAAATGCCAATAATGGCCAATAAAACCATTAATTCGTCATTTTATTTGTATTTTTATTAATGTTTTACTATTGATTTGGCGATTTATATAATTTGGCGAAATTGGTGGACGGGATATCTAAGAAGTAACGTTATCTTATTTACCTTATTTCCCTAAATAACGAAGTTTTGTTAAAGCATTCAGGATGTGTTGGAAAGTGTTTCATATTCTATGCTTAACGCATGATTTTTTCTTTCTTATTTTGCATTTATTTTATTCTTAATTTTTTAGTCTGATACTGCTTTACAGGAACTTTGGCACAGTTGTCATATACGTTATCATATATTGGCGCGATTTTTTTCCGACGCCAATTTGGCGAAAACATCGACAGCATAAACAACAACATCCGGACTACCATATCAAGCAAAATTACGACACTTTGGCGCCAGTTAAGTACCCGTTGTGTATATGACACTGGCGTCAGAAAAAAATCGCGCCAATAGGGTGCGCATATGACATATGTGCCCTCCCCTTGCATATAGTACAAACTATAACACGGATAGCGCAAAATAATAGACAGTTTGGTACTTTTCTACTGTAGGGGCTTTGGCATTTTTTTTTAAAGCTTGGTGTAATTTGGGCATCAGAAAGTGAGATTTGGGTACTTTTCCGTTATGCGGACACCACTGTCGCCAAGCGTAATAGCTGGCGCAAAATCGTGAATTGAAGCATTTGAAAAATAAAAGAAAAACCATTGTCGATACTAAAGTGAGCATTTAAAAAATATAACATTTGAAAATTCCAGACTTTTACGAACTATTTCATCAAATCACAAATATATACTTAAAATAAGTGAAGAAATAACTGTTGTAAAATAAAGCAATAAAATAAAACTCATATTAAACTGCTGGCATAAAATTACAAATATCTTTTAGCATTTTGAAATAATTCGCGCATTAGCATACATTTTGGCATGGTGTACGTATAACGAAAAAATATCGAAATTTGTTGTTAAATCATATAAACAGCTATAAAAACAAATTTGATGAGCGTTTTTGTTTGTTTTATATGTATATTATTGATGTTTTTATGTACAAATTACATCTGTTTTTGTATAAAATTAGAGAAACGGCTTTTTTTATATTAAATAAATCGTATAAATATCAAAAAAATGCGTGTGTATATAAAATGAAACAGTGAATATGTTCCCGGAAAATATGTTACCAAATTTCCTTTTTCGCCAATTCACCTATACTGGAAAAGTATCTAAAGTACATTAAAATCGCGCAGTTAGGAGCTCACACAGTACACCGTTGTCTATTGGCGGTTATTTTATTAGTAGCATCGGGAGGAAGATGTAAAGATGTACTTTAAATTCTCACCCATAGATTTCGAAAAAATATCTTAAAAGAGTGGAGTTTAAATTAAATTTCGGTGACCTCCATTATGAAAGATTAATGGTTTTAAATGGGAATTTTGCCAAATTAGCCAGCTATCGCCAAGTTGGCTAACATTTGGCGCTACTGTGGTAACTCTGCATTAATATTTTTCAACAATTACACATTTCAATGAGGCGGTCCGACCGGAATAGTGAGGGACACACAGAGACTTGGATTTTATATAAATAGATAGTTGAGATAATTTTACGCAAATAAGAATTAAAGGATATTATGTATTGTGGAGCTCATTTTTATTATTTGGAATATTTCTCTTGTATCATCAAAATCTAAATTTATATTTGTGTACGTTTCTTCTTTTTCGAACTCAATTGTTTATTGACGTCCCGTTTAGCATAAAATTTTTCGAATTCTTCCAAAAAAATATATATATATATATATATATAAATAAATAAAAGTCTCCAAGTCTATTCGGTAAAAAAAAAAAAAAAAAAAAAAAAAAAAAAGTCAGTACAAAACAGAGCAAAATAAATAAAGTAGTGTAAAACCAGAAAATACCGAAAAATATATTTATTGTTATTTGTTTAATAACATTTGAACTTTACTGTTTTTAGTATAGTTGGAAGATAGATGTCAATCTGATTGGAATATTTTTTAATTGCAGTTCAAAGAGACGTAAAAATATTGAGCTACGAACCGGCGACATCTGTGACGGCACAAAATGAAAATATTTTTTTTTTTCAGCGGTTTTGCCACGATAGCTTTTGAAAAGGTTAACAGATATACGTGTTTCTGTTTTTAAAATGAAGAAAATTTAATTTTCTGCAAGCTATAACTGAAAAACAAGGAATTTTTTTAAAGTTAAAACATAAATTTTTATCAAATGTAGGAAATTTTAAATTTGTCAATATAATTTTCCATTTTTAAACCCTGGTATGATATTTCTTTCTCCCAGCTTATTTTGTCTCCAATAAACAACGTTACCTGGTATACGCCAGCCGTAAAACAAAAGCCAATGTTTCATTGTGCGATTAAGTACTCTACAGCATTTCTTAAAACTTCTAAGTATCGCACATTTTCAATGTTTATAACATCGTTTTGAGGGAAAAAATTACTTTTTAATGCAATTTGTTTGAAAACTGCATCTCCATTTGTTTTTGAAATATTAATTTTTTGTAACTTTTAGCGACATTCGTTTCATTTTGGCAACCCAAGTACTCCATTTCTGTAGAAAGTAAAGAAAAAGTAGTTGAAAAATAGCAATTATATCTTCTTCTTGCCATTTTCCTATACAAAATGAAAAATGTAATTAAAATACGTGCTATTTTGAGAAAAATATAAATGAATGATTTATGATAAAACATATGTATATTATAAACTATATTTAATTTTAAGTATCTATATTATTGGAAATGAGGTCATTTTACATAAAATAAAAGCGTGTGCTTTAAGTCTTAAAAGTGAAATATGTTTTGCAGTAGAGTCCCGATTACTCGAGTCCTGCTTAACCGAGTTATTTTCTTTTGGTGGGCTAGTGGTTTCTATTATTATGAAACAGCTATTATAAATGAAGCGTTAGGTGAAGATGAAAGAGCAGTCGTAAAAGTTAGAACTCTGATTTTCTGGTCAGAATGGGAAAAAAAAAAAATGGGCATTATTATTTTTTTTTTTTTTGAAAAAAAAAATGGCCATTATCTTTTTGAAAAAAAAATTATGACCATTATTTTTATTTTCATTCTGACCAGAAAATGAGAGTTCTAACTTTTTACGACTGCTCTTTCATCTTCACCTAACGCTTCATTTATAATAGCTGTTTCATAATAATAGAAACCACTAATCCACCGGATGAAAATGAAGTAATGGAAATGCCGGGGGCGACACTAAATTCTGAAAATTCAGAATTCCTGTTCTCTAGTGTTTTGTTTCATTACTAATCTAGATCAGCGGTGCCCAGCCTTTTATTGGATACGCAACACTGAAGTACGTCTAAAAGCACGATGTCTCCTCTCCCCCACTCTGTAACATATACCACTTTGGCCGGACGCGACCTGAGCCGACTGGAAGAAAATGAAGTGTGACTTCGGGGAAAAACAGGGTTGAAAGAGCCTCTTCTTTGTTTCGACCTGTCTCCTAAAACGCACTTTATTTTCCCTTTGTCGTCCCACTGTGTGAGGTACCTTATAATTAAAAAAGTTATCTCTATTTACATGGAGGAAGCTCAACAGTGTTTTAACAGTAATGTATCATTTAATGTTATTAGCTTATCATACACAGAAAATTTCTTTTTCCTTGTGATAATAACTTCAGTGATAATGTTTTGCAATTTTATCTTCATAAAATACCTTGAAGTGTCTCTCGTTTTTGGAATTCATATTCATCATTCACATATTTTATATCTGATTTTAATTCAAATGTAAAGATCTGGTGAAACATTTTTGAAATTAAATTTTCTCTCTGTTAATAAACTGTACACAAGTTGCATTTCATTATTTTTATCCTTATCAATTTTAAGAAACCATTTTTTGCCATCATAACATATATCACTGTTAGTGGATATTCCCTTCTCCATTATTTTTAGTTGACTGTCATGTATTAACTGATTTTAAAGTTTAAAATGTATAACGTCATAAATTACTTTCATTTACTGTTTAGGAAGCCTGCTCTACAGCGATAAAAATTTATTGCTTAAAGATTTACATTTCTAACTCCCATTTCATATTTATTAATTTTATAAATTTTAAAGTACCTAATTTCAAAATTTCAAAAAATGTTAAATATGTTAAAGACAGCGATAGTAAATATAATAAATCCGTTTGAGCTTTTGATTGAGAACGTCTTTAAAATTTTAACATAGGCATTTTTCTTTTTTTAATTTAGAATGTGTTACTTTTATTTTTAGTGCACAAGAAAAATAAATAAATAAACTGACTATGAATGAGTTGGTTTGAAATTTGGAACTGCCACCTTTAAAGTCAAATTACGCCCCACGTTGGGAAGCAGTAATTTAAAGACAACGTAATAAGCAGTAAAATAAATAAATAAATGACGATTCAAAATTATCCAACCTTGACTTTATCGAAGAATATTATGATATGTGTTATTGTTTGTCGCAATTTAACATTTTTCTTCACATTTCTATAAAACATACATAAATAAATGCAAAAAAGAAATAATAGTCTAAATTATTTACAGTATTATAATCGAGAATTGAACTTCAGTTCAATTTCATCACTTCAGACCTTTTATCGTCCCAATAATAAACACAATAGTAATTGATCATTAAATATTTTAAATTCAACAGTTGATGATAGGCAGAATATATTAGAGCTATGCATCACATTTGAGTATTCATTTTAAGCCCTACAGTTTCCAATCTATTAGTATCGTTCAAAAAGTAACGAGACGGCGGCCTAGGAACAGAAACTAGTACATGTATTTCAGAAGTATTGTCCCTGGCTGTTGAGGCACTTGTCCCACTGAGACACAAGGCGGCGAATGGCTATCTGGTAAAATTGCTGAGGCTGCCATGTGAACCATTTCCGCACGTACTGTTTGACGTCGCCGTCCAAGGTGATACGTTTGCCCCTGAGAGCCTTTTTTAGGGGGGCAAAAATGGCGTAATCGCAGGGAGAGAGGTGTGGACTGTATGGAGGATAACCGAGCACCTCCCACTTGAATTTCTGAACGAGTGTCGTAATCGTGTTGGCTGTATGAGGCCTTGCATTGTGGTGGAGCAATATAACCCCACGGGTGAGCTTGCCAGGTCGTATTGATTTGATCGCTTGGCAGAAGGTGATCAACGTTTGCGAGTAATGCTGGGCATTCACTGTTATACCATGCTCAGGAAATTTATCAGAAGGGGACCGCCTTGGTCAGAGAAGAACGTCATCATAACCTTTTCCACACTTGTGTGGATGGCTTTGGATTTTCATGGTGGTGGTGACCCTCGAAGTTTCCACTGGAGACTTTGTCGCTTAGATTCTGGTTCGAAGTGATTACACGAAGACTCTCCTCTAGTCGCTTATAACTCGAATGAGCGTTGGACGACTTATGCATACTTCTGCTAGCTTTGTAGTCACGTGACTTGCAATCGTGACTCTCTAGCGCCGGGCATGTGGACTTCCGTGCTCTTATCGGAAACACTCTTTGTTACTGATGCAACAATATAACCATTCTGTCATCGGTTTGCACATTCCAGACTCCAGCTCGTTTCTTTTTGAACGTCCCTTATAAATACGTATCGTCAGTATTATTTTCGGTATATCAGACCATTATTCATCATATATCAGACCAAAATCTATTCTCAAATGACACTTTTATTGCCTTTTATGGCTCTAATTTTCGCAGGCTTTCAAAGAAAGTTTTCAGTAATCTAATCTTCATCCGACGATAAATGTTACGCCTTATAGATAGGCGTTCATTTTGATTGTAATTAAATGAGGCAATAAAATTTGGTGTTTTTAAGTATTCAAAGAAAAGAATATTCTGGACTTTCCAGTAGTAAACATGTTTCTGAAATGTATATTCACTTCCTGAATGTCTGAACATTTTTGCTAATTTCTTTAATATTATATATTTTCCAGAAACACAATTGCCATCATATTCTTCATAACAATAATATTTAGAATCCTTAGTATTTTACCTTTTTAATTTTCTTTTTTTTATAGAACAGAAAAGACCATTACCTTATTACAAAACATTTTCTGCTTCTTTATTAGACCCCGATACGCTATTTCTTTCTCCCAGTAATTAAAGTGTCGTCCCCCAAAAATAACTTTCTGCTGTATAATGCAGCCGTAAAACAAAGCGGATGTATCATTGTACTGTTAAATACTCTACAGAAATTTTTTAAACTCTAAGTATCTCACATTAATTTTTATACCGTCGTATTTGGGTGAAAAGGTACTTTTTAATGAAATTTATTTGAAAACTGCATCTCAGTTTATTTTTGAGAAATTAATTTTTTCGTGGTTTATAGTGCCATTTGTTTAGTTTTGGCAGCTCAGGTACTCCATGTCTGTAGAAAGTAAAGAAAAAATAGTTGGAAAATAGTTGGTTCATTCTGTTCGAATGTGTGAAACATCATTAAAATGCACTTGCAATAAATTTTTCCAGTTGGCCGTAATGTAATGGAAAATTTTGACTGCCCTTGTAATTAAGCTATACATGCGATTTTCATAAAATTTGAAATGACTAGACAAAATTATGAAACAATTATATATTGAAAATTTCAGACCATTTGGTTGGGTAGTTTTTGTTCTATTATATGCGGACGGACAGACAGACAGACAGATGGACTGACTGAACGACGACTATAGGTGCTACGTATTTATATAGTTACGAACGCACCTAAAAAGGTAATTCAAATACCAGCTGTTTTAAAAATATATAAATTAATGATTTCTCATGAAACATGGAAATATTATAAATTATATTTAATTTAATTATCTATATTACAAACGAATGAAGGCATATGAATTATTAGATAGCCGATTTTGTTTTTTGTCGAATTTCTTGAGTTTTGAAATCTGTTTTTTTTTTTTTTTTTTTTTTTTTTTTTGGTATTATTCTGCGATAGTGACGTCATATGAATACTTTACTGCAGATGTTGTTTAAGACTGTATCGTAAATGAAGATTTCTTCTGAGGATGCGAATGACAACATTTTATATAAAATAAAAGCGTGTGCCGGAAGCCTTAAACTGAAATATATTTTGTTTTATCTATATTTATACACATATATATATATATTTTTTCATCGGGACGACAATAAATTCTGAAAAAGTAGAATTCCTGTTTTCCAGTTTATATATTCTTACTATAATGATAAATCAGATTTTTTTCTATTCTATCACATATTATTATTATACAGTTTTGTTATTTTCTGAAAGATTTTCCAGCACTTTTCGTTTCTCTCTCACTCTCTCTCTCTCTCTATATATATATATATAATATATATATATATATTAACTTCGAACTGTTCCAGTATTCTATAAACATTCCCCATGAGATCAGCCATGGGACCGATCCAGACGTTTTTTAAATTGAACGTTTCATTTGAAATTTTGATGATCTATAGATTATAATAATGCAAAATATCAGCTTGAAATGTTATTCTAATTGCTGCTCTTTGATCAGGGAAATAGTTTCCTATTTAAATACGCATCGTTAGTATTACTTTAATCCATTAGATTAATTTAGATTCATGTATGACATTTTCTGCCTTTGATGACTTTAATTTACACCGATATTTGAAGAAAATTCTCAGTTATGTAATATTTAAAGAACGTTTTGCGCCATATAGGTAGACATTAATTTTCTTTGAAATATAAATATAACTATATCTTTTGTTTGTTTTTTCTCAAATAGTTATAGAAAAATAATATTCTGGTATTTCTATATCTATGTATGTGCATAAAATGTAGATTATACATAAATTATATGGCTACAGACAAACATAGGAATATTATACAATACTAGAAATACTAGAAATAATTAAATCATAATTGTTTTTAGTATTTTTATCTATGTATGTCTGTAGTCATATAATATATGTTATTAATAGTTATTCAGACGTAATTATACATGTACGTTTTTTAAATTTCTTTTCTTGAATTTATGTTACTATTTGCTGATTTCTCTTTATATTATACATTTCCTCTAAAAATAATTATCGTTTTCTTCTTTTTCAAATAGGAAATTTGTAATTATTATTCTTATGAGTTTACTTTGTGAAATCATTTCCTATTCTGTGAAATTTTACAACAGTCATTTTCTTTTATATTCTCATTAAATCATTAACGCAAAACATTTTCTGCTTCTTTCGTTACATATTATTTGTGGAATAATGAAGAATGCTTTATTATTTTCTATAATTCACTATTACTATCAAGTATTTTAATTTTCCCCAATTTTTGACCAATTTTTGTTCTTCTGTGTATATAAAATTTTTGGACTTCAAACTTGAACAATGATACAGAGATTCGGACCATTCTCTAGCATGTGCCAGAATTGCTATTCTGGAGGCTAGATTTGAATCTTTCAATCCAGAATTCGATCTGACCTTTTTTTCGATAGATGTCTGTATCTTATTTTAAAAATGTCTGGAATCTCTCAGCCATCTAAGTGTTAAACTAATTGTATAGGACTGGAACTGAAAAATAAATGTATTGAGTTTTATGCAAGTTAATGCTGATTAGATTTTCCAAGATATTCTTTAACACGCATCACATCTATACCATGATTTTCAGTATTGCATTGATAGATTTACCTCTAAACTTATGGTAAAATATTGCACAAAAGTTATCCCGTGGACTCCAGACTTCGGTTCAGCAACGGCTCACTTCATACTATGCGATTTAAGATTCAGTAACTTCAACGTTTAATAAATTTGTTTACAATATAATGAGATATTGCGATTTAACACACGAATTCTACATGAAATTTAACGAAGAAGCGAACTGAAATATATAATTTTATAAAATTATGTATTCTGTCAATGAAAAATGCAAATTATGAAAGCATGTTTTAAGAAAACATCGATATCAGGAATTTTTTGTCTGTGCGAATTCGCACTAGTGTGGACTTTGGGGGTTATTTTGGTCTTAAAATTTCCGAAATAATATCGACGGTGCATAGAAATATTTCATTATTAAAAACTCTATTTAATGCAGAATGCTTTTACATACAGCTTTGACATACAATATTTGGGTAAAAGTCAAAGAACACTTATGATTATATGAGATTTGTCGAATATCTTGAGAAATATCTGAAATCTTACATGATCTTGAGCAATGTTAACAAAGTGTCCGACATCATATTTCTAAGTGAACGTTTATCCACGCAGAGGATCGATAGCAATCTAAATAAAAATTAATGTTTTGTCTTTGCGTAACATGAAATACTGGAAATCAATTTGACATACAATATTTGGGTAAAAGTCAAAGAACACTTATGATTATATGAGATTTGTCGAATATCTTGGGAAATATCTGAAATCTTACATGAACTTGAGCAATGTTAACAAAGTGTCCGACCTCATATTTCTAAGTGAACGTTTATCCACGCAGAGGATCGATAGAAAACTAAATAAAAATTAACATTTCCTGTCGTTGCGTAACATTAAATACTGGAAATCATATTTAACTGAAGATAAATGACCAGGTGCCTGTACAACATTTGTATGCACATTTGTAGCACTTATATTTATGAAATGTTTCTAGTTCAATCTAAAAGTTTATTATAAAATTCCACAAAATATCCGCAATGGTTTTCCTTCTTTTTACGTTTATAGCATACAGGATTTTTATAGAAATTTAACGCCTAATTTTATAAAACATCAGAATATGTATTAGAAAATTGCACAGAAAAAAGAAAATGCATGATATGGAGACATAGAGTGTGTCCACGTATAACCTGACCGACCATTATTTTCGCAACCGTTGGTCCTAGATGCGTACTTCCAATTACAAAAGTGGTCAAAATTAGGTGCAGAGTTAAGGTAAAAAAAGTTTGATGCGAAAAAACAATTTAGTGAAGAATTACAAAATCTAAATTTTTATACGGTTCCCCGGTGCTATAAGTTTTGGTTAGTAAAATTTCCTTGTTACACTGACAAGTAAGGCAAAAAAAGTCCCGTTTTTCTACGATTAAAATTGACCGACTACTAATTGTTTAAAGTTGGGGCATATTTTTTGCTGAAATTACGGGTCATTCACAATTTAGTAGAAATATAACTTCGTGAGATATGTTAAAGAACTGGTTGAGAGTAAAATTAGCACTACAGTATAAATTTGAAATCTTTAATCTTTCTGACATATTACTGCAAAATGTACAATTTGTACTGAACATTATAAGAGGATAAAAATTACAGATTTTTTGTTAAATAAAAGTATGAAAAACAACAGCCTCAATTCTTTACAAAATAATACATATTTTAAAATGCTGTTAGATTACACTGTCTTTCAAATTTTCGATTGTGGCATGTTTTTTAGCTTTTGAAAAGTGATTCTTATGTATTTTTTAGCACTGAATTCGAAAATGACCTTCATTTTTAACCATTAATTCAGGAATTTTCTCAAATCGCAAATTTAAAATTTAAAAAGCTAAAAATTAAAATTGATCCCCACTTTCCTGCCAACCTCATCGGACCCCCGAGCTGTTTAGCTTTAAGAAACCCAGTATAAGCCAAAAAATCTAATAAATTATTCAATTAAATAAAATTAAACTGAATAAAAATGTCTTACATCTATTTTTTAGTATTAGATTTTTCACTATTTTTTAACCTTGAAATTTAAGATTTGCGAAAAATCCTGACATGATGGTTAAAAGTGAAGGTAATATTTTTATTCAGCGTTAAAAAATACATAAAGCGTAATTATAAAAGATAAAAAACACAACCATCGAAGGTTTATGTTATCTAATCTAAAACTCTTTCTTAAACTTGTTGACGGTAATCTATCCGAATTTTTTTGTGTGTTATCCTCTAATATAAGTATGTATAAGATGGTAAGCGTCGAAAATCATAATCATATTACATTGTCATCGGATTTAAGTCAGTATGTAAAATTTAACTTCGATCGGACATTTGAAAGTGAGTTAAAGTTCGAGTACAAATTTTAAACTGGATAGACGATCGTTGCAAGTTAAATAAAACCATTTGAAAATAACATATTTTTTCTTAAAGGAAATCACAGCCTCAAATCCTTACAAAATAAAACATATGTTAAAATACAATTATTTTAACTAATCTGAAACTTAAGTAATAAAAGTTAACACAATCGTAATAGTTGTACGATTTCATTCAAAGCGCAGATACTCTGAAATAAGTTTACGTACTTTATATACGACCCCTGAAAGCATAGCAGAAATCTTCTGTTTTGAATTGGAAAAAATGGTATAAGTCATGCATTTCAATGTTTCATAACTCGATCAATATTAATGTTAGTATATGGGACTTTTTTTGTCTTACTTGTTAATGCGACAGTAAATTTGTACCAAGTATCACTTATAGGACCGGGGGACTGTATAAAAATTTAAATTTCGCAATTTTTTAATAAATGTTTTTCTTGACTCAAATCGCTTTAAAAATAATTTTATACCTTATTTAAGGGGTCTTGTACATTTTAAACACGTCGAAAATTAACGAAAAACATCAAAGTTCGAATTAGCCTATCTTCAAAATATTTTTATGTAAAAACATGAAATTTTGGATATTGATTATACAAATTATGCTTGCATTAGAAATTTATTAGCCCTTTTACAGAATTTGTGTATTGATGAAATCAAAGTAGCTCTTTTTTTACTCCATAAGTCATTGCGCGCATGATACCTTGAGAATGTTTGTATGGATTGTCATGAAATTTGGTCAAGTTACCAAACAAATTTGTGTGTTTAAAATGAACAACTTTTAAGTATTTACAATAGTAATATTTTTAGTTATGACTATTTTTATTCATTAAAAATGTAAAATTTTCATTTTTTTTTTTTTTTACAAAAAACTTTATTTATGTAGTTAATTAAATAATTTCCGCCCAAGAGTAGTTCATTTTAAGCACACATACTTTTTTCGTACCTTTACCAAATTTATGACAATTCATACATACTTTCTCAAGATATCAAGTGCGCAATGACTTATGGAGAACAAAAAGAGTTATTTTGATTTTAACAATACACAAATTCGGTAAAAGGCTAATAAATTTCTTGTGGCAGCATATTACAAAGCACAATATGCTGAAACGATAATCAAAATTTCATGTTTATACATAAAAAAGGCTTTGAAGATAGGCTAATTCAAACTTTGATTTCTTTCGTTAATTTTCGTCACGTTTAAAAGGTACAAGACCCCTTAAATCATTTTTTTAATTCGATGTATGCATCTAGAACCAACGGTTGCGAAAATAAAGGTCGGTCAGATTACACGTGGACACACTGTATAATGATGCAATGTTAATTTTATGAAATGGTGGTTTACTATGGAAAAGATTTTTTCAGAATTTTGGTAAGTCACTATAGTTTTGCAGAAACCCGTTGTGTTTAATTTGTACTGTATATGCCGTTTCGATTTTTTTTTTTTTTTTTTTTTTTTTTTTTGGGGGGGGGGGGTATAAATGTAATTGGAGTCTAAGATTTGAAACATTTATAATATTAATTATACATATTTATTTTCCATTATAAGTAAGTAGTCATATTTATAATCCAGGTGAATGGAAAATTATAAAAAAATAAACTATGCAAATTATGTTATTTTGATAAAATTATAGTAGAATATTATAGTTACAAGGACTAGAATATATAGTGCGGAAATTGGCTATTCCATTAATATTTAAGTGCTAAAATATTGGATACCTAAAATGTCAAACGATTCTGATATCTAAAGAGTCGATCGCAGCGACATATCCAGTATATTTTCTAAAACTGTAAGACGGTTTGGACGACGCTGTAATAATACGATTTCTACATTGAAATTTGTAAATATACCGTAGATATCGCTGCGATCGCCTTTTTGGATTTGAGCATCGCTGCACATTTAAGGAATAAAATATTTTACAGCTGTTTGGATAGCAGATTTCCGTTAAAGAGTTCCACTTTTAGGATCCTCGAGAACAGTCTTAATTAACAACTATAGAAAGTATGTGTATAAGGTCATAATCAAGCAATAATGAACAAACTCAGCGAAAAGCGTGTATTTATTCAAGAAACCCGGCAAAACAAATCTGGTACATGATAATTCATATGTTTAAATTCGTTTATAACATTATTATGGATACTGAAAATTAAATAAAGATTGTAATAGATCTATGTTCTATGTAAAAAAAAAAAAAATCTTTTATACTTTTCGAAAAATGTTTTAACACACGGGTTAATAAAATCGTACACTTTGAGCTTTTTGGTACCTATTGATAACTTTGTTGAGCAAATAAGTCACACAAATATTCTTTAAAGAGAAAGTAAACTGAATATCATTGAATCGATTAAAGCAAACAAAATTAAACCAAAGGAAATTATCCATCAGGTTTTACAGCAGACGATATTCTTAGCATATCACCTATTTTATTCAGAAAATATTTTTTTCTTTTTAGTTGTTATGAGAAAATGACAACAAAACGATATAGTAATCGACTATTTTCCCTTTTACTTGACGCACAAAAAAATAATTTAGTTACCACCATTACAGAAACATTAAAAACTACCAAAAAATTATACCGAGAAAACTAATGCAAATTTTTAAATTCTGAGATCACTTTTCGCATCCTCGGATACGTGCAGATACTTGCTGTTCATTCCATAGCCAAAAGTTCCATATTCTAGGAGGAAGAGGAGCTGTGAAATAGAAATGGAGAGTCACTTTTTAATGTAATACATTTTTCCTTAAACGAGCCATCACTCGATAGAGAAAAATTTAAAAATATATATGCTTGAAAATTAACTTAAAACCATTATGCATCAGTTATCTAAGATACAGCTAAAAAAATAGGGTAGATTGTTTCCCCTTTAGGACGGGGTAAATTTCGAAAATGTGTGTGTTTAGAAATTCAAAATATTGCAGTAGGAAAAATTACAAAACTGAAATTTTATAATGACGTTATCGTTACACACAGACACGTTTGTCCTTTATTATATAGACGAGGTGGAACCCGTGGAATTTCGACGAAGGAAAATGTTTCAGGAACTGTTTTATTGATTTACAATATACTTACAAAATTAGTTACAATAAAAAATGCATCTTATATTGGTTAGTCTAACACTCAAACAAATATTATTTTTATTGAAAGTTAACAAAATACTATTTCTATAAATATCACTTGTCAAAACTATTAAAATTAAACTTTAGTCGAATATGCAATCAGTAAAATATATTAAAAATCAGTTACTATGATGAAGTTATCTCTTGAGGTTCTTATGCTTAGTATTCCGGAATGAAAACAGAAAAATTTATTCCACTTTCACACGGTCATAGAATTTTTTCCCCGTGAAATCTAAACCCAACAAAAATTTTACATTCTCGAAATTTACATACGCACTTTTCATATCCCTATTCACCTTCTTTTAAAAATTGGTATTTTAATTTCACCATTTTAACTCAAGACTTGAAGTCACGATTGTCAGCAACATCTTTTCATGTGAACAGTCGTGCTCCTAACTTCAGATTCTGATCTCAGTACCGGAGAGTAAAAATTGCCGTAATGTGTGTATTTTAGGCGCATTTGTGTTAAAATGTTTAGTTTTATCTTAGAAAACAATCGTTTACTTTTAAATATGACGTCATTTTACTTAAGCATTCCGCCTAGTGTCTCTTAAATAGTATCAGTACAAAAAACATGTAACCTTATGTGGAAAAATACGTTTGTTCAAAAGCAGTGCGTCATTTTGCGTAACATGTCTCTAATGGGATTTTGCGTCACTAAAGCCTATACAACACAAAATAATCCGTACAAATTTAAAAAAAAATGTTTTTGTGAATCTTTATCAGAAAACTGCATGGGTAAAGAAAAATAAACCTCATTATTTCCCTCTTCTTTGCAATAATAATAGGTATCTTATTAAAACCATTTTGGAGAAATTTCAAAAAAATATTTTTTAAATAAAAATATAAAAATGGAGATATTTAAAAAAGAAACAGCAAATGTAAAGAGTAAACAGTAAAGAGAATAACGAGTATAAAGTAAAGAGAGTAAAGATAAAAAATAGGGATGAAGTGTGGTGTTTGGGGGTGACGCCAAAAATGTAACCCTAAAATCCTTTACGTTCGGCCCAAACACACTCACGTGCTTCAACAAAGAAGAAAACTTTTAGTTATACAGTTTTTAATTCATAATACAATAAATGCTACTTTAGAATGCTTAAAAGTAATCAGATCACTTTCGTTCAGAGAAAAAATGTCAAAGAATTATGTCCCTGTTCCACGTGCTTGTTTTGTTTGGGCCGAATGAGGACATTTAAATTTGAGCTATAATGCGCATCACATTGCAAATAGTTTTTACGGCATTCTGCATCTCCATCTATCTCTTTCCTTCGTGAGTGCGGGCACATCTACAACTGAACAGCTTTCAGTTAAAAAAATTATCAGTAAAATTGGTTCAGTAGAAAGCTCGGAGTAGATGACTAAAAATCAGCTTTGTGTTTAAATATATAGATTATATAATATTATGAAAAATTAAAATAAGGAAATTATTTATTTTGATAAAATTATAGTAAAATGTCTTATAGAATAGCAATAAAATGATATTAGTCGAGAGAATTTTGGATTAAAGTTTGAGGAACACGATGTTATTTTAAACCTCAAATTATTGCCAAGAACTTCTTTAGTTACTTATCTAACTCCATTAAGCAAATTCATCCAGGCGAGAATCATCAAGTTCTGTAATAGAAATCGCAATTTTTTGACAAAGATTTCCGACATCAGCATGCCCACTATATGCACTTGCTCTTCTATGAAGACAGTCTAAATGTTTGTAAAACATTGCGTTTTATGTCTGTATACTAATTCATAGGACTTCTTGTCATTCAGTGTTCTTTGTTTACTTTTATTATTCTTAATTCACAGTCGATTGGGGTGCACACTCTTTGTGGAGCTGCCGGCTGTATTTCTCTGTGTTGTAAATTTCCTTGTGTGTGCTATCTCGTCCCTGTATATATTGACGATGGCTTATAAGCGGGCGCTTGATGCCAAACACACAAGTCAGATGTATGTTAATAAAAAGTTTTAAAAAAATGTCGGTCGATTGGATGCATCAATTTTCAGCTTATAGCTCGATTCGCTACAGAATTCGACTGTTTTTTGCTTATATTTATAAATCTTGTACTCCTGACGAAGGGATTTACAATATAAGCTTTCTTCTGTATCCATCCGCTTGCTTTTTCATTTGTTATTTATATGAATTATTTCATAGTACAACATAATTTAATTAGTATTTTGTTTCTTTTGTTTATAAATGGTGATTTCATAATATTTGGTGAATATCATATGTTTAACCTTCCGTCTACCAGACGGGTCCATTGGACCCGACATGTACATTCAAAATATTTATTCAAACCAGAAATTTCTTCAAAACAAACTAAGTGTATAAATCAGACAATAATAAGTTAAATAAACAAATTAAATAGTTTTAAGTAAAAATTCTGGTGTAGAATGTTTTTATAAAACTTGAGTAAAATTTCCGGTAGTTCTAGGGTTAAGTGACTTAACTGTACAAAAAGTTTATATATATATATATATATATATATATCCAAAAACCAAACCAAAAATTCGAAACTACGGAACTGATCCAACAATAAATAAACTAAACCAAATGACAACTACAAAATAACTAAAAACAACTAACTTTAAAATCAACATACTTTAAAAACAACATACTTTAAAAACGGCAAACTTTAAAAACATCAAACTAAAACCAAAGAAATTGAAACCATGGAGACAGGCCGGCATGCACTTGCGACATGCAACTGCGGGGTTAAAACCAGTTTTTATGTGCACAACGCTCCCCAAACAACCTGTCAAGACCAAAAAGAAAAAAACTAACAAATCGAATGAGCTGCCTAGACCCATCGAAAACCAACAACTGAACATGAAACCCCAAACAATCGTGCACGCAAACCTTTAACAGTCAAAGCCACGGTTACACCTCTCTTCGCATCCACATTACCTCTAAATCTCTGCGATAAGTCTTACACTTTACGAAATTTCGTAGCAGACTCTTCAAAAATCTCTCAGGATAGCCATGGTGCAATGCCAGAATATACCAATTGTAAAGTTCTTCAATCTTTTCCCCAGTATTTGATGTCAATCTATCTATACGGTTTAACCCGTTAATAAAAATATTTCTATATATTGAGATATGCACATTTGATCCAAAATTTAAGATTTTTGTAGTTTCAAAGTTAAAGCTTTTTCGTTTATCATATATATCTGTCTTTATCTCTCCATTTTTTATCTCGATATTAATGTCTAAATAGTTGACCATGTTTTTACTTTTTGACTCCAATTTCAAATTTAAACCTCTAGGATAGCAATCAAATTTTTCTTTTTTCACATCATTGCATCTGACTATTAAAACGTCATCAATGTAACGAAAGCACTTCATATCCTCATTTATATCAATTTGTTCCTCATACATATATAAGTAGATATCGGCTAAAATCGAACTACAACATCCCCCCATTGGAATACCTCTAACTTGTTTGTAAGCAATTTTCCCGTCATATAAGTAGTTCTCACTCACTACAAAGTTAAACAAATTAGTAAACCATTCCTGTCCGATATTTGAGGAATTATATTTACTAAAAAACTCCATAATTTTTATTTTAAGATTGTCCAAATCTATACTATTATACAAATCTTCAAAATCATACGCTGTTAAACTTGAAATGTTTTTCATTAGATTTAAATGTTTAATTAACTCAAAGCTGTTTTTTATTATACAAGCCGGTTTATCTTTCGATACTTCATCAAAAATCTCTTTTAATAATTTCAACAATTTTTTATTACAATTTTCCAAATATGAACCGAAACCACATGTAATAGCTCTAAAAGCAACCGGATCTTTATGAAACTTTGGAACCATTACCAAATATGGAAAGCTAGTACTATTTTGCTTTATTTTAATTTTTTTATAATATGTTTTTACTCTATTACTAATAACTTGTTTATTTGATTTGACAATTTCATAGTTTATTTCATTACCATAAGCCTCCCTTAGTAATTTACCATATAATGTTTTACAAATAATTGCGTAATTTTTGTTAGCTTTATCTATATACGTAATTATAAATTTATTCTGCAATTCTGTTATAGATTCTTTCAAATCCTTATAATACTTTACCGAAACCCCCTCAGAGTTACTCTCAAAATTTCTACTGAAATCTTTTAAAATATGATACTTCCATTCCTCGAAAACGCTAGCTGGCAAATTGTATTTATAAACTAATTTTTGAATAAAAATATCTATGTTCATATTCAAGCGTTTTTTTGCCAT
Organism: Maratus speciosus; assembly: GCA_963932465.1. Taxonomy (NCBI): domain Eukaryota; kingdom Metazoa; phylum Arthropoda; class Arachnida; order Araneae; family Salticidae; genus Maratus; species Maratus speciosus. Next base: position 68,255,153 of record OZ010790.1, read on the forward strand.
ATTTCTTGTTAATACTCTCTTAATCCTGTAACTCGTTCCGTATTTCATGATTTCACTCAAATTCTTATTATGTACAATATCCAAACTACCCGTTAATACGTGTCCGTATGTTGGATTTATATATTCGTTGAATTTCACTTCGTGACAATAGCAAACACTATTATCGATACTTTTTTTCAAATCCTTTGCATAGTCATTATAATTATATATGAGTCTGCCCATCGGTTTAACATATTTAAAAGCCTTAAAAATCTCTATATTTTTATCCGGCAGAAGTCTATTATACTTATTTAAAACTTTATTAATGTTAACACCTTTTAGATGTGACCCCATGGAATCCAAGACACAGTATATTTTGTTATTTTCGGCATCTTTTCTATACATGCTCTTTACATAACTATCTAAATTTTGTTTTCTTATTCTAAATCTCAATAGATCTAGAGCCATGTCAATATGGTTCTGCTCTCGAATCTGGTAGACGGGAGATGCTGGGTTCGATCCCAATCGCGCCCGTCGGCCTAATCGTTCGGAGTTTTCGTGGTTTTCTTCGAGCCGTGGATCTTCCATGCGTTAATACGGATTAGGTTCCCTTAGAAAGACCCCCACGGAGGGCACCCCCCCCCGGGCCTATATCCCTCGTGTAGATAATTGGCCGTCAAAAATCAACCCAACCCAATCAACCCAGCCATGTCAATATTGTTGTTACCCGTTTTTTTATGCAAATTCCTCAAAAGTTCTGGTATCATTTTCTTTTTGACATTAAATATAATGTTTTTAATTACTGATTCGTTATCGTTTGAGTTGTAATTTTCGATAACTTTTTCGACATCCTTGCAACATTTTAATTTCTTTAATTCAACATTTGTCCTATGATTTTTATCCCTGTCATAATCCATTATATGTTTTGTCCTTTCATAGATTGAGACATCCAATAATTTTTCTCTAAAATTCCTTATTACATTACTTTGATCGAACTTTACATTCATTCCATATGGGTATACCGTACCATACTTTACCATCATATTTCTTTCACTGATTAATCTTTCAGTTTTATTAGGAACAATTTTCAAAATAGAAATCTCAATATTATCAATTCCATGCCTATCAAAATGTGTAATCTCAATTTCTTGTTCCTCCTTAACACTTTTTTGTTTTCTTATGTCGTTCTTATGGTTGTTAATTCTTATATTCAAAGGAGTTGAAGTTTGTCCTATGTACGACATATTACAAACTCTACATCTCAGTCTGTAGACACAGTTATAAACCTTGCAGAATTTTAAATACTCTCCATTATCATTAACCTCTACTAAACCCCCGGCACATACACACACTTTACAACGTTTATCTGTACAAGTTTTTAAATTCAGTTCGCCCAGACCATCTTCACCCTTTAGTTTTTTGTTATAAAAACATTTGGTTTTATATTTGACTATGTTCTTCTCACCTCTACCACCATTTTTTTATTTTTTTAAATATTGGGCCACGTTACTGTTATAGAAAATCCTTGTTTTATATCTCAAACTTCCATAGTCAGTGTAATTGGCACTATCATTTTTCAAAAGAACTATTCAACATACATTTTTTAATATATTTTTCACCTATCTTAAAATTTTTATTTATTTTTTTATTTATATAAACATTAACCTTACTTCGTATATTCGTTATATATATATATATTCGTTATATATATATATATATATATATATATATATATATTTAATTAATGGTTATATATATATATATATATATTTAATTAATGATTATATATATATATATATATATATATATGGTTGGAATGCAAGCGGTGAGAAGTTAAAAGGTAGTTCTCTACTGTCCCAGGGGGATGAATTGGTCGAGGTGGTCCCATAGCGTGGACACCAAGATCGCCGTATCTCTCGTGTTTCGACTTTTTCCTGTGGGCCATATGAAAAATCTACTCTGCGACTGCCCCATTGAAACCGATATGGATCTAGTCGCTAGGACTGCCGTTGTTGCCGGCGATATTTGAGAAATGCCTGGTTTCTTAGCAAATTCGCGTCAGGACCTATCCAGCAAGTGTGAAGCGTGCATAACTGCGGAAAATCTTTTGAGCATTTTATTTGAGCATGTACAATAATTACATCCATGTTAATAAAATGTTTTCTGTGGTATCTCAACTCATTCTTGTGTTTATTGCATAACTGACTCAGTGGAAAATTACTTCTTAACTTCTCACCGCTTGGGTTCCGACCATACATTCTACAATTAAATGTGTTCGTATAGCTGCGTTCTATCACCCCGTAAAATTTTGCCCCAATTTTTCAAATACACCCTGTATATATATGTATATATATATATATATATATATATATATATATATAATATAATATATATATATATATATATATATGTGTGTGTGTGTGTGTGTGTGTGTGTATGTATGTGTAATATGTAATATATAAATTTATATAAATTACGTAAAATGTACATGTAGAGCGGACTATCTCAAGAAGATTACCAAACAAAGATTTTGTCTTGTTAATAGACATTGGTGAATCGATTAGAGTATCCTTTTCTACAGGAAACGATCTTTGCTAAGAGAAATTGGTAGAATAAAAGCCATTTAGATTAGAAACAAATATTTTCGTCTTATTTTTAAACAATCGCCGCGCTAGAAACAACAGATATAAGCGTAAAAAAGCACTTAATCGAGATATTGGTTATGCTCTGAAATGACAGGATTATGTAAGAGCAGAACTGTGGAATTACTCCGATTTCATTTGAAGATGCCTTGTTAAATAAACATTCATTATTGTGTGATACAGAAAAGTAAGATATAACAACATAACAATTATTTGGCTTAGTTGAAAGTTACATCGTAACAAACATTTTTATTTAGCAACAATAATTTTTTTCGAGTGCTAGAAGTGGCATATAGTACATGCATGTAAATTGATCGGCCATCTTTTTAATGATTCGGGATATGGCGGCCAGTTTGCGACATAGGTAGAGACGATCTGCCACTGTCGAATGGAAAGTATCATGAGACGATTTTGCGATGTTATATAGCTTCATTAAATTATATGCTATTATCTAATATATACATTTAAACTTCCGCAAGAATTCCAGATACATCTATAAAGCGAACACATTTTAGATCGAAAACGCATATTTGTATATGTGAATAGCAGACACCTCCTATTGAATAAATTTTAAACACCTCCCATAGTGAATAAATTTTCCATATTTCAAGGTGTCCTTAACAAACGCTAAAAAAAAATAATAATAATAATAAAATTAAAAAATGCATGAAAACGGAATATATATGGCCCTCAATTTTAATTTTTTTAAATGATATTTCCATTATTATTATTATTATTTTAAATGTTTTTTATGAAACTTCTTCAAAATAGAGACAATCTGTTTGCTTCTAGATTTTCAATTTTTCATAAAATGCTGTTTAAGACACTCGCGGTATCTAGAGCCTTAAAAGTGAACTGACATTATTTATCGAAGAAAACAGCCAACAAAATTATGAAACTGCAGCATTTGGATATAAGTAGATTGGAATTACGTTATTTTGAGAATTTTTTTATTCCACCAGGTCTGAAGCTAGTTGCCGAAATTCAAAGAAGAAGGTTTTTTCATCTGCAGCATGACGTCATGGATTGAAAATGGCCATTTTCATGAAGTAAAATGCAAGGTTTCATTACCATTGTTTCTAAATGACGTAATTTACATTATATTTTCGGTCTTGTTAGACCAATTTGTGGAACAAATGCTTCTCTTTCTCACACTACAAAGGTTCGTAATCACCGAGCATTTTGGAGAAAAGACGCACTTGCTCCATAAACCATTTATTTTGAGTATTTTGAGATCTCTGGAAATAATTTTCAACAACATTTCATTTCTCTGGTATTGCGTTTGATGACACGGGACTTTTAAAATACACCAGTAACATAAAAAGTAGGCAAAAACTATTTAATTTTGACGCAATTATAGCAATTGTCAGGAAAATGCACATTCGTGTCAATTTATAGTGGTAAAATATTTTACATTTAATGCCTGCTGTATAGGAAAAAGGATAAAATGTTTCAGGAAATGCCACAATAAATAACAAGGAACGAACATTTTCATTGATAGAACTGTGATGATTCAGTAACATAAATTTATTTATTTTTTATCTGCTGATACTGATGTTAGGTTATAAAACCGAAGTTATTTATGTTGAAGACAAAATCAGCTCGTTTACGAGAGTCTTGGTGGTAAGCAATATTTAAATTGACAATTTTGTGGCCAAAGCAGGAAGGCGTTTTAGTGAAAGAATTTATTAAAAAGATAATAAAATGCTTTTTATTTTCTAGAAATAAAAAGGAGAGTGAAAAACAGCAAGTACACAACACATGCTTTAACTTTAATGTTGATTTAATGTATTGTTTTTATACATTATATATTTAAGAAAACTTTAATTTTATGTATACAAAATTTTAGATATACTTATGTATCAAAATGGGTGATGGAAAATTAAACTTATGGTATGGGCAAGTTTTGATGAACTGATGTGCCTGCAATCCATTTATTCTTTTTTTCTAATAGAGAACATAAACATAAAACAAATTAAATTGCAAATTTTTTATGAGAACGAAAACTTCCAGAAAAATTTTAAGCATATTAGCATAAAAATCAAATTACAAATGTAATAACCCGTATTAAAAATCCAACAACACATAATCAAAATTAAAAATTAAAACAGTTTACTATTTTTCATCATCAGGGAGTGGCGGGGTGAGGGTTGCATCCTGAGCATTAATTTAAGATTAATTTTAATCATATGAAGTTTTCTTTGAAGAGTAATTCAACTTGGTCTGCCTAAAAAATCTCAATTTCTTTTCCCAGTGTTTAATTATTTTAAATTATTTGAGAAAAATATTTTTTTAAAGTTTTTTTAAAATGATGAAAGTAAAAAATAAAATTTGAAAATATGGGACGAGGCAATAGCATTCCCATAATCTCCCTTGCGAGCGCCCATGTTTGCTGAACTTTAAATGGATAATGACAAAAATAATAATAATAATAAAAGATCCAGTAAAAACCCTTATACTCAGCACAGATTAAAAATATATATATATATATATATATTTCTTTATGAAGTAGTCTCTCTCAACTAATATTGATTTTGAAAAAAGGAGTATTTTCTTTTATTTAAACTAGTTGTTTTAAAATATATATATATTGATTTTTAACAATGCATATCTATGAAACAAATGAAGATTTAAATATATATATATATTGACAATGAGACAAAATTTGACTTTATAAGTGGCGTGGCGCTATGAGGAATTTAGAAAATTAACAAGGCATACATTTTAATTATTTTTATTTCCTGGTGTCTTGATTCTAAGACATGTAAATTAAGGAATAAAGTATTATTTGTAGGAAGAGAAAAAAGTAAATTTTGCTTTCTCTGCTCCAAAAACAATAAATAAATATAGAATAGCCGTATACAGTATTCAAGCTAAAGACTGTATAAAACTGCGTAAAAAACGAACTAATTAATTATTTCTCATCAATGTGAAACTATTTTTTTTTCAATTCCTACTATGAGCTCACACACTTGCTATATATATATTGTTCAAATTTTCAATCGTTAATAATATACTTATTATTCATCCAATCAAGCTCAAATATTTTTTTTTTAACTTGTAGTGGATGACACTTGATGTTAATCCAGTTTTTTTCAAATATTATTTCATTGATTGAATTAAATTAATTAATTTTCAATAATCGAGAGAGCCCTCTTATTGATCAAGGCATTTTAAGCGCACTCAAGAGGAAAGAAGAATGGTAAGAAAAAATTCTCGGTACTTTTCGGTTAGCCGCACGCCAGTGTTATATATACATATACATACATATATATATATATATATATATATATATATATATATATATATGTGTGTGTGTGTATATAACACTGACGCCCGGCTAATCAAAAAGTACCAAATCCTCTCTTATTGAACTAAGTAGGAATTGACTTAAAATATTTTTTTTTATATTACTTGTTTATATTACTTACCTATTTTTTTTTATTTACTTGTATTGATGACTTTTAAGTTGTGTTTAATTGTTAGTTCCTATCTATAAACACTGATTTTATGAGTCCTATAGATGTCTTTGATGGTTAGAGTTGTAGTAAAGCTAGAGATCCTACCTACACAACTTCCAGGTCGTATAATATTTTAACGGAGCTTCTGACTGTAAAATAGTCAGTGAAACATCGTCTTAATATTGAAAGACCTATCCAATGATATGCCACTCAATAGGGTTCGTAAATTGTTTTTTCGTCTCCACCGCCCTCTTGTATTTTACGGCCGCTATTTTGAATTTATAAAAAAAAAACCTAGCCTATAACCATCCGGCCGTTAAGACGAATTGATAGAGACCCCATTCATTAAAATCCATCCAGCCTTTGGGATGTTTCGAGGGCATAATGAAAGCCACATACACAAATACGCGTGAAACACATAACCCTTCTTTTCAGTGGGGTAAACATAGAGGGTAATTTTCCTAACGGTTCCATCCTAACCGTCCCTTTTTTTCCCATTTCGTTCCTTTTTTCCTATATCGTCCCCTTTTTTACCTTACCGTCCCTTCTTTAACACAGTGTTATACAAAAATTCCGTATTAAAAGTACTACATTTTGATTATTTCTTATTTGAATGGCCTGTGGTTACTATGCAAATTCATTATAAGTAAAAATTCAAAAGAAAATAAAAAGTTCTAGTGGTAAAATGGTAAGGAAAATTAAACTCGCAAGTTTAAATTAAACATCAGTTAAATAAAAAAGATTTCACTGCTGACCATGTTTTCTTTATTTTGAATCATTAAGGCATTCGTCTATCAGATTAAAATGCTATTTAAGCAAGTTTAATTTCACAAGATTTTTATTCCCGAAAGTCAAAAGATTGTGAGAATGCCCATATGCATTATGCTATCGTACGTGGCACAGAAATGGAGATTATTTGTTAATTGTTTAATGGCAACGGCCGAATGAAAGCATCTCACTGGTTATTGAACAACATTTAATGCATCGCCATGGGGAGGGGGGGGTATCATAGGGGAGCGGGCTGTTCTGTCACCAAATTTAAGTATGTCACCAACTTTGCGATAGATCGCCAAATTTGACGACCAATATTCGTCTACAAAAGGGACGCCAATTTGGCGATATGTCTAATATTTTGCCAAATTCCCATAGACTTCCATTGTAAACCAATAGAGTTTACTAGCTTACAGAAAATCAACAAATTGACATATTTTAATGCAACAAAAACTAATATTAACTTAAGGGACTATATTAATTATATTTAAGGGAGTCCAAATAAATTAAATCTATCTATATTATAAAGGACAAACATATCTGTGCGTAACGCATACGTCATTAGGCGAATGACAACACTTTGAAATTTGAAATGAAATTTCGGTTTTGCAATTTTCTCAACAGCAAATTTTTAAACTTCTAAACATCCCACATTTTAAATGTTTACACCGTCGTATGCAAAAAAAAATGCACTTTTAAATGCAATTTGTTTGAAAGCTGTATCTCAATTTATTTTTGAGATATTAATTTTTTTATAGTTTTTAATACCAATTTTCTAATCGTGGCAACTGAAGTACTTCATTTTTATTACAAGTGGATTAGTTATATTTGTTGATTATATTCTTACCGATGCCATTTTCTCATTACAATTAAAAATATCTTTTTTTTTTAAATTTGAACAGAAAATGACGTTATGCTTTAAAAAAGACACAATTTCCCTGATGATACCGTTGTGTTTCACTATTTTTTTCATTTTGCTGATATTGAGTTTGAGACAAAAGGCAAAATATTTCAGCGACTGAAAATGACGTCATATTTAAAAGTAAACGATAATTTTACTTGATAAAACGAGATATTTTCCCTTGAATACGTCTAAAAGTTATACATTTCTGTAATTTTTACGCGCAGGTACAGATATTATACTAAGATCTCAAATCAAGAGTGGGAATTTTAACATGGAAAGTTGTAATAGTTGACAAACTTGACTTCAAGCTTGAATATATATTTATTAATAGCCTATTGCGCATTGAAATGTTTTTAAATGGTTAATATGGATGTAAAACGTGGAAAATGACTTGATTCGGTTTAGATGTAAAGGTAGAAAAATTCTATGATTATGTGAAGGTGAGATTATTTTTGCGGATTTTTTATTCCGTAATACCAAGCATCAATTAATAACTTAATCAAAATTACTTATCTTGATTATATGTTACTGATTACGTATATGAATAAAGTTTAATTTTTCAATATTTTTAACAGTTGAAGTTTATGAAAAAAGTATTTTGTTAATCTTAGGTTAAAATATGTCTTTGGAGAGTTAAATTAACAAGCGTAAGATGGATTTTTTATTCTAATTATTTTTTGTCAATATATTCTAAATTTGATGCAACAATTCATTTGTAAACATTTTCTTTCGTCGGAATTCGACGGGTTCCACCTCATATATATAAAAACCGTTCTCTGTGTGTATGTTCTTTATACAAATCTTTAATTTTTGACCGATTTGCACGAAACTCGATGTACATACGTTTTAGAACGTGGAAAAGATCACTGTCTACTTAAAAAAATTATCAAACCACTATTTATCCCTTTTTTCTACCACTTCCATAATTTAACATTATAGAAATATCTCTTTTTAAATCTTTTTTAATTCAAACGTTTCTTTCCTGTTGCCAAACCCTAAAAAATGACACAATAATGTGAAAAAAATAAGGATAACGCGTGTATTTTGTTTCTATTTGCCATTAAAAATTGAGATTTTCTTGCTATATTTTTGCGTGTTTGATACTGACGTCATTCTAAACAGAAAATTTACATTTTTTTGTATATACAATGAAACTTTAACTATAAGAGCGGTAAAATAACGTAGCACCTCAATTTGTATGTTTTTCTTTTTCAATTAAAACATCTATTTTAATAGAAACAGTCAAATTTCATGAAAACATTTTAAGAAAAAGGGAAAAAAAGGCTAGATATGACGTCACATTCTATCATATCTTTTCAACGCGTAATCAAACTCATTGTAAACATATGGCTCCTATATTTTGCTTACTACTTCGATTGTATTCTACAGCCATATCTTATAGCTATACGTTATCGCTAAGTGTTGTAATGGTTTAGATTCAGTGATAACATTTTCTGCGATTTATAGCAAAAAGAGAGCGGTTAATTACATTTTCAAAAAAAAAAAATCTTGACAGATGTCTTGATATAAAATTTATGAAAAATGACATCATTTCATCTAATCATTGTAGATTTAATTTCAATAAAATTTCAAATTTTCTAAATAAAATTTTAGTAACTACTACCTCATTTGTATTTTTTTTTTTTTTTTTTTTTTTTTGCATTTCCCCGCGTATTGTGAAGATATTGTATACTTTTGTTACGCGCGCCAAAGAAAACATATATTTTAATTTTAAAAGTTAAAAAAATTACCACAATGTGTCAAAAGAACATCCTTTTTCTGAATTTAAATTTCGCGAGTCCCAAAATTAAAATTAAAAATGTGAGTTTTTTCATAAACTTCAAGTTAAGGCTGTTCTCAAATCAAAAGGAGCTATTTTCTGACATATTTTTTAATTAATTTTTGTTCGGAAACGCATGAAATTGACAGGAGTTCTTATTTAGAAACTATGTAATCGAAAGATAGTTTCCATTTGTTGATAAAGGTATAAGATCTTTCAGTTGATTTTTTGAACTGAATTTCGGACGCAGCAGTGCAATAAAGGATAAAAATCGGCCGCCACGCAACCACAATTGCTCATAACTCGATAAGTAATTTATTTATGAAAAACGGAAAAACTCATTTCATTTCCAAATCGCTTTAATAGTCAGGCCTACAAATTTTAAGCCTTTACGTTTAATGAGTCAGAAAGTTTCGCGCTGTTGAACAAGGAACTGGAGAAGCACCTTAAGCATTTACAGGTTAGTATTTTGTAATCAAGTTGCATGCCAGGTAGTCGATTAAAACATAAGTCATTCTATATTGTTTTAAACAAAGGTGCATGCCATAATAGGTGTCAGGCACACTCACTAAAATAAGAATACCCTAGTGCACAGCCCCTTACCGAAGATAAACCAGTCAATATACTTAGAGATAAAAATATTTCTGCATTTTTCATTCAGCTAATAAGACTAATCTTTCATAATTGGGTTCACATGATTATATAACTTTCCCCTATAATTCTATGACTAAGCAACGGAAAACAATATGTTACGCACTAAAATCTTCCCTAAAAAACTAACAGGTCAAGTCGGATGGAAATCCGTTCTGAAGAATTCAAGTTAGATGCACCCGGAACGAAATTCCCACTTGAATTTTATATACTTATCAGGTTATTTTGAGTAGTTTGATTTGATATCTGTTAAATTTGTGTTTTATTTTATTTTATTCTTGGCGTTTTAATTTCGTTTGCCAATTTAGTTATTAAATATTACGCGAAAGCAAACACATTCTGAATTATTTACAATGTTTTTGAACAATTGAATTAATCTTTTGTATTTGGGTTGCAAGCATATTTAAAAAATATGCTTAAAAATTATTTTAAAACCCATAAAAAATTCGTAAATTGAGATAAACATTACAAACAAATATCACTGAAAGTACTTCTGTTTTCTATAATACGTTGGAACAATCGAATGCACAATGTTTAGACGTTAAACTGCAATAAAAGGGAAATTTGTTGTGTTAGGTTGTTACCACCGAAAATATGATACCAGCGTTACTCATAGACATGTCTTTTCTTTATACTATTGCATTAAGTGTAAACAGGTTCATCTTTCGTAATCGGGTTGCACTCAATTTTAAAAATATCCATACTTCAAAATTACTCTAAAATCCATTAAAATCAGAAAACTGAGGTACAATTTTCAAACAAATTTCATTTGAGATAACTTTTTTTCTATTCGACATTGTAAAAAATGAAATTGTGTGATGTTTAAAAGTTAGAAAAATTGCAGTAACGGCACATTTTATGGGTTACAATTTATGGGGCACAATTTATGGGTACTGACATAGTGTTTTTACTTTATAATGTAGATAATACCATACAAACGAGAATTTCACTAAGTGCTGCGCGATTTGGAGGAATTTCTTTTTTTCGTATTGTCAGGAAAATCACATATTTTTCTCTTATACCCGCCAAAGAAAACGTGCATTCTGTTATTAAAGCTCATGGATTTTACTATGGTTGCAAGACAATAACGCCATGTTTTTTTATTGTCTTTATAACGATTTGTGGATGGGAATGAACAAATTTCAGTTATTGTGATTGCCGTATTATTTCGTTTTAATTTATTTTACCTGGAAGGCTTCTTATAATTGACACGGGCGAAGCCGGGTAGTTCTGCTAGTTATGAATAAAAGTAACACGATACAATGCTTAGCCCTAAATATAAATTTTAAAGGATACCAAATTGGTCGCCAAGGGCGGCTAATATATTTAAGAAATGTTGTTGTTTATTAAATTTAATTTTCAATTGTGACACATAGATTGCTTTATACTTACTATAGTACCATTAATAAAAATATGTGGTTAGTGGCATATATTTTATAATGTGTTATTTGTTATGCGTTGTTAAAATCCAATATACTTAGTTAAAGAAAATGTAAGAAAAAGTAAAAATGAGTTCGAATATGGACTTATTTTCTCACATTAACGAATATTTGAAAAAAAGTACTATTTTTAATGAAGGAATAAAAAAAGACTAGGATTTTTTTATAATTAAAATCTATTTTGCAATCCTTAAATACAAAGTTGATTAAAATTTAAAGTTTAAACATTGAGTACCTTTTTATATTCATGATTTTACACATATTAAATTATTTCAAATAATATTTGTATAACCTAAGAATATTTTAATCTACATACATCAAAACACAAATGCAATAAACTCTCTGTCAAATATAGAATTCGTGGTAATATCATCAAAATCTCAATGACAAAACTAAATTATTTTGTCATGAAGTTATTAAGCTCGCATTACGAATAACTTCGTTAATTTACAACAAGACAAAAGAGAAAAAGAAGATTAAATGAGTAAATTGAAATATTTTCATAAACATTCATTTTTATTGTTCGTTAGCTGTCTCGCGTAATTTATTTTTGTCCAAAATATACGTTGTTAATTACTGAAATATAAGGAATTATTTATATTTATCAGAATTACTACCTATTTCTATGATGAAGGTCAGCTAATTGACATTCATTCACGCATTCAACTTTTTAATCTATTGAATAAATAATGCATTATCATTAAATTATATCTAAATTAATTCTCAATTACTGGAGTTAATCATTTTTGTTTAAATTTACTTAATTGTGTTTACAATCTGATTGGCAGGATATAGGGAACATTGAAAAGAAATTATTTGTTTGTGCAATGGACACAAAGAAATTTTCTAATGGAGCGTATGTATTAAATTACAAAAGAGGAAATGTCATTTTGGTGTAATATTTATTAATATAGTCCACATTATGTTAGTTAAATATTTCATATTTCATATTTTAGTGTATTAAATATATAAATATTCGTATTTTTAATATTAATTAAATTTATATCTTGCTTTTGTAGTAATTATTTATTTCGAAATCCATATTTATTTTACGTGCTCTGTTATTTATAAAGAATGGTTTGCAAAAGGTTTTCTAAAATCGTGGGATTTTTGTGTACATATTTATTTTTAAGCAACTTCATATATAGTTGATTTTACAGTACAGTATTGTAATATTCACGTGTAAAAATTCTCCTAAACCGGAATTCTGGTTGTAATGGTCTGAAATGGTTACATTTTAGTGCTTTGTAAATAAACAATTCAACCTAAAACAGCTTTCATACATTATATTTATTTATTTATTTTATATTGCTTAAAATCTTTAATGCCTTTGGCGAATATTTTTTTTTTCTTATATGGTTATATAATCATGCTCTTGATGGAATTTTTTTTTTAATAAGTTAGTTAGTAAGGCCGTGAGTACATCGTTTGCTTCAATTTACGCATCTTTCAATTTTTACAACATTTTTAAAAATTATTATTATTAAATAGGAAAAAATCACTTACGGAAAAATAGATCAGTGTGCTTATCAGGTTTATTTATAAGGGAATCAAACAATTTCTTATGAAACGCAATTAGACGTGCTAACATATATGAATTATATGATGTGAAATATGATATGAGATATATTTTCCTAACATATATGAATATCTATAATAGTATTTTATAGAAGTTTTAATAGGTAAATGAAAAGATTATTGTGAATCAATAATCGTTTCCACTGGGACTGCTTTATCAGAGATTTTATGTTTCTCATTACTTATAAGTTTTTATCTAACTTATAACTAACTTATTTGTATGAAGAACACTAGAAATTATTTCAGATGTTGCTTTGTTGTTAATTCTTTTATATCACCCTGAAAATCATGTACAACTGTATTAAAAAATTAGTACTTGTTAATTACATTTCTATCTAACGTACATTTTGTACATTATATGTAATTTTGGATTAAACATAATGCTATTTATCATATAGCAAGAAAGTCTTATAGAAAAATAGATCAGTGTGCTTATCAGGTTTATTTATTCTACTACTTTAGTAAGGGAATGAAAGAATTACTTATGAAACGCGAATAATCGTACTATGATTTTTATAACATATCATATATGGATATTCTTTTACAGACGTTTTATTAGTAAATGTGAAATTTAATTTTGAATCAATAATTGTTTCGATTGAGATTGCTTTGCCAGATATATGCTGTTTCTAATTACTTATAAATTTCTTTTCAATTTATCATTAAATTATTCGTATGAATAACGCTAGAAATTATTTTCATATCTTGGTTTGATATTAATCTTTTACATCGAATTGGAAACCATGAAAATTGTATTCAAACAAGTAATTTTTTATGCAAATATATTTTCACCGAAGAATAGGTAATATTAATTATTTGGACTATTTATAATCACATTGATAATAATTAATTAATAATTCCAAACTATTTTGTAATCTATTTCATTTAGTATGGGAAATAATTTTGAAACACGAATAAAATCTTTCCTGATAAAACATTTTGCTTTAGCTTTAGGAACATCATTAATAATGAATACGGAAGCAAATTCTAAATTCTTGTGATCGTAATCTTGATCACTGCTTGGAAAAAAATACACTTTAGCTTGAGTAAGTGCTACTGTTGAGGATAGTATTGGTTTATTGGTTACTTTCTATTAAAATAAAGTAAGAGCCATCACGAGTACATATATAAAGCTGTATGAAAATTTGCAGTTTCTTTCTTAAAAGATAGTTGTAATTTACATTAAATTTTTGTTTTTTATTAAAAATCCGTATGAAAGAATACTTTAATTAATATTTTTTAAATGGAATACATGGGATAAATCACATAAGAATAATTAAATAAACGGTCAAGTGCGAGTATTACTCGCGCACAGGGTGTTCCGAACAATAATATATGAACTAGTAAGTGTATTATTAAAAAATACCGTTGCTAAAAGAATACTAAGACTTTGTAAAAACTATACAACGTAGGGTTGATTGTAGCTGTATATACTAGAAAAGTATAAACGGACATACCACAAAAGTTCAAAGAGATATTGAACCTAAATAATATCATAACTATTCTGTATAACTCTTTTTTAATCAATCTTATCCTAATCTGTTTAAAATGAACTTAATCCGGTGCTGACAATAAAAGTAGCGCATATTTAAACTTCATTTGGCATTTCATACTTATATTCAGAGTAGTAATAATCTTTTCTTTTTACAGTGTAGCTAAAACAAAACCCCTCTTCAAAGTTTAATCTTAGCATTATGCTAAGCATGCTTCGAAAGGACGTCGCAAAGTTGCAACGCCGCTTTAGCCCATGCCGCGTTTTTCCATATAGGTTTTTAGTTAATCTTTAAAGACTTGGTAGATGTATAGAGAGAGCCACTTAATGCAATCTAGTCGTGAATCCGATAGTATTTGTATGATTGATTCTCATTAAATTAGTCTGTTTTTACCCAGGTCGAAATTAATTCTGGTATCTGTTTGCTAGACAAGCATTACAGTCTGTTACAAAATTATAAGACCACTTAGAATTTCACCTTTTTTCAACAAAGAAAATATTAGTTTGAATTTAAAAGTAGTTGTATGGAAACAAATAACTCTATAATGTTTATTTACCTCAGGAAAAAAAAAGTTTGAATATTTTTTTGTTTCATGCCAAACGATTTTACGCAAACCCGTTGTTTCATAAATATAAGACCACTCTTATATTATTAATAAAGCAGACGGTTTTATTTTGAATTCAGTATTTAACTGTAACCTAAACAATCTGTAAAACTTAAAAAGAAGAATAACGTGGAGAAATTCTGAATTGTATCTGATTCTTTGAATTTATTAGTAAAATGCCTCGTCGGGGTGATCTGTCTGAAATAGAAGTAAGAAGAACGTGGTTCTACAAAGGAAAAGGAAAGTCTGAACGTGAAATAAGTAAGATTCTTAATCGCTCTAAAACTGCGATTCATAATGTTTTAAGTAAAAAAGAATTGTATGGAACGTATAAACGATCTGGTCGTAAAAAGAAGTTATCAGATCGTGATAATAGGCGAATTGTCACACTGGCAACGAAAAAATACCAGTCGACTCGTAAAATAGCACAACACATGACTAAAAAGGCATCACATACAACCGTGTGGCGAAGTTTGAAATCTAATGCTAGCGTTATTCGTCGCAAATTAAAAAGTAAACCACAACTACTGAAGTGTCAGAAAGAAGCTCGTCTTAAGTGGGCAAAAAATGTCATGGCCTGGAACTCTGCATAGAGAAATATATTGTTTTCAGACGAGAAAAAATTCAATCTAGATGGTCCAGACGGAAATAATTACTACTAGCATGATTTAAGGCAAAGATCTCGCGAGTTCTTCAGTAGGCATATAGTAGGGGACTTCGTTATGGTGTGGGCGCATTTGTATATGCAGGAAAATGCCATCTCCAAAGAGTTGAAGGGAAAATGAACTCGGACAGTTACCAACGGATGCAATTTCGAAGTCGATACCCTTCGGATCCCATTTAGGAGGTTTAAAATGGAAGTTTCAACAAGATAATGCTCCCAACCTTTCATCGAAATCAACAAAACAGTGGCTTAAAAGAGAAAAGATTGATGTTTTACCTTGCCCAAGTCGAAGCCCTGACCTAAACCCCATAGAAAACTTGTGGAGTTATTTGTCTCGCCAAGTTTATGAAAATAACAAACAATATCATTCAGCATATGAATTAGAAATGGCCATTATGCAGAAATTGGGCAATATTCCCGAATCGTTCCTTAAAAAAATTAATAAACTCTATGCCAAATCGTGTGTTTCAAGTTATTCAGAGAAATGGTGGAGCAACATCTTACTAAATTTGAGAAAACTGTTCTTTACCACAGGTGGTCCTATAATTTTGTAACAGCTGTTTTTGACACTTTTTTGTTATATTGATATTTTATTTTTTCCGAATTAATTTAATTTCTCTAAGTCGCTACATTTTACTAAAAACTTGATGTACTAACATAAAATATTCTTTATTTGGATTTAAATAGTTCTTTAATTACCTAAACAGCAAAATATGTTGTGGTCTTATACTTTTGTAACAGACTGTAAATGCTGTATTCGAGCAAAGTAAAATAGCATAAACCACCATAACACATTTGTTGGTTTCACTATAATTACCAGCAAGTCATGGTGTGTATTGCAACATTTTACTGTTTGGCCAGCACACATACTACAGCTTGTGTTGCTTCAATAGGTTGCTGGCCTAGCAGCAATCAAGACCACCACTTGCTTGTAATTTCTGCTATTCTAACACTAATTCACGAGCAACAGACACTTGTATTTGTTGCTATTCTATCATTACATTTCTACCATGAGTTGCTTTTAAGTTTTAATTTTTTAGCATCACTTGCTTTTAATTTTTGCTATTCTAGTATCACATGATATTCTACCAGTTAGAAAAAAAAAAAAAAGATGCTGGTGCCGCCATCTTTGGAGAATTTCTGAAGTACCTACATTTTTAGAAGTGAAAATTTATATTGGTTTTTCTTTTCCTATGAGGACAGAATTCGCTACATCCGGTTTGGGAACATAATGCTCTACTTACTTCGCTACTGGGGCCGTGTTTGTAAACGATTTTGAATGCGGGATATGAGTGAAGAGAGGATTCCGCTGTGTGTTGATATTTTTATAAGATAGAG
The DNA here is from genome assembly GCA_963932465.1 of Maratus speciosus. Classification (NCBI taxonomy): domain Eukaryota; kingdom Metazoa; phylum Arthropoda; class Arachnida; order Araneae; family Salticidae; genus Maratus; species Maratus speciosus. The sequence continues at coordinate 68,272,457 of OZ010790.1, forward strand.
GGTGAATTTATCGTTTAATGCTGTTACCTCCAAGTTTCAATTCATAAGGTTAATTTATTATTAGGGTTTTTCTAATTTAATGGATAATTAGAATATGGCTTTATTATTATAATTCATTAGTGGAATTTTCTTTGCTTAATATGTAGTTTGAACATGGTCATAATTATTTGTTGCAGAAAAATAAAAGATTTTGAAAAGTATTTGGGATAGAATTAATAATTTCAGGTGGGGGTTAAGGTTTTAAAACTTTAATTCTTATTGGAGGGGAGGGGGGGAGTGCTTAATTGTACATATTTTCAATTCGTTTGTTATGAACTTATTTCTTAAATAAAACAGTGCTCCTTGAATTTTGAAATTTAACTGACTAAATTCACTTTTTGAAAAGAACTTTTTTTTTTTTTGTATAATTAAAATAATTAAACACTAAGAGAATGTACAGCTAAGAATTTTGCGATGGGGGAGTGGAAGGGAGGTGTTTTTTCTCAAAAATCCTTCATGGAAATTAATTTTCCGTTTTTTTTTTTTTTTTTTTTTTTTTTTTTTTTTTTAATAGAGGCTTAGGTGATCCATTAAGCCTCCCTCGAATTTGAAATTTAAGTAATTTTTTTTCTCCGATTTCGAAAAACAAATCGAAATTTACTCTTTTCTCCTAGCTTAAAATAAAAAAGAAAGTAAAAATTTTCTGGAGGCGAAAGAGAGTTATTCTCTCTCCCGGATTTGAAAAATTAATTTAATTTTTAATTAAAATTTCCTTTTCTTCTATTTCCAAAAAATAGTCAAATTTATACTTTTCGAGTAACTAAAAAAAATAAAAAAATAAATAAACATTTGATGCTGCTAAGCATTAACAAGCACACAATGCTTCATGTAAGTACCTACCTCATCATTACTGGGAAGAGACTTGTGTAGCAAATTAGCACATCTTACTTGCACATAGTACGTCATGCTGTTTTCTATCAAACCTGGTTGCATAGCATATTATGCTGGCAAGCTTAAAAAAGCATATAATAGCACATAAATGTACCTACCTCTCCATGCTTTGACAGAAGCTTAAACAGCAAATAAGCACATAAAATGCTTGTACATAGCTTGTCATGCTATTTCTCCATGAGCTGGCTGCATAGTATATCATGCAGGCAAGCAAAATAGCATATTACCACGTTATTGTACCTACTTCCCCATGCTTTGGAAGAAGCTTAAACAGCAAGCAAGCGTAAATTGCTTGTACACAGCTTGTCATGCTATTTCTACCTAATCTGACTGCATAGCATATTATGCTGGCAAGCATAAAAAAGCATATAATAGAACGTTAAGATACCTACCTCCCCATGCTTTGGAAGAAGCTTAAACAGCAAACAAGCATAAAATGCTTGTATATAGCTTGTCATGCTATTGCTGTGTAAGCTGGCTATATAGCATGTGATGCTGGCTAGCATTTTAAAATATATACTAGCATGAAAATCTAGTAGACAAAGCAATACATAACAATAACTAGCATTTTCCGAAAATATGTCTTCAGAAATTTTCCTTTTAAGAACTATCTTTATTTTTTTCTATTAATATTTCTATCTCAGGTAATTCTTTATTAAGGTATTTAAAAATAGGTATTCATTTGCTGCTTTTTAAAAGCCCTTTTTCAATATCAGATATATTTTTCTCTCAAATTGATCAATCTCTTTTTGTTTTATTTTTATTTAAATATTATTCTTATGTATCAGTCAGCACCACCCAATAGAGCTATTGCAGAAAATTCCAGATTTTTCGAAGGCGAACTTCAGAACGTGAAAGTACACACGAATGTCATATGGCATGATATTCGGCTCGAAAAAAAAAGGGGCTAATCGCTTCACAAGCACGGGGCAAAATGAATGCATCCTTACAGAGGGAGAGGAGAGATTCTCCTCCAAGCAGCACTTGGGAAACAAAAGTGGCAGCGTGACGTAGTAATTAGTGATTTTCCGCACAGATCTCCGGCCCAGGTGAGGGGCGCGGAGTACGCAAAGAATGATTAAGTGTGTTTCAGAAAGTGGCCCATGCCTCACGCCCTCTAACAATAGCCCCCTCCAAAAAAGGGCCATACTGCAAAAAAAAATAAGACGCCAAGCCAGGTGCCGTCTAAAAGATGGTCAAGAATGCATCTGCAGTCTACATAGCTTTGGATGAGTGACGCCACTGAGCCATATCTTTTCATGCTGGTACTTTCTTTAAATTCCTTTATTGTTTTCTTAGTAATTAAAAGACATTTAGAAAATTCCATTTTGTCAAACCTAAATTATAAACACACACACACACACACATATATATATATATATATATATATATATATATATATAATTTTTAAAAAAATCGTAAGAGTAAATTTTTTTTTAGGATACTTAGACTCTCACCTCTTTGTTTTTAAAATAATGATATATGGTTTTAAAGAAAAAGAAAGATTCGAACAATAATTAATTAATGTGTGAAATATTAAAATTTCGAAAAATATGTAAACTCGTTAAGAAATATCAAGTTGAATAGAATAAATACAAATTTATATAGTATTTTTGACTTTCTCTCTTTTTTCGTAGTCAATAGTGATTAGTTATTATTACGTAATTTCCTTTTCAGAATCTCGCGTATATATATTTTAATTTGCAGCTAAAAAAATATGCAACTAGTAAATGAAGATTTTGTATCCTTTTCTTATTCATCTCAATAATTTATTATGTGTAAAGATAAATAATTTTCCTTATTTATTTAAAATCTCAAATTTTCCTAATTGTTTAAGCATATTAATTTACGGCCAAATATATCTGACCAACGGTAAAAGAAAAATTGAACCGGACCTTGCTTATTGATGGCGTTTTTCACAGCACGACGACGAGCAATTAAGATTTTTATATTGTACCCACTATATATCACCCTTTAATATCAAAATTACATTGTCAAGAAATAGCATTTATATTTTCTTAATTACATCGGTATTTTCTTCACATTCAGCTCCTATATATTTTCCCTAAATATATTTATGAATATTTATTAATCTGTAAATATGTGGGTCAATATTCTTTATCACTTCCCCCAATTTGAACTTTCCACGTTCCATAGTTTACTGTAAAAGGGCTGTGACAGACGGACAGACAGACACAGGAGAGATATTATAACGGTTCCGTTTTTACTTTTTAATTACTGAACCCTAAAAACTAGCACTTCTTAATCTTTAGAGTAACTTATGGTAAGAATTAAAGCTGTTAGCGATCATCACATTTATAGCTTTACTTTACAAATACACCATTAATAACACACAATGTCAAAAAAAGGAAAGAAATAATTGTTAGAGAATCTTAATTTTGATGATCCCCATTAACGTCTAAATATACCTTTTAGCTTGACTAAATGTCGCTTTCCTGCGATCCATCAGGAAGATAAATTGACCTCTAAATAGGATACTGCACGTCATCTTCCGGAACCCAAACATTGATGCATTACCCACATCATAACAAAGTCAATGGATAGTTTAAGAAATTACTGCAAGCAGTCAAGAAAAAACAATGACGTATTCCGGAAGAGTGTAAAATATCGTCTAAACGCATGTTTTCTGACTTCTCTCGAACCATCTCCTGCTCAAACATAAAACATTTAATGTTCTACTTAAATTGAAGAAATGAAAATATGAAATTTTTTAAAAGAGAAATCTACGTTTATAATAATTTATTTCTCACGTTCCGTCAAAATCTATTTACAGGCTCATTGCAAATGATATGCTGTGCCGATGTTTTTGTTGTCTGTTAGTACTAATTATTTGACTTTTTTTTTACATCATAGTAGTAGGTTTCAGAGAGATTTACTTTCGATTTCTTTGACAGTTATATTTTCTTCATGAGACGGTGATGAAATTTTGTTTTCCTATAAAGTTTTTGCACTTGAATTTTAAATATGTTAGTAGAATATAATACGTATACACTTTATGTATGCAATATGCTTTCAGTTTCAAGAATTTTCAAATGTGCGAGGCTACCGTTTAATATTAACTTTTAAAAACAATTGTGTCGTACTAGGTCCGACAATAATAGAGAAAACAATTGCGAATTCAAACTCAGTTATGCAAATAACAGTTGCATTTCATTTACATTCTTCCCAAACATCCTTCAATGGGCAACTAAGGTTTGAAGTTTATTTTTAGCAATTTAGCAATAGTTTTTAACAATTTTTAAAATTTATTTGTAAGTCACTTCCTTGTGGAATAAGTCGCCTGAATAAGTACTTAATTTATTCCATTTTCGTGCTTAATTAAATAAGGTTTTTTAATACATTTTTTAAAAATTTAATACTGTATTACTATAACTAGATATTTCATTATAGAAGTATGTATCAAAATGTGATACTTAGATTTAAAAAAAGTGTTGGCGTACAAAGTACGCCGCATGCATTTTTATAATTCAAATTTAAACAGTCTTTTTTTATTTATTACATATTTGTATTTGTACGATATAGATAATAAGTCTTTAAATTTTTAAAAGTTTAATATCTTTTTAATTAGATGTTTTATTAATTAGATGTTTAATCTCAATTAGTTTTAACACAATTAATCTAATTGGTAAATAAATCATATGAGATGTAATTTTTTCGCCCATTTGAAATATACATATCCTAGATGTTTAATACGATAGTACGATAGATGTAATGTATTTTAAAAAAATTAGAGGTTTTATAGTTTAAATTTTAGATTATAACTTTTTTTCTTTTTTTTTTTTTTTTTGGAATGTAATTTGCTCATTTATTTTTTAAAGAAAAATGTACTCTTTTCATTTTTAATTACTTTTCCTAAATGATGGCTTAAAAAGTCATTTTCTATTTTTACAATTAGATATTTAAAACTGTTTTCTGAGTGAACACGAGTTTGACATAACGAATGTCGTCTATATATGTATAAAGCCTATTATATGTATAAAGTCTAAAATGTATTCATTATTTTTTTAATGCGTAAGATATTCCTTGGGAATATTAAATTCAGTTACTTAAAGACAACATTGAGTATTTATCACTGGTAAAATATGCTTTATGCAATTATCCATATGTGAAGTGAATATTTCCCTTAAATAATTATATATTTCCCCAGCATCAGTTGCAATATTCCAAAAAAGAATGAAAATGTCCATATTTCGCGTAAAGCGTTTATAGTATACCAAAGCAGACGATAATTGTAGAATTCATTTAATACATAGAACAATGGATTTCACGTGCCTCATTAGAGGTAAGCACTAGATCAGCGGCCACTTAGAACAAAACGATATAATGTCCTATCCAGAGTACTAAATTTGTTTCTTATTCAAGAAAGTGAGAATTTATGACAATAAATAACACGCCTACACTGCAAATAGAAGCGTCTTAAATTTAGACACATATGTGACTGAAAAAGAATTTTAGACACTTAAGTGTCTTAATCTGAAAATTAAGACACTATAGATGTCTTAATTTAAGATACATAAGCGTCTTACTATGACCATGGTGTAAACGAACTGAGAATAATGTCTAAAATATCCGCAAACGTCTTATTTTAAGACAATTCATTGCTTTAAACGTGTCTTAATTTAAGACGTTTTGATTCTTCCGACGCAATAACCACCAGGGGGCACTAGCACTCCCAGTTGCGCATGCGTTTTAGATGTCTTCCTCTTCGTTCGAAGTGGTATACGTTGTAATTCAAACAAAGTCTGTTTTTATGTACGCGTGTATTTTAATTCGTTTTTTGCGAAATGTGAAGTACTGTGATTTTAATTCGTATTAACTTGGAGTATTTATTTATTGAATACATACATCTGACGTGTGTGCTCGACATCAAATGTCTCTTAGAAGCTGTCGTCGATACAAGGGCGGGATAGACACAGAACAGAAGTAGACGACGGTTGAAGATTACACCCGGAAATTCTACAAAGCGTGTGCAATGGGCTTAGTGTTAACTCGTATCAACTTATATCAATAATATTGTGTTATTCATCTTCGTCCTGTCGAAGCTGGCAAAATAAAAGAAACTTTTGTCTGGCGGGTCCTGTTTTTAGGATGAAACATCTAATTCTTTAAATATGGCTAGTCGGATGTATTATGGGATTACCTTTTAAACTGATGAAAGTCTTTCTCCCTCACTGTGGTTGTGGTAGTTTTTAAAATTTCAAATCGAGGAATATTTCTTACCTCTTGCAGCAACTCAAGTAAGTTTCTTTATAGTAGTAAAATTAGTGTATTTTATGATTTTATTTATTGTACTAAACAAAATCCTGCATGAAATTTAATTAGTTTTGAATCTGTTCGCAAAAAACCCCACTAATTCTAGAAGTATATATTTTTAAACTTATGACGTTCTTTTTTATTACGAATTATATATTCAATGTCAGTTCTTAGTTTCAATGGATAATTTTTATCTCGCAGTAAATGACGGCCACAAGGAAGTAAAGAAAAAAAAAACTTTGAAAGATGACCTAATGCTTTCTTACTTCCTGGCATAAAACCGCAGATTAAAAAAAGATAAATAAAGTAAATGAGACTGGTTTATTATATGAAGCTGCCTGTAAAAATATACATATGTATTTGATTTGCAATCAACTCTAATACTGATTTTTTTATTATTTTTAATAAAAAAGTAATTTGAAATTTATAATGGGAAAAAGTAAAAACCTCTAACTAGATTTCGTATTTAAATTTGTGATAACTTTATTTATATGCACTTATACGAAAAATACAAAAATGACAGATGTTACTGTATATATTTAAGACGAAAGAAGTTTGGAAATCATAAGTTATTTTTTCCTCATGTTTTTAATATAGAATATGTACTTATTTGTTTTTATTGATAGTTGAATAGCTTTTGTGAGTACCCTCTGATCTACATAAAAACTTGCCCATGTGGAAATATACATTTTTTAAAAACATAATTTTTAAATAAGTATTTTCATTTTTTTTTTTTGGGGGGGGGGGTGGGGATTTTGCATGAATTTTTGTAAAGCTGATATCTTAAATCTTGCACTGATTATAATGAAAGTTTTGAACTTTTAGAGTAGGACAAGTTTAAAAACGCAACTATATTTAACAAAATACCAAAGTCATTTTTTCCCCAATGTTATTAAAGTAGAATATTTATTTATTTATTTTCATTATTCATAGTTAAATGGCTGTTGTGATTATCAAGTGATGTATATGTAAAATTGCCTATGTGGCAATATATTTTTTTATATTTTCATTTTTTTTTGGGGGGGGGGGGATTTTTGCAATTTTCGTACATCTGATATTTTAAATCTTTTTCCACATTCAACCGAGTATAATAAATATTTTGAACTTTTAGAGTAGGACAAGATTATAAAATATATATATATATTTATCTATGTACCTTAAAAGCCCTTAATAGCGAACATTCGGGACCGCGGAATTTGTCCGATAATTGGAGATGTCTACTTTTTTGAGGTAAAAATATACAAATATGTATGTCTGCTGATTAAAAAAGTATTCCTTAAATAGAGGTGTTCGCTATTCGAGAATGTCCATTAACCTCCACAACGGATACTCCCGAATACCGGACATCTCAATTTAGACAACTATAACGCAGGGTTGCATTTTTTGCAAAAGTACTTCTTGATTAAAGGAAGGGCAAACTGGGAAGTGCCCCGTCCCCCTACGACTGTAGTGCCCCCAAATTTGATGTGCAATATTTGTAAAGCTTATATTTTAAATCTATTTCGAAATTGTACTGATTATAATCAATATTTTGAACTTTTAAAGTAAAATAAGGTTAAAAACAAAATAAATTTAAAAAAATCTAATATTTAGATAAATATTTTTTTGTTTTTTAATCTCGTTCTACTCCTGAAGTTCAAGATATTGATTATGATCAGTACAATGTCGTAAAAGATTTAAATTATCAACGTAACGAAAATTGTATACCAAAACTGAGAGCACCAAAAAAATCAGGCTGTATTGGAGGGGGGGGGGGGAGGGGCAGGACCACAGCCAAATATTTTTCCAGGATTCAACGTGGTCAAACATGGCTACGTATGATGCTTACAAAAAAATGGATGCGATTCAGACGTTTGAAGTGTCTGAAATTCAGACGCAAAAAGTGTCTGAAAAAATTCAGACATTTTAAAATGTCTGAAAATTGAACACTCCATTTCAGACACTTAAGTATCTGAATTTCAGACATTTTAATTTAGAGTGTATGTTTTATTTGTGTGTTTATTTTTTCTGTAATTAGAAAAATACTGAATCTGATACCGGAAAAATCATAATGAGAATATTTTAAAAAAAATTCCCCAAAAAGTCGTATCCACTGAATGTAAAGTTGCAACGCAACTAGGTAATCCATTCAGCTGCTCACATTGTTCCATTGTTCCATTTACTTAATATAGTTTTTTCGAAGTTTTTCAATCAAGCTGTATAATTTGTTTTCCAAGAAATTGTAGAAACTCAAATACTACAGGAAAAATTACTATACTTTTCATGGTAAGCAGTAAATAATCTCAGTCTTAGGGATGGAGTTTAGATGTCTAGAAAAGTAACGCCGAAAGTACTGCAAAATCCTGCATCTAATAAAATTTGGAGAAAGACTTTATAAAAAATATTCCTAATGTATGTGCGTATGTCTGTATATATATATGTGTGTATTGTATGCATCAGTATTTAGTACTATTATGAAATAAAGTTGATATAAAAATGAGAAGGTAATGAAAATTTCATAATTACACATTCCTTGTGCATTTTTTATAAAACTTTAAAGCACATTCATATGCATATTTCGAGATTTTCATAATGCATTTAACGCGGACTTTTCTTATAGTATTTAAAGTTTTATATAAAAAATAGCATTATTCTATTCCACTCTATTTTTATGATGTTGTTAAATTAATAATATAATTATAATAAATACTATTAATATTATAGAGGGTGTTCGCAAACAATGTTCCAGTTAGAATGTTATATTTTAGTCAATTTACAACAAATCATACATCAAATGGAAGGCAAACTAACCTAGTTTTTCTTACAAATTTTCAATATGTGCATCTTTAGTTATATGACACACAACCAACATAAATTCAAATTCTACACACACTTTGTTAACAAATCCTGAGAAATGGAAGCAATAACCTCTTCAATTCTGTGTTTTAAATCTGGAAAATCTATACTAATAAAAGAAAGTTTCGCCCTATGTGTGTGTGTGTGTGTTCGCAATGGCTAGCAAAATATATAGACACGTACGAGGCTCAAAATTTTCATCAGGCTAGTCCTAAGTGTCTCCTGATGCACTTGATACTCAGAATTTAAAAAATCTAATAATTAGTTGGGTTATTAAATAAAAATCGTAACTCACTCTTATTAAAAAGCCATCTTGGTCCTTGCGAGGGGAAAAAGCTCTGGCTTTGATTGCCCGAAGACTCATTTACGAAGCACAGAAGACTTATTTACGCCTCGGTTGTAAATGAATGGAAAAAAAGAAATGTTGAGGATATTTTGTCATTATTTGTTAGCTTACAACGTCCAAACCGCCTAGTAAATTTTAAAACGGATGACATATTCTGAAATACCGTACGCTTACGTCTTAAATGCCACAATCAATTAAAAAAACAAACATCGCAGTTAACACCTTGCAAAGAAATATTCAAAAAGGATCGTTTTTCCTTCTTATTGCAACCCCCCTTCAGGGCGCAATTTTAAACGACCGTCAAACCAAAAACATTTTTTAAAAGCGGAAAACTTCTTCTAATCGATGGTGTAATCGGTTAAAAAAATAGGAATTTTAACCCTTTCAAATATAACGGCGAATTCAGGTCACATCACCCCTCACGGAAACGATATTTTAATACGCTAAAAGCAATTAGAAGTCCTTATTTTAATAGAATACTTTTAGAGCATAACCTAATAGACCCGATTTATACCACCTACAAAAATTTTGAAACGTTTGGGTGGGTAGAAATGTTTTTCAGAAAATAAAATTTGTGAATATTTTTTATAAAAATTCATATAAAATTTAATGTTTCGTCGCGGTATCGCCTCGCCAGAGCGGAATTTTAGAAGTATAGACAAACCAAAAATATGTTATTAAAGCTGAAAACCGTTTTCTGGTGGTGCAATCGGTTTTAAAGCATAGGAATATCCCTTTCAAATACACCGACGAGCGCAGATCACATCTGGTCTCACGCAGACGATCTGTTTTCTACGCTAAAAATAGCTAAACGTCTGTATTTTAACACAATTTTTTTAGATTACACATTACCTACAAAGGTTTTGAAACGTTCGGACGGGTAGAAATATTTTTTTACAAAATAAAATGTGTGAAATTTTGACGAAATCAGTAAAAACCTGAGTGTTTCGTCGCGGTTTCGCTCGCTTTCGGTTCGCATAGACTACAAAAATCAAAGTACGCAGAAAGTAAAATACAGAATAGCATATACTTCAGTTCAATATTTTTCATTTAAAAATATAAATTGACATCAAAGGGAGTCTTAAGATATAAAATCATACAAATTTGAGTTTCATTTAAGGGTCATTCGACACGGGCCCTGGCACCGCTGGGTGAGTCAGCTAGTATATTATAAATATCGCATATTTAAATTTATTTTAAATAAATAAAATAAAGTTTAACACTCTTTTCTCTGAAAGTATAACACAAGCTTGATAATTTCCACAATAAAAATCAATTATGCAATAGGGTAGAATGGGGCACGTTTACGCAGTGCACTTTTTCCGAAACGAGTTATAACTGGCGCGACACCAGTCATGACAGATTGATGTTGCTCCCTAGTGGGTATTCTCACACGTTTTTAAGCATCAGTCGAGCTTCGGTCTAGCATGAGGAAAGGATAATCTGTTTTGTGTCAAGGTAAGTAAATTTCGTGTTGAAATTATTGAAACTTATTGTGAACTAATAATACTTAGTTAAGGATAAACAAATATATGAACATTAGCAGAATTTTATCCTTTTTTGAGAACTGTATTTGTATGAACAGAAATGTTATTAATTTTCATTGCACGTTAAAATTAAATCTAAACATGGCGGAGGGGCATGTTTACGCATTGACATCGGGACACCTTTACGCACGTTCAAAAAGAAGAAATTACGTAAAAATTTCCTAGTTTCTATGGAAGCAGAACAAGATGAGAGCAAAGGAAAAAGTGTGAAACCAAAAACTGCAAAAGGAAAAAAGTTTATACAATCTGGAATAAAGAAAATAGTGAATGAATCTGATGACGAAGATGAAAACTGTGTATGATTGTTTGAAATCATACAGCCAATCCAAAAAGGTCTAGATTTGGTTCAATGTCTTAGATGCAAAAGCAGTTGGTACCATGACAAGTGTGAAAAAGGAAATACTTCACTTTTTGTTTGTAAAAAATGTAACAGTGATGATGAAGATGACTAAATAATGTCTGTTTGTCTGTTTTTAATTAGCAATAAGACCTATGTTTTCAGTTTAGCCTATAAAATGTTATATAATTTCTCTTTAATTTTTTTAAACAGTGTATTAAGTTATAAGTAAAGCATTTCAATTTTATTAAATATTTATTTCTGTTGAAAATAATCACAGCATTACATTAAATTCTTATTAATTTCTTTTTGTACAACTATGTTTCTTGTGATTGGTTGTTTAATGTAGCTTTCTTTCACGGCCGCCAATTCTCTGCCATGGGCCTTGCAAAATCTATAAATACCTGTAAATTTTCTGTTTTCTTTCAGTATGTTTGTGTAATTGTTCTTGTTAATATCAAATATACTCACTTCGATCCACGTCTTTATGTCTGCCTTTTTATTTATTTTAACAGCAGAGCGTGGTTCTAGCAAGTTTTGAAATGAGCTGCGAGACATACTGACGCCGTTATCTTTCTGTTTTTCATTTCTGCTGGGATTTTGAGTGAAAAAGATTTTATCTTACTTTTTATATATTTTATCGAGCAGAATGGATTCTTCAAAAGATGTTTACGGTGTCCCTCTTTTTGAAGGTGATGGAAAAGTTTTTTCGGTATGGAAACGAAGAGTAATGGCAATTTTTGCTGCTAAAGAATTGGAAAAATTCCTGGAAAATGAAGCAGCTCTAGACAATGCCGCCGATGTCGTGAAAGCAAAAAAGGCTTACGCTTTATTATTATCATTATTAAGTGATAATGTTCTTGCGTCACTTCAAGATGAAAATACAGCTCATAAAATATGGATTAAATTAGAACGCACTTATGATACAAAGCGTGCAGTGAATCAAATTTTAATTCGGAAGAGATTGGCAACGATTAAGAAAGATCGTACAGTTTCTATGAGAAATCACATTGATGAAATAAATAAATTAATTTCGGATCTTAAGCTGTCTGGGGCAGAAGTTAATGAAACGGATACTATTGTTTATATTTTGATGTCATTGCCTCAGGAATTTGAAAATGTTAAGATTGCTTTAGAAAACCAACCGAATTCTGTTTTGACATTAGATTTCGTGACACAAAGATTATTAGATGCTGAAGCACTTCTTTTGGATTCAAAGAAAGAAAAAGTATATACTAAGGCTGCTCATGATAATACTGCATTTGTGTCGACTCGCAAAGATTTCTTTTGCAAAATTTGCAACTCTAAAGGGCATACAGCGAAATATTGTAGAAAGAAAATTACTTGCCATTCTTGTGGAAAATTCGGACACATAAAACGTAACTGTAAAGCTGTTAAAAATTCAAATGAAGAAAAATTTGCCTCTTCAGCTGTTTCTTTCGTTGCTGGAAATGCTTCCAGGAAAAGGAATGAATTTATAGTAGATTCCGGAGCAACTTCCCATATGTGTTCTAATGAGAATTATTTCGCATCCTTAGTACCTTCTTCAGGAACTATTAAATGCGCATCAAAAACAACGAATCTAGAAATCAAAGGTATTGGAAATATTAATGGAAAACTGTCAAATGGAATGGAAATTACTTTAAAGGATGTCCTTTATGTTCCAGACTTAAACTGGCAACTCATTTCCGTTAGGAAAATTGAAAGTGCAAATTATACAGTTATTTTCAAGAACCAAAAAGTATTTATCGAAAAAGGAAGAAACCGTTTTTACTTCGGTGAACGGGATTTGAATGGACAATACGTAAGTGACTTTGTCCCTGTTTACGAAACCGTTCTTACTTCAAAGAAAAATCATTGTGATATCTGGCATCGCAGACTTGGTCATCCGAGTGACAAAGTATTGAAAGATATGAAGCTTCCTGTACCTGATTCTTTTTGTGATATTTGTGCTCGGGCAAAATAGAGTGCAACACCAATGGGAAGAGGACCAAGAAAAAGAGAAACCAAGCCAATGACTTTGATTCATAGTGACATTTGTGGACCTATTTTTCCGACAACCTTTTCTGGCGAGTGCTATTTTATGACTCTTATCGATGATTTTTCTCGTTTTACTGAAGTACGTTTACTGAAACATAAAAGTGAAGTCTCAGAAGAATTAAAAATGTTCTTAAAATCCAACCCTACAGTGAAGAAAATTAGATGTGATAACGGGAAGGAATATTTTTCTAATGATTTAGTGAATTTTACTAGAGATCTTGGTATAGTGATAGATCCCGCTCCTCCATACACGCAATCTTTGAATGGAGTAGCTGAACGCTGCAATAGGTCGCTTCTGAATATAGGACGTGCTTTGATTGCTGAATCAAATTTACCAAAGACCTTTTGGGGTCAAGCTATCCTTTCAGCAGCTTACTTGAAAAACCGAATGCCAAGCAGCACTATTGAGAACAAAACTCCGTACTTCCTGAAATATGGAGAAGAAGCCGATTTCACGCACATACGTGTTTTTGGATGCAGTGCTTACATGTTAATTCCTTCCGTTCATCGAAAGAAGCTTGACGATAGGTCTAAACAAATGATCTTCATTGGTTATTCTTCAATGGGATATAGATTACTAGATCCTGAAACGAAACGCATAACTGTATCAAGAAATGTGAAATTCGACGAAGAGAAAAAGGAAAATGTTCAGTCGAAACAATACATTCTAGAAAATTCAGAACCAGTCGATAATGAAATTGATCCAGATGTTCTAGAAAATACGAGTGATGAATTAGATGATCCTGAAGAGAAAGAAGACAAAACAAGAAAATCTGAAAGATTTAAAAAGCAACCTGTACGGTATCCAGATCCTGAAGTTTACGAAGCATTACTTTGCCAACAAGAAACATTAACGTTTGATGATATCAAATCCCTCCCTAGTGATGACAACGCATGTGGAAAGAAGCTATGGACGCGGAGATTGAAAGTATGAAAATCAACGATGTCTGGGATCTTGAAAAATTACCACCTGACAAACGATCCTGCAAATGGGTATTTACCATCAAAAGAGATGGTCGACATAAGGCGAGACTCGTAGCTCGTGGATTTATGCAAAAAGAAGGGCTAGACTATAGTGAAACCTTTTCCCCTGTAATAAGTATGCCAGCTTTACGTTTGGTTCTTATTTTGATTTTAAATGAAGACTTATATGCATCTGTGTTAGATGTTAAAACAGCGTTCCTGAATGGTAAGTTAAATGAACTTGTTTTTATGGATCAGCCGCAAGGCTATGATGATAAAAGTGGGCGAAAGTGTAAACTTAAAAGAAGTTTATATGGTTTAAAACAAGCCCCACGACAATGGTTTGAAAGGTTTCATGAATTTATTTCAAAGTTAAATTTTAAATCTTGTGATAATGAACCTTGTATTTTTATTCGGTATAATAATGATCATAAAATAATTATTGCTTTGTATGTAGATGATATGTTAATTGCAGGTTCAGATGTAAATGAAACTAATGTAGTTATTTCCCTATTACATAACGAGTTTCACATGTCAAAATCGCAAAGTGTTTCAGAATTTCTAGGTATTCAAATGAAATTCAATTCTGATAGTTTAATAATGGATCAAGAGTCTTACATAATTAAATTGTTAAATAAGTTTAATATGCTAGATTGTAAACCCAGTGACATTCCTATTTCTCCTAAGTCCACCCTATCTGATTTCAAAAATGGTAAACCTTTTAATGGCCCATATCGTGAACTTGTAGGTTGTTTATTATATTTAGCTTATATTTCTCGACCTGATATTTTGTATGCTATTAACTGTTTAAGTCAATTGCAAGAAAATCCTACTGAAATTGCATGGAAAGCACTTAAGAAAATCTTAAGATATTTAAAAGAAACATTGTCTTTAAAACTTGTGTATAAAAAGCAAAATTCTGATCCTAAATTATCCATGTATGTTGATGCTGATTGGGGGGCTAACACAAATGACCGCAAATCAGTAACAGGTTATATTTTAATGTTTTGTAACATGCCTGTTCTGTGGTGTTGTAATAAACAAAAATCAGTTGCTTTATCGTCAACTGAAGCTGAAGTCATTGCTTTAACTAAAAGTTTGCAAGACTTGTTATGGTTTAAAAATATTGCTAGTGAAATTGTAAATATTAAGGATTTAGTAATTTTTGAGGATAATCAATCATGTATAAAATGTATCAGTAATGAGAGTAATTATGGTAGAATGAAACACATTGATATCAAATTGAAATTTGTTCGCAATATTATAAAAGAAAATAACATCAAAATTGAATATGTTCCTACGAATATGCAAATTGCTGATTTATTTACAAAGGCATTACCTAAAGTTAAATTTTATGAACTATTATTTCTTTGTTGTTTGTACAAGTAATGTTTAAATTGTGTCATATTATTATTAATGATTGATTTCAAGAAATTTCTTTGTTTTTCTGATGTAATGCTAGATTATGGGCGGGTGTTGAAAATAATCACAGCATTACATTAAATTCTTATTAATTTCTTTTTGTACAACTATGTTTCTTGTGATTGGCTGTTTAATGTAGCTTTCTTTCACGGCCTCCAATTCTCTGCCATGGGCCTTGCAAAATCTATAAATACCTGTAAATTTTCTGTTTTCTTTCAGTATGTTTGTGTAATTGTTCTTGTTAATATCAAATATACTCACTTCGATCCACGTCTTTATGTCTGCCTTTTTATTTATTTTAACAATTTCACTTACTCCGGGGTACTCAATTACTCCTTATAATATGCGTAAACGTGCCCCACTTGATGCGTACATTTGCCCCGTTCCCAGAGCAAGTTTACGCAAAGGACTTGGACATTAAACAAAAAAAAAAGTTTAAAACACAAATAGGGCAACAACTGAATACACAAATTTTGACTTTATTAACTGTTTTATAAAACCACAATGTCTAAATTTTCCTAAATTGAAACATAAAAATTAGAAAATGCATTGAAAAAAATCCGCGTAAATGTGTCCCGGTCTACCCTACTTATAAATTAATATTTTATGTTTAATAATGTGGCACGTAATTTTAAATTTACGCATGTACCCAAATTAATATATTTCAAGCAAAGTGTATAAGTCAACAATTATTTTATCTATATACATCAGATAAAAGTAAGTGCGAGTAGTAAATCAAAATTACATCCACTACTAATCATATTATAATATTAAAATATTTATTTGCTTAAAAGACGTTATAAAACACATTAAAAGTAAATTAAAAATCTATATTTACGTGTTTCAACTCATTTTCTGAGTCGTCATCAGAATGTATAACAGAAAATTACAAATGCATATGAAAAATGGAAAAAATCATCCAAAATAAACAAGTAATCAAATAACGCGCCCTATATTTTCGCAATTGCTCGTGTTCCCTTTATGTCGCGACCCTGTACGTTTTCCAACCATTCAACCCATAAATTCGGGATACGAATAGGTAATGTATCGTTACGAATTCCTGAACCTCCTAAATAAATTTAAATGGACTCTCTTATGAATAATTGTAAATAAAAATTAGACCTGTAGATTATTTTACTCTCGTTAAAATGTATGATTTTGTTCTTTATTTGATTTAGCCCGGATAAAGCAGTATTACCTCTATTATATTTTATGTCCGCTCTATGTTCTTTACATCTGATATTGAATTTTCGTTGGGTTATACATAAATAATAATTTTTGATTCCTCTCTCTTTAATAAATGGGATCATATAAACTCCTGAGAGGTCATCTCTATTAATAGGATCAATTTTAGTACTTAAAAGCATCTTTAATTTCGGTGGCGGTTTCGCGATCAAACATAACCAAAATTTCTTAAATGATTTTGTATGTGTTCAAAGAAACCCGGGAAATAATTTGTTACAACCCTTTTCATATTAACTTCGTTAATAGTTTTATTTTTATGTTTAGAAGTATCAAAGGAGCTCTGAATCAATTTGTTAATTAATTTTACCTGATATCCATTATCATTAGCAATACGTTTAATTTTCTCTAATTCATCCCCCAGATTTATATCGGAAGAAATCCCGAAAGCACGATTAATTAGGAGCCTGAAGGTGGATAATTTATAAGGCATTGTGGTGCATGAAGTTAAAATTGTGTGATTACTGACATCTAATTTATAATACAACATTTTTAAAATATTGATAAAATTCGATATATTTATCTAAAAAAAATGAAAGACAAATGAAAAATGAGTTTGATTACAATTTTCAGTTTACTATAGATGTCTCACATTTACGAATTTTTGCAAATAATAAAAAAAAAGAAAAAAAAATTAAAATTATCTTGGCACTATTTTTACAGATATAATAAAATCTGCTTAGTATTTTATAACAATAAAAATCAATTTTGTAGTAATTAATTACAAAATTTAATAAAGTTAAAAAATTGGGTAGCATTTTTATATTCATGATTGTTCCCATATTAAATTATTTAAAATAATATTTGTATAGACCAACAATATATTAATCTATATACATCAAAACACAAAATGTACCAAACGCGTTATCGAATATAGAATTCGTGGCCGTATATTAATAATTTCAATGCCAAAATTAAATTATCTCTTGTCATGAAGTTATAATGCTCGCATTACCGATAACTCCTTTAATTTGCTATAAAACAAAAGATAAATAAAACAATAATCTTGAACCTTTTCAGATATATGGTTTTGTATACATTGGTTGACACATGCGATTTATTTCTGTTAAAACTGTATGTTCTAAATTACTCAGACATAAGGAATTGTATTGTATTAGTTATATGTGTAAAAATCCCTGCCTACGTCTATTATGAAGATTGACATCCATTCATATATTCAACTATTTAATCTATTGAACAAATAATGCAATATCGTTAAATATATGTACGTTAACACTCAACCGCTAGAAATAATCTTTTAAGTTTAAATTTACATTATTGTGTTTATTATCCATAAGACAGATTATAGGAAATATTATAAAGAAGTTATTTGTTTGCGCAATAGGCCCGAAGGTTATTTCCTAAAGGTGCGTATGAATTAAATTACAAAAGCGGAAAGAGGAAACGTTATTCTGCTGTCATTGTCATTAATATAGAGTCCTTTATATTAATTTATTCTTTCATATTTTAGTGTTTTTAATATGTAAACACTCGTATTTTGAATATATATATATATATCTTGCTTTTGTTATATTTATTTAGTTCGAAATGTTTCTTTATTCTGCGTGATCTATTAATTATAGAAGAATGGTTTGTAAAACATTTTTTCTAATATCATGGAAATTTGAGTATATCTTTATTCTTAGGTAATAT
Organism: Maratus speciosus; assembly: GCA_963932465.1. Classification (NCBI taxonomy): domain Eukaryota; kingdom Metazoa; phylum Arthropoda; class Arachnida; order Araneae; family Salticidae; genus Maratus; species Maratus speciosus. Next base: position 68,291,046 of record OZ010790.1, read on the forward strand.
CTATGAAACATGATTTTTCAGTATAATATGTTTTAACAGCGACTAGTGAATAAAAGAACATCAAACCTGATCTACTTATAAGACTAGTCCGAAAAGGTTACTTTCCAACCGCGTTCCTATATTATATTAAAACTTTATTATTATCCTTATAATATTATAAATGCGAAATTGTGTGTGAATGTTTGAATAGATTCAGCGTCGAAACGGGTGGAATAATGCCTTTGTATCTTTACATATATAACCCAGAAAGCAACACAGGCTTTGTTTTATTTACTTTTTTCAAATAATTTTCTTAAACGATTAACGAATTCATCGGAATCCTAAACATTATTTGTTAATTCGTGGTTATTCGTGATATCGGGGTCCAAAACGATAAAAAATAATCTGCACTTACCTTATAGAAAAGTTCTATTAACACATTGTAAGCGGGACACGTAAAAATACGTTTTTGTGGGTTGGGGACAGAAATTATTACTGGTACCGGAAATTTTGTACGGGCGAAAAAAGAAGGTGTAATCCAAGCATGCTAGCTTCACAAGCGTCTAGCGATCACACTTTTTCATTTTGATCCTGTGATCCTGCGGAATCAGCGTGTTCCGCGCATATCGTTCCGCGCAGGACGTAGCGATGTTTGTGTAAAATAACATTCTAAGCAAAATTATTTTAGGAACTTTATGGAACTTTATTTTATTTTGATTCAAATTAATTAAACTCTAAAATTATTTTAAAAGGACGAAAAAATTATGAAATTATAATTTAAAAAACAGAAATTATTAAATTCAAAATTTTGAAAAAAACAATTTAAACATTGTGAAAAAATATTAAATTTAAATTATTAAACATAAAATTACTAGAAACATATAAAAATTTATTATATTCAGAATTTAAAGTGCCTTTAAATGATAAAAAAAAATTAAATTACTAAATCATTTTAAAATTTCTTATATTCAGAATTTAAAGTGCCTTTAAATGATTAAAAAAATAAATAAATTACTAAATCATTATAAAATTTAAAATTATGAAAAAAATAGTAACAATTATTATTTATTCAAAATTAAAAGTTCTTTTAAAATGATGATAAAAATTAAAATTATTAAATTTAAAATTATGAAAAAATATTTAATTATTATTAAATTTAAAACATTCTTTACGATTTGCTTATCTTTACACCACTAGATGGCGATACAATAGGCATTAAATCTGTTAAAACTACGATCACCATATCAAATATCTGGAAAATTCACAATAAAAAAAATTGTTAATAGTGGTACAAATATTGAAAAATATAAGTTTTCAATTTTTATCTTCAAAAAAACTTAGTGTTTTAAAGCAATCTTGACATTATTTTTCATTCCGCTCCGTAAGGAATCGAACCCATGCCATCTAATCTGAGGGTGAACGTCATACCACTACACCATAAAGTTCCTTAAGGAAATTTGCTTAGAATATTATTTTACACAAACATCGCTACGTCATGCGTGGAACGATATGCGCGGAGCAAGCTGATCCCGCAGGATCACAGGATCAAAATGAAAAAGTGTGATCGCTAGACGCTTCATGCTGGCTTCTTATAGGTTGTGAGCAGGTTTTAATTTAGAGTGGCATATGTGAACGTAAATTTAGTGCTCATTTTCGAAAAATTGCCCGGATACAATGTGTTAAGCCATTACACAAAAATATCCATAATTAGAAATTGCACACTTTTTATTCATGAGCTAAAAACACAGTGAATAATTTGCACTAATTAATTTTAAATTTTAAAGTACTGTATAATAGATGTTTGAGAATTTCTTTGATTCCTGACTCGAAAAAGTTCTTTTTCGACTTTGTGCAGAGGAGAAAGTATTGAGTCATTTATGTCCTGCTGGATGAGGTAAGCTTTCACAGTTTCCAAACCATGTAAAGCATGGAAAAAAGTGCTTGTGTGCTTGGAAATCCCCCTTTCTGAAAGCATTTTTTCAATCGTATTTTTAGAAACTTTTGTCCCAAGTTTCTCTCACACAGTATAGAGCATTCAAAACATTGACTTTGCATCTTTTCTCCGCATTTTCGCCCAACTATGCTATGATTTTTTTCATAAGCAACTGTAATTAACTTTTACAGAACGAATGATACTAAGGTCTAGTGGCTGAAGAATACTTTTGATGGGAAAAACAAAACTTTGACTTTGTTTAAATTGGAAATTGGAGGATGAGCGTGACATTGATCAATAAACAAAAGGATTTTTCTCTTTTGTATCTGCATAGACTTATCTAAAGACGCCAGAAAGTATGTATATAAGGAAGAAGTTATCAATGATTTTAGGTTTGTTGCATATTTTGTCGTTAAGGCCTTTACGTTTATAAAAAATCGTGGCGTTGCTGCCCTTCCTATAACAAATGGCTTTAATTCATCAGTTCCATCAGCATTAACCGTAAGCAAAACCGTAGTCCTCATTTTGCTTCTTTTTCCCGCCAAAGCATTTTTCATTTCTATAACAAAGCATTTTGTCGTGTTGTAAGTCATAAAACAATCCTGTTTCATCAGCTTTGTAAATGTCCGATGGTGAATACCCCCTCAATCATCTGAGCAACATTTTACTAAATTTAGTAAAATGTTGTTAGTTATTTTACTAAATGTTGTTAGAGATAATTTTAGTAAAACTCCCAGTATTTTACTAAATTTTCATTTACACCCGCCTTTTCTCCGCACATTTTCTTTTGGACTACGTTGCATCGTTTCTTAAAACGGTCTATCCAACCATTGGATCTATCCAAAAATCTTTCACATTATGCTTTCGGCAAGTTAAAGTGCTTTTTTTATTATCAGAGACCCATTAATGACTATTTTCTTGGCACGAACGATGTTGTACTATTCTACTAGATCAGATTCAAGAACAGGAAGAGGAGTGGCTTTCAATGACTTTCGTATTTTCAACAAATTTTTGCCCATTCTTCCGATCCTTTTTTAATTTCTGCTCGTTGTTTGACAATTGTTGCTAATGTTGATGTGGAGATTTCAAGGCGTTCTGTTAACACGTTTTGTGGTCCAACGTTCTTGTCAGATTCACGTAAAATATTAAGCTTTTCACTCAACGAAAAACGTTTCCTTTTCCACCAATCTGCCGTGTTTCACAAATTTTCAAAAATTAAATGTTATACAAAATCGAAAGTCCAATACACCTCACTTCCACACAAGAAACAAAACAATTGGTAAAAATTCTTAAACTGTATTCTTGTCCTACTTGGAACCCACATGACTGGTTACACTCATGACTCATCTTCATCTGGGAATAATAACGAGCTCATCCTCAAAAAATATAACTAGAGGGCAGACCTGTAGCGGCCTGCACTCTCTGTTGACCGCAGAAGCGAGAGGGGAAGGAAGGCGCGGTCCGCTATTGGCCTAAATGAGGAGAAGTTTTTTATTTTGGTCAACAGCGTGCCACGCCTCCCATATCCTCTCGCTTCTCCGGAATCCCATCGCAGAGTCTCTGGTACTCTCTAATTTATTCTCGCATTGACGTATGTGAATGACTACGTTTTAATAAATAAAGATTATTTTTTCATAATTTTTTTGATTTATAGAAACCTCATCATATTATCATGAACCATGGATACTTCACTAAAATTCCATTGTTATTTGCAGGAAAAGTTGACGCAAACAACATGTCCTTTTTGGCGTTTTAAAGGTTGTCTCTTTTGTCGGTAATCGCTTCTTTGGCAACTTTCAAATGACATGTTAAAACTCCCTTTTTCTGTTTGGCTTGGCGAAAAACTGTAATTGTCAAGAATTATTGCAACCAATGATATTTCAATCTCTTTCGAAGAGAATTGTTTATTATCGTCTGGTTTGAAATCCTCACGACATTCTCTTAAAGCAAAAGTGCAGTCAATTCTAGAGAAATGTCGACGAAGTTTCGAAGAGAAATTCCGAGGAGATTTGGGGGGGGGGGGGGGTGACCGGTTCTGAAATTGCTCACATGAGAAGTCTGTAGCTGCACACTCCCCCGTCGAAAATTAGTGGGTGCAATGTCTTTTCTGTCCCAGACAAGATGGCTATATCATTTCAAAAGAAATCCAATATTTTCCAATACAAACTAACAATTTTTTCGGCTGTTGAAAAAATTCGTTAATTCGATGTTTATTATTCGCTAAATAGAGGTTTCCCCCTTCACTTTAGTCTGGGAATAAGGAAAATGCTTTAAATCACGAAATTCATTAAATAGGCACTCGTTAAATCGGCATCTGACTGATTCAAAATTTCTTTATTTTTCACACGAAATCAATAGACGTTTTCCAATAAAATTTATTACATTTCTTATTTCGTTGACAAAAAATGAAGACTTGGAACAGTAATTTCTCCTCAAAAATAAATTATTAATTGAAAGATTTCCTCGTGAAAAAGGAAAATGAAATAAAAGTTTAAGAATTTAAAAAATATAGAAATGTAATCCCATATTGGAAATAAAACAGAAAATTGTCAAGTGTTTTTAGTAATACAAGGTGCATATATGACATCATATATGGGAAATAAAACGGATATGCTTTGATTTTAAAATAAAATGGGACTATGTTATGGTATCAAATCTAATTATTTTACGAAAATTATTATCAATACTAGACGTTTCTTCGTTTGCGCATGATTAATATAAATATTTAATTTTTAATTTAAAATTGAAATAAGTTTTAAAAGTTTTAAAGAAAAATGGATGATAACTGTTAAGTATATGTACCACAAAATTATCCATGTTGTAAATGGCATCATGGTTGACGAAAAACACTTTGTTTTTCATCCTTACAAAGCAAAAAACTAACAAGTGACAGAAAAGAAGGATTTTTGACCAGTCTTAATTCTTAAAACCGTTCAGTTTAGAAAATATGAATAAAAATTATTTTATTTTTTAAAAGAAAATTGTCTTTTCTGTCATAAAAACTAAAGATTTAATATGATTGCATCACATCAATATAATGTCCTTCCTGCCAATATCGAAATTAAGGATCGGAAGCTCGAAGCATATTGGAGACATGATTTAAATCGAGGTTTGGCAACAGGATTTTAATTCCGCATACCTTTTAGATTTAAAAGAATAAAAATATGTTGTCACTTTAAAAAATACTTTTTGTTATAATAGATTTTTGTAAAGTCTTATAAGATGCAGTGCATACATATACAAATTTCAGGAAAAATACCATCTAAAATACAGTTTTTTATTAGAATACCCCCAGCATTGTTTTTTTCGTTTTGTTTTGTTTTACGAAGACAGATTCGTCTATTTTCACGATTTTACGTGGCCCTCCTTTTTTATCATTGGTTGTACATTCATTTTCACGATTGTTTATACCCAGCAAAGAAAGAAATAGTGGGACATCAGCTGGAAAAAAGATGGCTGCCAGCATTGCCATCAGCGGTAAAGTGCAATGGTGCTATTACTTAAACCGGTACAAAAGTGTCCGTGCGGAATGCAGCTGACCCATCAGTGATGGCTAACAGCGGGTCAGCATTGGTATGCCATCACATTACTTCAATCCGGCACTTTTCTTGCAGTGCTAGCATCCATCCTACTGCTATTCCTTTGCTGGCCTAGAACTTTCCCTTACAAATATTTCTTATAGAAATCTATAAAAAAACTTACAGAAAAATGGCCCGTTTTCTATGAGCTAGTTTCAGGAACAGCTATAGAGGTGTCTATAATAGAAATTTCTATAAAAATATTTAAACTTGCAGCTGTTTCCATGTGGTCATCCTCCCAAGTTCTAACCGTGCTCGGAGCTGTTTGGCTTTTGTGATGGGGCATGAACAAGTATATTCCGCGTATTCTAAGACCGCTCGTTGTTTTCAAGCTCTCATTACACTATTTCAAGTTTGTTTCTTTTGGGATTGGCGTTCCCAATGATTAAACTTGTACAGAAATTATTGTATTGTATAGAAATCCTATATATTTTATACATTGATTGATTCTCACCTATGTAAATTACGAAAACGGAAATCCCTTGTAACTTAGTAAAACCAGACATAAGAAGAAAAAAAAAGTGCGTTTTCATAAAGAATTTATTTATTCATTCATTTACATATTTATTTTGTTGGTGGCAGTGGTGTTATATTATTTACAGTTTCAAAATAAAAGAATATCTTGACAGCTTAAATTGTGTTAAGATATTCATTTCAGATTTGTGTTCAAATTCATTAATCTGCCGTGGGGGGAGAAAAATAACTCTTATTTGAGTATAGACTTGAGAAAATATTTAAAAGTCTAATTAATTATTATTTGATAAACTTGAAATGTAATTGTTTAAATATTTTTGCACTTGAGATTAAAATATTGGAATAAAAATTACAATTAGTGATTTTTTTTTAAAACTTAGATGAATTACGCGACCTAGCGTAAGGGATTCCAGCAATAATACTGCAAAACGTCGTGCACTTCCATCGTGTGGTGGGCCAGCGCAAGAGATAAAATGGAGGACCATCACAATTTTATCTGATGTTTTCCAACAGCAAAGCTGACGGAAGCTATCCAGCAGTGGTCATGCAGTGCTAGACCATTGGCCAGCACTTCTCCATCATTGCCAGCACCTATCTTGCTGCTGGCCAGCAATTTCTTCTTTGCTGGGTATTATCTGGCACAAAATTAATCTCTTCTTTTTTGACTGAGTTATCTCAATACCCTTAGAAATAACAACTACCGTATTGTCTCCTATAAAATGTGATAAAGAGTGGATTAATTATATATGTTTTAAATTATCGTGAGTGAAATATTTTGCTTAATTAAAGAATTTACCATTTTTTTAATGCTATGGGACCGACGTCACGGGTAACATCTAGTTTCAATGTAATTTTTTAAATCCTGATATATATGTTATTCAGTAAAACCATGACTACCTCGCTTGCTACATCAACCTTACCTTCCATTTTCACCTGCGGTGTATTTTAATTAAATAACAAAAAATTTCGTACAGGACAATAATATAAAAGGTGAATTAAAATATTTCTTATGGAATGCAATTATTCGAACTAGAATTCGACGTTATGAATATGACAATGTATATGTATGTATATGAATACTTAAAATATTCTCATGCAAATATTTGATCAAGATAGTGAAATGTTATCTCGCTCTAATATTCGTTTTTACTAACACTGTGCTATCAGATCTGTGGTTTCTCTTTACTTACAAATTTCTGTTCAACTTATAATTTCAGTATTGGTGTAGACAAGGACAGAATAAAGAAATTTCTAATCAAAAATAATTCCCACTGAAGATACAGTTTCCCTGTAAATAATTAAAATAATGTGCGACATTAACTATTCGTTATATTTTAATCAGGATTTAAATATTATATAATTAATAAATCCAATCAGTTTTGTAAATAACTATGATTTAGTCTAAGAATTGAATTTTGTTTAACAATAGAATTTTTTATGTCATTTCATAATTTAGATTTACCTTAGCAGGAGACAACTAAAAACACATACGAAAGCGAAACATAATTCCGATCAGAATCTTTATCAATGTCTGAAAAACAATTATCTTAATTTAATAAAGTGAAACTTTTCCAAAAATCCATTATAAAGTTTTTGTGTCTCGGTTATTTATTTATTAAGACACATTTAAAACCACAATCAAATACAAATATGCGGATAAATTAATGATTTTTAGATTTGTTTACAATTAAAAACACTATTAAAATGTGTCACAACAACTTTCTTAATATTTTTAATGAGTTTTATGCAAAAACATACAAGAATAATTCAAAAAAGGCTATTTATTTATCTTAGAATTTATTTATGATAATCGATAACGATGTTTTTATTCACCCAACTCGCTGCTTTACCATACAAGGACATCATTAATAACAGATACGATAGCAAATCTCATTTTTTGATGATCAAAATTTCAATTATTATCTGTCAAAAATCGCCTAATGTTAATTAAATACCGCTCGTCCCAAAAGCCATCAAGAAAATAAATTGAAATACGAATAGGGAATTGCAGACCTTCTTTCGGAAGTCAAACTTCAGTGCAACATTCACATCATCATAAAGATAATAGGCAGATTAAGAAATAGCCACACTCAGAAAAAAGAAATTTAGCGACCTAGGTCCTGGTGACAGAAGTGAAAACACATCGTCTAAACAAACATTGTGTGCATTTCCCGAATCCGCTTTTACTCAGAAATCAACATTTTATATTCTTCTTATAAGGAAAAAATTAAAATGTTAACATTTGTGAAACAGAAATCTATGTATGTAATTGTTTTTCACTCTGTTCTTCATATATCTACTTACAGATTCATAGCAAATGATTCGCGGTGGAGACGTTTGTATCATTCATTCAAAATACTTTATAGTAAAAAGGATACAGAAAGGTTTATTTTCAATTTCGTTTTACAGTTATGGTTTCTTCCTACATTGTAAAAAAAAAATACGACCAGTTTGCCTGTAGGAATCGGAAAAATAGTTGCCCTTATCGTACCGGAAAAATTTCCGACTCAGCTCGGAAAAAAAATACGTAAAATCGGAATAAAATCCGTAAAATACCGTTTTATTAATTATTTCCCTTTTTTACGGATTTTATTCCGAGCTGGGTCGGAAAAATTTCCGGTACGATAAGGGCAACTATTTTTCCGATTCCTACAGGAAAACTGATCAGATTTTGTTTACAGTGTAAGACAGTGATTAACTTTTGTTTCCTATATATTTTTTTCTTATAATTTAAATATCTGAATATCTTATGAATGCATGTATGAATATGATCTCAGTTTGGTGAATTTTCAAATTCGTATGGCTACCATTTAATATTAAAATTTAAGAACTAGGCGTGTCGGGTAAGTCATCACACTGTAAAAAAATACTGCCAGTTTTCCGGTAAGAATCGGAAAAATAGTTGCCCTTATCGTACCGCAATAATTTCCGACCCAGTTCGGAATAAAATCCGTAAAAATAAGGAAATAGTCAGTAAAACGGTATTTTACGGATTTTATTCCGATTTTACGGATTTTATTTAGAGCTGGGTTGGAAATTATTCCGGTACGATAAGGGCAACTATTTTTCCGATTCCTATCGGAAAATTGGCATTATTTTTTTTACAGTGCAGTGTGAAAAACTGTTGCGAATCGGAAAATAATTGTGCAAATAACAACTGCCCTCCATTTATCTTCTTCCCAAATATCGTTCAACAAATGTTTAAAGTTCCAGTTATTTAAATGAAATTTTATTTATATGTATTCTCAAACCTAAATTTTTTTAACATTTCATTTTATTTTATTTCATGAATGTTAACGGGAATAATTATTATAATTTATAGCGATAATAAATATTTTTTTAAATTCTATTTCAAAACAATATTTGTGTCATTATCAAACAAAATATATAAAATTATGTGTTTCCGACTATAATAAAATATTTTAATGCGATTAAACCTTAATTATAAATTAATAAATGAATGTTAATATAATTTTATATTAAAATGCTGCTGGTGATAAATCGCTGTATAATCGTTATGATTACAGCAGTTTATGATTTCAAAAGTGAATGGAGTTAATTATGCGACTAACCACGATCCGAAAAATGTGGAACTGGCAGCAAAAATGTAACAACAAAATATTTAAAACACTAAAAAGTAGAATAAATATAAAAAAAAGTGTGTAATGTTTTAAAAATAATAACACTCTTTTATCATTCAATACTATAATATTAAACTAATTACGATTATACTTCGACAAAATAGTTTAAAACTTTTGAATAAATACTTTAAATAATGCTTTTTATCTTCTTTCTTTTTATCATATTTTAAGAAAAACAACCAGCAAAAATAAGAATTCTTAAAATAAATTCACTAGTTCGCGCTTTCTACAAAACGTAAATCAAAGCGGAATGTGGTAAATTTAGAGGTGGTTTTCACAATAATAATTGCATGCCTAGAACATAGTGGGATTTTTTAAAGCTATTTTTAATGTTAAATTTGTAATAAAAATAATACTGAAAATAAATACCAGACAAATTACAAAAATAAATATATAATGAAATATTATAAATCATAATAGTATGAATCGAGTCAACATCCATTCAATCAAGCAGCCTGACTGTGTCTGTGAACCGGTTAGAGAGGCCAAAATATGAAAACAGAATATTTATTTCGTGACAAGCTTTAGCACTAAAAACTCACAGTAATCGGTATGGAAATGAGGTGACGGGGATAGTAATTATTACGAAGTACAGCAAAATTCTGTAACTATTAAATTTCAGCGTTGACATCTGAAAAAATTCCAAATGCTTACAGAATTTTTTTTTATAGAGATACAGCCTTGATTGGCGGGACAATAACGTTATTTTTATTTTAAAAGATATAACGATCTATTATAACAGATATTTTTGCTTATAGTATATGTATGTAAAAACATTTACTACCATTATGAAATTTCGTTTCTTTATATTACAAAACTGTATTCACTAAAAAATATGTCATATTTGAAAAACGTGAAGTAGTTATGGAAGATCCGTTGTGCAATTTAATATAAATGTAATGCACATTCTCAAACATTTTCATTATGCATATAACCCGGACACGAGTTACAGAATATTTATTTTAATCTTAAAAATCACATTATTCTCGTGTTTTTGTTTATAAATATATTATTTACATTACAATTTATAACTGAATGTCAGCGATGATTATGTAACAACAATGTAATTGAGTTAAGCTTGTGTACAATTCTGAGAACATTATTTTCCTACAGATGTTCCATTCATTTTTTGTTAGACACTGTGCTGTATTGTATAATTTTGAAAGTTGATAAATGTTTATGACTTCGTATTTTTATATAACAAAAGGTCAATTTTTAATTTTGAGCAGAAAACAATGATTATGACAAGCAGAGAGCAGGGATTCTGGTTTTTCAGAATTTAGTGTTGCCCACTATGAAAAACAAATATGCATAAGTATAGATAGTACAAAACATATTTCTGTTTTAAGAATTAAAATAAACGCTTGTATTTTATGTAAAAAGACGTTATTTGCATCCACTGAAGAATTCTGCATTTACAATCTACGCTTAAAAAACATCAATAGCAAAACCTGCATACTACGTCGTTACCGCCGATTAATACACAAACCCACCAGAAATCGATGTCAAGAACCGATGTCATTATTCATGAAACTCTACAAAAAAAAAATCGGGTATCTAATGCTTCGTATGCTTTCATTTGTTTGTAAGATTAATATGGATATGGAAAAAATAAATATAGTTTATAATAGCACCATGTTTTATCATAAATCATTCATTTATTTTTTTTTTTTTTTTTGGAAAATGTTGGATAATTTGGAAAGCACGGTGTAATAAAATTGCATTATTTCAACTTTTGATAGGAATTAGGTAAATGCGGAAAAAATAAGTCACACAAATATTCTTTTTTTTTTTTTTTTTTTTTTTTTTTTTTTTTTTTTTTTTTAATAGGAGGCGATATTATTGCCATACCATGTATTTTAATTACAATTTTTTCAGTTGTTATGAGATAATTGCAATGCAAAGGTACAGTAATCTACTACTTTCTCTCCACTTCATACAGGAATGGAGTACTACTTCCGTTTCCACCATTACAGAAATGGCATTAGAAACTACAAAAAAAAATTAATATATCACAAATAAATTGAGATGCTTTTTTCAAAGAAACTGCATTTAAATTACTTTTTTTCTCTATACTTTTTTCTCTATATATGTACAAATTGAAAATATGCGATGTTTAGAAATTTTTAAAAATTGAGTAGATTATAAGTATTTAACCGTACAATGATATTTCTACTTCGTTTTACGGGTGGCTTATGGTTATGTGTAACGTTATTTTTTAGTGACGACACTTTAATTGCTGTCTGAAAAAAATATCATTTCAGATGCTAATAAGTCATAAAAAGTTGACTAATATGCTAACATATACCGCAATTGTACATATTATTGAATACACATGATTTAATGAACTCTGTTTAGCATTATAATATTCCGAATATACTATTTCATATTCTATATTTTTGTCTTATCAAGTGCTAAATATAGATAATTGAGTTCGAATACCAGCGCAACACTGCGAAATCATAGCAAAATTTCCCTAAAAGCGGAGATCCCGGTTTGTTTAGACCTCCTGTTCAAAACTCCTATGTAGCGCTTTAAAATAAACATTATTTCCAGTCAATGACTTATGTATAAAATCTGTGGTGCATGCTTAACCTGGAAAAATTTGTTTTTATAATATTTTTGCGTACGTGTATTATGCTATTGTTTCAGGTAAACAGTCGCATATTCAAATTAAAAATAATACATTAATCTAAAGCATACAAAGCTACTTGTGGATATGTTTATCTAATACCGTGGTAGTAAAATATGATAATTAAAAATATATTTATCTGATATCATTGGAAGAAAATATGATAACTAAAAAATACGTGATGGGACGCACAGAAAAGATAGAGATATGCAGTATAAACTTATTGTACGAGGATATCGGAGAGAGCAAGGGTATATTATGGTTATCATTATGTGTAATGGTTAATAAGATAAATAATAAATAAATGTTATCGTTATATTTTGTACATACTGTATTATATTGTAGTGTTACAGTGTGATTTCGTTATTGTGTCTCTGCTTGAGGCATATCGCCGTTTAATGAAGACAATTGCGTTTCCTCCATCATTTTCTATTTACTAATAACGTTCGCATACTATTCAACGAAAGTTCTTGATAACGCTTAAAATATTCAGGAAAATCCCTTAATTTTTTTCACCAAGAAATTTTTTTTCATTTTTTGAGTTATAAATATATGCCATAATTCATAAATTGTATATCTTAAATAGTAATGAAGATGTAATTTTCAAAAAATACAAAAGTGATTTTGATTTTGTTTCCTTAAAAGGGAAATTTAAACGTAAGCATAATCTTGTCTTAACAGTGGCACTCTTCCAGCCCTGCTTGCGGACACAGAACTTCGTATATCAATCAAAAGCTAATTGTAAGAATTTTATTACATATGCCACTTTCATTCAGAAAAACTACACACTTAAAATATTTTGAGGTAATAATACATTCCACATCTAAAACGATTCTTGAATCTGAATTTATTTGAGAAATTTAAGTGATAATTTAGAATTTTTTCAATAATATATTTGATTTTCTTCACATATGATAATTTTAACGAACAATTTCAACTCATAAAGATCCCTCAGTTACTTCTCCTTCTATCTTGAATGTATAAAAAATCCTAGTTTAAGGGTTTTAAATAATCCACTTCAGATTGCAATAGAGCTCTTTCATACTCACATAATCTTAACTAATTTACCGAGATTATGAACCAGACGCTATTGGCACACCACGGAATTAGATTAGCACTAATTCAAATTGTACAATTAGGTTTCTACAAATTTCATAATTTACATATACATGCATGCATACATACATAAACATACACACACACACACACATATATATATATATATAACCATTAAATAAACATTACATACCACCAACAAAAACAGTGAAAACATGAACAAAATGACACCAACAAATTGACAAAAATAAAGTTCCCCCAACATACCCAACATAGATTCCAAAAATATAGTAAAAAACAGTAGGAATTGAATAACTGAAATGGAATAATGGAAAATTGTACAACTTAGACAAAATCATCGGGTCCCAAACGCCTCAAGTTCCACAAATAAGATGTGTGGTTTCATCTTCATATTAGCCATAAATTAGCTAAATAATATGAATTTGGGACTACCACACACATAAAACAGATAAATAAACCATTAAACGCCAATTAATTTCAAAATAAAACAAGATTCAAAAGGATAGAAGAAAACTAAAAAAAAAAAAAAAATTACCAAATTAAAATCCATACTGTGTTAGCAGTAGGCATAACAAATACACCCATTGGAGATCACCAGCACATGTTCCCCAAAAAGTTTTTTATATGATGGTGGACCAAGGATCAATACTATACAGCATATCCTAGCAAACTCCCATTATATATAACCAGCGCCCTCTACAGCTTATTTAGAATTGAGAATGAGCTGCTCCATGTATTCAAATGAATCAGTGTAGTGCTGCCATCTATTGTCTTATTAGTAAAATAAAAACTATTATACAATAAAAACTATTAATAACTATTAATGGATTAAGTTTTAAAGCAAATACTGTTTAGAGATAGATATATGATAATTAAATAATAATTAAAAATATGTTAATAAATATATACAATTGTATTATAAAAAATTAGTAATTATATTAAAATTAGTAATAATATCAAATCAAAATGATATGTAAAATTGGGAAAAGGATGATTGTCAATGTTTCACATAAATATTCTACCTCGCTATAACATATCACCATTTAAATTCTTGTGACAACATTGCATCATCACTTAAATTAATTCATAATTAAATATAAAAATTAAAATTAAGATGCTAAGGGATTAATATGAATAATAATTAAATATTGAAATAATTAAGTTACATTTAATGTGTCTACAAACTTTCTTAAAAATTAAATACATACAATTTAAGGGGAGAAGGTACAATAAATAATAAATTTATTAAAGCAAGCATATCATTCTCATTTAAGATAGTACACTTTGTATTAGAAATTAATATGACATTGTCCTGATGTAGGCTGAAATTTAAATACAAGTTAATCGTTAACATTATTAAATATTAATGAACATGAATAAATTTAAAATGAATTGATAAATATATAATATAACTACACCATTATACATATAAAAGTATCGAATGAACATCCATTATAAAATGTGTATTATCAACGTAGTTGCAAAATGAAATGCCCCCCCTTTTAAAATAAATTAACCATTGCGTATTATCCAGACAAGACCATCCTCCTCCGTACTGTACCATCTACCCACCCAACCGTCCTATAATAATTTTTTATTATTATTTTACAATTTTTAATTTTTTATAATTATTTTTATATATTTATTTTATATATTTTTTGTAATTTTTTACGCATGTGGTAATTTGTTTCTTAAGATCATTTAAGTACTAATTATATGTATATTAAAAAATACATGATTTTTTTCTGAAAACCATGATTTAATGCATCATAAATTAGTTTTTTAATATTGTGGTTAATTAGATGAGAAAAACATAAACACTTTATTCTATATAAATGAATAAGGATTATATTAAGATAAACAGAATTATGAAGACAAGATTTAAGTTTAGTAAATACATTAACTTTTCAGTTAATTCTTTACGTTTGTGATATGGATCAGTTATAGTTTTGTTTTCTTTTAATGTAATTTTAAGATCTAAAAACTTAATTGTATTGTTAGATAGGAGGTTTTACCTTAATTTTAAATTATTAGGATAGTCTACTGGGAATTGAGAAATATTAGTTTGATCAGTGGCAGATAAAATTATGTCATCAATATAACAATATAAATGTAGATTACTATTGGTAAAGTACGTTCATAGTGATATAAGTGTAAGTCAGATAATAAACTGGATGTACATCCACCTTGTGGCTTAGCAACGTTCTGTAAATATAATGTGTTATCTTGAAAAATATAATTATTATAGATAATGAAATTTGTTGAGTTTTAAAATAAGCTACATATATTCGTAAGTAGATACATAAATATATGTAGATTGATAGATGTAAATTGAGATATGGATATACTGTTTCTAAGCATATCTTTCCTCTGATCTCTCTTTATCGTTAATATATCACTGTCCACGACTAGGTCTATAACGACTACAAATACGGTTATAATTTTAATTACAATAATTTCTATAATAACAACTACTTTTTTTATAAACGTTGGCATAGTCATGGTCTTGTTTGTTTGTAATGTAAGCTTTAAAATTGATAGTTAGAATTAAAATAGCTTCAAAATTAATTTTCAAAAACATAAATTATTCATATAATTCTTGCGAACATTAAATTGTATTCTAAAAATATGTTTTTCAGAAATAAAAGTATATATATGGGACAGAATTATTTATTTAATAACATGTCATTTTTTTATTTTTTACTAACATGAAATGAAATTCTAGCATTTAAAATCCATACTTGAGTAGTTTGAATCAGCAAACGTTCGATGCTTATTTTTTGTCTTTTGTATTGATTTTCGAAGTTCTGGAAAAATATTTCTATCTCAACGAATAATATTTAAATTATTTACATGCTATTTTCAGAAAATTGAATAGGATTTTATAAATGTGCAAGCAGATATGTTTAAAACATGTTCTATTTTTAAAAATCACATTTATAAAGAATTATCTTCACATTAATGAATACATCTTATAAGAGAACTAACTTTATATATAATAAAAATCTTTCTATTTCAACGAATAATATTAAAAATTACTTACATATTATATAAAAAATGAATAGGATTTTATAAATGTGTAAACAGATATGTTTAAAACATATTCTATTTTTTCAAAAATCACATTTATAAGGAATTATCTTAACATAATAGATTCATTTTATAAGAGAAATTTAATACTTTCGGTTGTGTTTTGCAAGAACGCTTTTCCTTGTTCTTTTGTTCCTGACACAAATTTATAAATTTCAAAGAATTTGTTCTAATGGATTCTGAAATTTTGTTTTAATACATTATACAATTTGTAATTTTCAAGAATGGTTTTAAATGGCAACAGTGAACTTTCATGACGTATTATGTTTGACATTTTAAAATTTCATGATCTATTTTTGCCAATTTAAAGTAAGTATTATTATTTTTTTAATCATATTTAATATACGATTGCAATGATACAAAATATTTTTCATAATTATGGTAGGCAATGTTATGAATCAGTTTAAAGTTGAAGTTTAATACATGTGTCACTTTCATTCAGCAAAACTGCACAGTAACAATATTTTGAGGTAGTAATAAATTGTACATCTATAACGATTTTATAATCTGAATTTAACAGAGAAATTTAAAACATTGAATTATTTTTGGTTTTCTTGAAATATGATAATACCAACAAAATATTTCTTCTCACAATGAACCTTCAGTTTTTTTTTCTCGCTCTCTCTTTAATGATTGCAGAAACAATATTATGTGTTTTACAAAATCCACTTCAGATTACAATACGATCGTTCATATTTACAGAAGCTTATCTTGTTTACAGAGATTATAAGCAAGAAGCTGTCGGTACAGCAAGGAATGGTATTAACATTAATTCAAATTGTACAATGATTTATGTGACATTAATCAAAAGGATGCACCTAATCAGTAATATTTTATTTAACGCTATTGTCCAAAAGTGTTTGTTGTAAAAAATAAAACAAACTAGAGCAGAATTCATAAAAAACCTGTCATTTAAACAATCTTTTTTTTATCCCCAACGTAATAAATTTAAATTTCGTCCATATTTGAGTGATTTCGGAAAAAAACACTATAACATAAAGCTAGGAGAGTCCGCGCACATTTCAAATCAATAATAATAAAAAATCTAAATATTAATTTTTTACTAAAATGCATGAATATTTTTGACTTAATTTGTTTATTATGCATTTCCATTGTTATTTTGTTTTTATGCTGTAATTTAATAGAACAGCAGTAATAAAACCAAGAAAACTATTTTGCGCAATCTCTCCTTACAGGTTAGGAGGGATTGCGCACATGGGTAGGAGAGATTGCACACATAGGTAGAAGAGATTGTTATTAATAATACCTACAATTAATTTGTTAAAAATAATAATTGCACTTAATCGACATTGTTGAGTAAATATTATTGTATTATGAGTGACTATTAAAACCAAATATTAAATAATGAAAAAAGAAATAATTTTAACAACAGTTAAAGAAATTTAATTTAAAAATAAGATTAAAATACAAGAAAATGCAAGCCTTACTAAGATTACAAAATAAAACTAATCTACTTGATAACACGTTTAACTTGAAATTACTTCATTTTCATTTCAGCAGTTTCATTGTATTTTGTTTGCTAACTGAAGTTGCCGTCGTCCACAATCGATGCACTTATTGTTGTAAATCGTACATCTTTCGTGCAATCACCTGCACTTAGCAATACATTGAATCCAATCACTGGTCGAAGTTGTTTCCTGGTACAGTTCCAGACATTCGATGCACTCATTCTCATTGACCTTCGGGTTTTTTTTTTTTCTGCCACTTTTTTATCCCACTTTTTCTGGAAGCATCATATCTTCAGCTGTGTTTTATGCAGAGGCATCCTTCTTAAGTCTTTTTTTATGTATATTTTATGGATCAGCAATATTATTTGCACTCTGTTTCCTTTTTGATTTCGATGGAATTAAACTACTTGGAATAGGTGAAAGCTTTTCCCAAACATTGTATATGTTATTGGAAAATTTATTTTAGCTAACAAAATTAATTTATTAGCAAATTAATAGTTCATAAATTAGAAATATATATATAAATATTCAATTAATTTATTAACAAAATATTATTAATTTATTAACAAAAATATTACATAAAATTAATTTAATAACAACTGTATTATTAATTTATTAACAAAATGTTTATCTTCAAAAGTATTTTTTTTGCAAATTAATTTTTTGCCAAATTTAGTTTCGATAATTATGTGTATTTACAAAATTATTCCGAAATTGATTCATTCATATGTATCACACGTAATTTGCAATTCATGCAAATTTACCAATAAGCGGCGTAATCTCTCATAGCACTGAATATTTTGGGGAAATGCGTCATCTCTCCTAAGTAGCGCAAACTCTCCTATTATCGTAGGAGAGATTGCGCGAACTTTTATTTAACCTTGGCCACTTCTAAAATGAATTTTTTGTGTTCGAATACTTAGTCTAGGTTAGTATCTTATAAGAAATCGTTTAAGTTTAAAATATTTTGAACTACTGAGATTCTATAAAAATTCGATGAAAACAATTATGAAAGTTCAAGAACTTACTTTGGAAAAACAAAATAGCAATGCTTTATCTAAGACGCTCCAAACAATCAATGTGTACATTCGTGTAGGCGCTGCACTAATGCTGCTGTACAACTAGATGAATTCGTTGCGCGTGCAGGCTACTCCTTCCCGTCGAATCTCTTTGTGCTCGATTTCTCCTATCGCGTGATCTCTCCTTGCTTTACCTTATGTTTTTCCACGGTGATGAAATTTAAAGAATAAACGGTAGATTGGCGATAGTATTAAATTTATGAAAATTAATATTATAATTTTCTGTAAGTATTGCTATTATAATCGAAATAAATTTTAAAACGAACACCATTTTTATGAAGAATTTAGTAAATGGTTGCTCTAATATGTAAATACATTGGGAGGTAACAGGTTATTATGATTAATACCCAGATTAGATGAACACAAAATCAGCAAATTCGCATAAAAGGTCAATCCTTTTCTCATTTTGAAATGTATATATATATATATATATATATATGTGTGTGTGTGTGTGTGTGTGTGTGTGTATTTTATAATTTATGCATGTCATAGGCTAATTGAAAAATAACCATCCAATGATCAATTCAATCGAACCATAACCCGATACGAGGAGAAAAAATAATTTCCGTCAAAACGCAACCCGACTATAACCTGAAAATTTAATTTGAATTCAATCAAAATCCCGAACCCGAAAATTTTCCATAGAAATGGAACTCGATGGAGGAAATTCAAAATAATTTCCGTCGACATGCACCGACCAGAACATGAAAATTTCAAGTGAAGTGTACCCTAAACCCGATCCGGATCTGACAGAAAATAAAATTATGTTTAACCGTAATCAGAACTTTGCAAGATAAAGTATTTTCCGTCGAAATGCAACAGGACCAGAACCTGGAGATTCCATTTCAATTGAACCCAAAATCAGATCGGAATCTGAAAAAAAAAAATTCCGCCGAACCGTAACCTGGTCCAAAAAAGAAAAAATAATTTCGTCGACACGCACCGACCGTAACCTGGTCCAAAAAAGAAAAAATAATTTCGTTGACACGCACCGACCGTAACCTGAAAGCCAATCAGAAACTCCTTCCTAACTCAAAAAAAAATCTCCACCGAGCCGTAAATCGGCCTGAGAAAGACAAAATAATTTCCGTCGACATGCACCAAACAGCACCAGAAAATTACAATTTAAGGCTACCCTAAACCCGATCCGAACACCACCAAAAACAAAATTCCATCCAATCGTAACCCGATCTATCCAAGACAAAATAATATCCGTCGAAAAGCAACTCGAACAGAGCCTGAAAATTAAATTTGAAATTAACTGGAAACACGATTTGAACCCGAAAATAAATCTATCAAACCGTATCCGAGAAAAAACAAAATAATTTCCGTGAACACGCAGAACCAGTAACTGAAAATTCAAATTCAAATTTGTCGTAAGTCCGATCCAAATTCGAAAAAAAAAAATCCATCCAATCGTAAACTCATCTGTACAAGAAATAATAATTTCAATGGAAATGGAAATCGAGAGATCTGAAAACTTCGTTTGAATTTTTACTCTTAGTTGTTGCCTTCACTGCACATTTTTTGGGTTTTGTTCATCTGACGAAACCCTATTTGTCTCACTCCTCTGTCTGTCTGTCACAATGCCCGTTCTCAGAAAGTGTATATGTTGGAGACTTGGAATTTTGGATACTTATAGCTAAGCACCTCACATCAAACGACAAATAAAATTTTGAAAAGCCTTATACTTACCCGTCTGGGTCCTAGCTTCGTATTTTAAGCAATTTTTCTAACATCCACACTTTTCACCCGAAGGGCACTTTCCTAACTTTTGAGGTTACCACTTTGATCACTCTTTCATATTATGCACCACAACCTTACATATTTTAGTTCCACTTTTTACCGCCGTAGGATGCCTAACTATCTCAGGTGCTATGGGCCCGATCCCTTCGAATAATATATCTAAGGATATGTTGTAAAACAGACTTTCGTTCGGATAGAGGTTTGTTTGGAATAGAGTGTGCCTCCTGGTTGCGAATTGTGGAACTAACAGATTTTGCAAAAGGATAAAGTGTTTTGAAAGCAATATTAAACGAAACGCTTTACAATACCCCCAGAAAAAGTTTCACAAAACATTGCCATTTATAGAGGTAAAGAAAATATCTAGTTATACATATTAAAATACGCATAACAAATTTGAAAACCAGATGTCAACAATTACCAACTATAAGCTGAAAGGTACTCCTATTATTTTGTTCAGCACTATATATGATTTATAGATTTATATATTCTACTTTACTTCCTTCTAAGCTAAAACTTTGTATATTACGAAAACGCATAATACAGTTGAAAATTCACCTTCAGCGATTTCTATCAATTTATGAAAAATTACATGATTTCATTTGTACAGTCGAATACATTAGCAACAAATTTTTATGCCTACCACATGTTAAGATTACGTTTTATTCTGTAAAAACACGTTTAAAACTACTAAAATCGCATTACCAGAAATTATCACCAATATGCGTTCATTATCCAATTCTTTGCATTCTCTTTTATATATACTAGCTGTTTAACCTGCTCTATGCACGGACGTTAAAACCAAAATTAAAAATAACTATTCGATTTAGTAAAATATTTTTGTAGTACTGTGCCTTTTTTTAAATGAAATTTAATTTATCATGTTATTATGGCAGCATGATGGCAGCAGACGAGAAAACGATATCTTTGCAATATCTTTGGAATAAGGGAATAAATAGAATAAAAATTTTTGTTGCTGCTTGTGATAAAATGTGTTTCTTTATTTTTAAAAATTTGTAATAATTAAGCGCAATTAAATAATCTCTAATTATTTGCATGTGAGGTAAAAGAATTATCTTGATACCCGCTAGATATTCCTAGAATTACAGCGTGTCGTATGTAATATGTATATCTTTAATTATTTGCATGTGAAGTAAAAGAGTAATACCCACTACAGCTTTTTAGTATTGCAGATGCAGCGTGGCGCACGTAATATGCAAAGCGTCTTGCATATTATGATCTTGCATATTATGAAAGATAATTGTTGTGGTAATAATTTTGTTGTGGATTTTTAATTTTTGGCAACTGTTATAAAGAAAAATGTTTCAATTTAATCGGAAATTGCAGTTAAATTGGTGTTTTTTTATTAATTAAAAATTAACTACAAGTTATTTCGATTCCGGATTACTCCAGTTGCCTCGGCCGTGTTTTAATACACATGTACGTAACATTTCACAATTTTGATTTCCAAACTGTGGATTTGTATAGCATTACAGAGAGACAGACAAATTTTCATAGACTTTTAATTACAATGAAGTCTTTCTAAATATTGTTAACATGGAAGGGCAAAATTCCATTTTGAAAAAAAACTTTAAGATATTCACGCTCATTCTAAGGTCATTCTTAGGTTCTTTCGAACCATTTTGCGTAGCTCTGTATATGATCACTAGCAAACCCCGCGGCTTTGCTCGCGTAATAGTTGAAATATGCCAAGTGATATTTGCATGACTATTTTTTATTAGAGAAACACTTTTGAAATAATTCAAAAATTACAAATTAAGCCACAGTTTGACTTAACTTCATTCTAAAAATGCAATAGACAGAAATGAGATTTTAATTAATAATAAGAACTAAATCTAATTCCAATTAAATGATAATTTAGAAAGTATTTTCAAACTTTTATGCTCATTTCATACGCTTATTTCAGTATTCATTTGAAGTTTTGATTTTTTTAGAAACCATCTTAACACATTTACATCTTAAAATTAATCATCATTTCAAATTCCAAGCTTTTGCCTAACAGTCTACCACCTCTCTGGAGTTAGTGGCACCGACATAAAATGCCGAAACAGAGTTGAAATAGAATGTCTTGAAACATGTTGAAACAGAGACCGTCACCATTAATTTGCCAAAATTAACCTTGAATGCAGTTGGCATTTCCTAATATTCTATAGAAAACGGAATTTAGATGTTTTTAAAGTCTTTCTTGTTGTTCCTGCCAACCAGGTGGTAGTGACACCGGCATAAAATACACCCCGTATAGGATCAGGGACTATCACTCTTGATTCGCAACCAATAATTTATGTAATCGGTTTATTATTTCCTGAGATTGCATAGAAATGGTAATTTAGGGCTCTTTTAGAATGCTTTTCGCTCCTCCCCTTCGCTTCACCCCTTTTTAATTTCGAATTTATTTTCGACTGTTCTTAGAGGACATTTATATTTTATAAGTAACTACCGTGCTATATTTAAAGTTTCTAGCCTCTTCAGTACCGCAGAAAGCGCAATTTAGAAAGTTTTTTTGCTCCTGCAACCCTCGACATAAAATATAGCTTATGTGTGAGCAAGTTATATCACCATCAATTTGCAACCATTATGTTTGGAATCTGTTTCGTATTTCATACGATTGCATAAAAATCGTAATTTAGAACGCTTATAGATCGCTTTTCGCTCATTTCGTCCTTTTAAATTTGGAATTTTCTTTCGGCAATTCTTAGAAAGCATTGCATCTTTGAAGTAATTACCATTCAATATTTAAAATGTTATACCCCCTCAGTAACACAAAAAAAACCGCAATTTAGAACATTTTTTGATCCTGTAACCCCCAGGTGGTAGTGACAACAACGTAAAATAATGGCTATGCTCGAACGGGGACTGTCACCGTCAATTTGTAACCATTCCTTCTGAAATCGGTTTATATTTCTTGAGATTGCGTAGCAATCGCGATTTAGAACAATTTAGAACGCTTTTCGTTCATTTTCACCCCTTTTAAATTTCAAAATTTTAAGGAACTCTTCTAAGAGAGTATTAACATCTCATAAGTAATTACCATGTCAAATTTCAAGTTGCTAGCCCCTATCACAAAAATCACAATTCAGAACGTTTTTTAAAATGCAACCGCAAGGTGGCAGTGACAACAACGTAAAATATAGGCTATGTTCGAACGGGGACTGTCACCATCAATTTGAAACCATTACTTCTGAAATCGGTTTATATTTCCTGCGATTGCGTACCAATCGCTATTTAGAACGTCTTTAGATCGTTCATTTTCACCCCTTTTAAATTTCAAATTTTTAAGGAACTCTTCTCAGAGTATTTACATCTCATAAGTAATTACAATGTCAAATTTCAAGTTGCTAGCTCATTCACTATCACAAAAATCACAATTTAGAACCTTTTTAAATGCAACCACAAGGTGGTAGTGATGTCGATATGAAATAGATCCTATAATAGAGCAAGGGCAGTCATCATCAATTTTCAATCATTACTTTTGAAATCGGTTGGGTGCTTTCTGAGATTGCGTAGAAATCACAATTTAGAACGTTTTTCGTTCATTTCTACCCATTTTACATTTCGAATTATTTAGGAAATGTTCTTAGAGATCATTTATATCTCATAAGTAACTACCATGCTTAGTTTCAAGTTGCTATTCCCTGCAGTATTACAAAAAACTCAATTTAGATCGTTTTTTGCTCCTTCTCCCCTTTAAGGGTAGTGGCACCGACTTGAAAAACAGCCTATGTTGGAGCGAGAGTTGTCACCATAGTTTTCACACCATTATTTTTAAATCGGTTCGGTACTTCCTGATATTGCGTAGAAATCGGAATTTAGAAATTTTTCGCTTATTTTCACAACTTTTAAATTTAGATTTTTTAGGAAATGTTCTTAGAGATCATTTGTATCTTATAAATAACTGCCGCACCTAATTTCAGGATTCTAGGGCCTTCAGTAACACAAAAATCGTAATTTAGAACGTTTTTTGCTCCTGTAACCCATAGGTTGTAGTGACACCGACATAAAATAGAGCCTATGTTGGAGCAAGGGCTGTTTTCTTCAATTTCCAACCATTAATTTCGAAATAGGTTAGGTGATTTCTGAGATTGCGTAGAAATCGCCATTTAGAATGCATTTTAGAACACTTTTCGCGCATTTTCACCCATTTTAAATTTCGAATTTTTTAAGAAATGTTCTTAGAGATCATTTATATCTTATAAGTAACTACCATTCCAAATTCCATGTATCTGGGACCTTCAGTAACACAAAAATTCGCAATTTCGAACGTTTTTTTGCTCCTGCACCCTTTTTTAGGGGTAGGGGCACCGACATAAAATGTAGCCTATGTTGGAGCAAGAGTTGTCACCATCCTTTTGACACCATTATTTTTGAAATCGTTTTGGTACTTCCAGAAAATGCGTAAAAATCGCCATTTAGAACGTTTTTTAGAACGCTTTTCGCACATTTTCACCCCTTTTTAATTTCGATTTTTTTAGGAAATGTCCTTACAAATCATTAGTATCTTATAAGTAACTACCATTCCACATTTCATGTTTCTAGGCCCTTCAGTAACACAAAAATCGTATTTTTAGAACGTTTTTTTGCTCCTGCACTCCTTTTTGGTCAGTGGCACGGACATAAGATATAGTCTATGTTCTAAGTTGGACTAACACCATCATTTTGATACTATTACTTTTGGAATCAGTTCGGTAGTTCCAGAAAATGCGTAAAAATCGCCATTTAGAACGGATTTTAGAACTCTTTTCGCGCATTTTCTCCCCTTTTTAATTTAGATTTTTTTAAGAAATGTCCTTAGAGATAATTAGTATCTTATAAGTAACTACCATTCCAAATTTCATATTTCTAGGTCCTTCAGTAACACAAAAATCGCATTTTTAGAACGTTTTTTGCTTCCGCACCCCCCTTTGGGGTAGTGGCACCGACATAAAATATAGCCTATGTTCTAAGTTGGGCGAACAACATCATTTTGATACCCTTGCTTTTGGAATCGGTTCGGTAGTTCCTGAGCTTATCTCCGACAAATAAACAATTTTTTCCTCTTTATAATATGAGTATAGATTAGAATTTATAATCACCATGTAGTATGCCAAAACTAAGGTAAATTTAAAAACGCATACTATAGCTGAAAATGCACTTACAGTACCTGTCTAATTCATGTTATATATAAAGATAATTATCATTTGACTACTGATATACAAAACATTTAATTGAAAATCAGGAAGTTAACAATGTTTAAAAAATAATTAAATGCAGAGAAATTAAAAATATTTTCAAAAAATGACTCTAATTCTTGCTAAATATTTACACCTTCTAAATATATAAAGATAGACAAACAACAGACAGAAAAAACAGATCCATCAGATCTTTAAATAATTAAAACATTCTTTTAAAAAAGATTTTTTTAATGCTAATTCACAATTATATTAAATAAAACCACGTATTTTCTTTCTTTATTATTGTATAAGAATGCCTGAATTCGAAAAATTTCTATTATAACTAGGCTGCTATATTTTGCATAATTAAATTAAAAGAAGTTGCTACTGTATATTTTTTAGACAGATATGAAGTTAGAAATGGAAGTCCTTTATATTATTGGCTCGTTTTATAGAGGTTCTTAAAGACGAACATGATAATCGCCCTATGTGATGCATGAATATTAGTTATGTCTTCGCGTACTGGAGTCAGCAGAAAATGGTGAAAATTTTAAACATTTCTCTGTTTAAAAAAATAAGCCTCTTTCAGACGAACGAAAACAACCACAGTAATATTTGCAGTGATATGTTAAATAGTTATGCCCATATCAGATAGGTATCAGAATTTGATGAAAAATGAACGCCCAGTGCGAAAAGTAAAATACCTCGTTGGCGGTCGGTCTTGACGGCAAGGATTCGTAGCTTTTTTTTCATGAAGCAATATATATGTCGGTCCAGAATAAACAGTTCGGCAGCTATATAACGATAAAAAAAATAAAGAACCAAGTTTTTCAAGCATTATTCAATTCCTACTATTAGTTCACACTCTCCCTATAATTATTTATTTATTTATTTATTTATATATCTTGTTCAAATTTTCAATCTTTAATAAAATACTTATTATTCATCCTATCAGGTTGAAATAAATTTTTTAAACTTGTACTGGATGACAATTGATTTTAATACAGTTTTTTCAAATATTAATTCATTAATTAAATTTGAATTAATTAATTTTAGTTTTACATAGGAGACAAAATGCCGGCCATTGGTTATTGAAGCATTTAATGGATCTTCATATCTATAAGGGGGGTTACCATAGGAAGGGACCCTGTTCTGTCGCCAAATACCGCCAAGTTTGTCGCCAAAGTGGCGATATCTCTAATATTTCGCCAAATTCCGATAGACTTCCATTATAAACCTACTTGCTTATAGAAAATCAACAAATTGAGATATTTTAATGCAACAAACACTAATATTAGCTTAAGGGATTATATTAAATTTTTCTTTGATGACTTAAGCAGGAATTGACTTTTGAAACAAAATTTTTAAATTACTTGTTTTTATATTTTCTTCATTTTTCAATGCTAGAATAAAATAGGTGAATTTAAAGTAATAAATGGATCATATGTATTATATAGCATATCTAGAGAAGAAGCTGAAATAATCGTCTTCGTAATTTTTTTTTGTAAACTTTTGAAATTATAGCTCAAACTAAAAATATGTATTTCAAAAGTCTCATTTGCTTAATTTTGTAGATATGATTCGATTATTTTTTTAATATACAGTCATTCTACTTTCCATAAATTTCTTCCGTAAGTTATAAGTGGCATAGGGAACATATACAGTACTAAACAGTAACATTCCTATTGATGTTCAAAATGCTAGTTTAATATTAATATTTAGGCGACCCTTGATGGCAAAATAAACTTCACACAATTATAAAGAACTTCGTTTTTTTTTGTGAATAAGAAACGTAATTGTACGCATATTTGGATTTTTTGTGTGCTGTATTTTAGACTTTCTTAACAGAAATTCTTTGTTGCTAATCTATCAGTTAAAACTAGACCTCGCATTGCAAAATAATATACTATCATTTAAAACATAAAACACAGTCCATCCTAATAATTTTATAAATTAAAAGGAAAATACCATACTAAAATACACAATCGTTACTATGCAATAATTTTACAAAGAGTAAAACTCAAATTATGTTTATAATTCTTTGTGTATCAATGCAATTTCGCAATAATGTTGCGACTATGATAAGATATAATTATTCACAGCTTAGTCAATTTTATTTGTTTTGTTTTTTCTGTATAACTATGTATACAATTCCTTAAAATAATTCTTAAGATTCATAGACACACGTTTAAAAAATTTGCATGTACAAAATTTGTAATTCAATGGGTCTC
Source organism: Maratus speciosus (assembly GCA_963932465.1). NCBI lineage: Eukaryota > Metazoa > Arthropoda > Arachnida > Araneae > Salticidae > Maratus > Maratus speciosus. Next base: position 68,319,140 of record OZ010790.1, read on the forward strand.
AGGACTCTTAGAGCGTCAAAATTTCGAAAATAATTTCTTTTTAGATGTTAAACTCCTATCACTTCGGAATATTTTGATATGTTTTCTTAAAATTCCCATTAGAGCAAAAGTTTTGGCTTTTAGAATTATACCCGTTCCATAGTTAAAGTGCATTTTCAGAAATTATGATGTTATTTTTCTTCAAATGACGTTTATAGGCATAACGCGCCTGATATCGCAAAAGCTTCTGAATATTATTTCATGAAAATGTCAAAACATATGCATCATTTTGGTCTGTATAAACTGAACCTAAAATTTCCTTTTTATTGTTCAAAAAATATTTTTAGGTGATTATACTGTTGAAATTTTCGAAATTTTGCTATAGCTAAAAACAACGTTGTATTAGAAATATAAAACTGCTTGCAATACAAATTTATTTAGGATCAGGTTAATTATTGTAATCGGAAGTATATGTAGACACCAAAATTTTCATTCTAATTGCAAAATTTATTTTGTAACCTTGCACGTAAGTGGTCATACCAATTTTCTACTCGTCAAATGTCTCATAGTTTGGAGCCCCCTATGAAAGATAATGGTGCATCTTGCAAGTTTTTAAATACATGAAATGAAAGAACATACGTATATCTTTTATTCCAATAAAAATTGTGTTTTAAAATTATATACATTGTAAGATATTAAGTGTTGAAAATGATCGCTTTTCTTCATTTTTTTCCAACTTTAAGAGTCCTGAGACCCCTTAAAATTTCCGAATTCTTCATGTTCTTCAGGACTGAGGGGATGGCAAATTTAAAAGGAAAAAAAATCGAAAATATAAATCTCATCTTAAGAAAATATTTTTTAATAGTAAGGTTTCCTATTTTTGTAAATGAAATGCACCAACATTACTGCAGTAAACCACGTAAAAAAAAAATAATAATAATAAAGAAAAGAAAAATCTCGTCCACTGAATTAAATTTATTCCTTAATCTACTTAACTTAACACTTAACATAAAATAAACCATATTTAAAGTTAAAATTATACCGTAAAACAAAAATAATAATGACATGTCAGAATAAACCAGCAGCATTAAAGAAAACCTTTTCTTAAATAAAGATCGATTAAAATATATTTAAAAAAAACTGCTCTAAATAATTTGGAACATTAACAAAATGAAAGGTTTCAAAATAAAGTGACAAACATTTTAAGTGACTTCTTTTGAATTCCTACAAAGTGCACATTTAATATTTGAAATTGACTTTCCTCTTTAAACTTATCTTCGTAAAAAATTATCTGTCTGACATTAAAAATACAATTATGTTAAACAGATTTTTCTCCCTTGTTTCTCAGAAATTTTATTTGCCCAAGAACAAAAACGTCTAATAAAAAACATCAAACAATCCAGAGAAAATTAAATAATTAATTTAAAGAATCTTAATAGAAAAATCTGTCAGGGTGTCAATTCTTTTCTTACTATACAACAATATTAAAGAAAACATTTTTTTTTCTCCAAACTTAAAATATAACATGCAAATTTAAATGACAAATCAGAATTAATTGAAAATACTTTCCAACAAACATTTATTTAGTTATAGGAAAAAAAATCCATTAAAATAAATTGTTCAAAATAAATCGGAATTTAGTAACTACGATATCATTTTACCTAAATCTAAATGTTATTTTGAATGTGATTAAATAGTAAATATTTTTAATTAAATGTCTTTATTTTTAGCATAGATAAATAAAGTTATCGATTTTTTTTTTATATATATTAATTCCTTTAACACTGTGGGAGTTTTAAGAACAATAGCTTTTAAAAGTGTCTCAAAGTACAACTTAACACAAAATATCGTTTTTACAATGAAATCGTTAAGTAAAACAATATGAAAAGTGATGTAAAAGAATAATCTAAGTTTAAGAAAAATAAAATTCTTCTAAAAAGATGATTCTAAATATGTCCCACTAAAGTAACTGCGATTTCACATTAATCATAAAAAATTGTACCAGTGTAGGCACGATATCCATCGTTATTAAAATTAAGAATTAAAAGCAAATATGTTTAAATGCATCTTTTTTCTTCTATATAAATAGTTCAGAGGAGTGATTTTGAATTACCGTCTTTAGGTGCGTTCGTAATTATATAAATACGTAGCACTTATAGTCGTCGTTCTGTCCGTCTGTCTGTCTATCCTTCCGTCTGTTCGTATATAACAGAGCAAAAACTGCCCAGCCGAATGGTCTGAAATTTTAAAATTACAATCGATTCAAAATTTTGTCGAGCCATTTCAAATTTTATGAAAATCAGATGTATAGTTTAATTAAATGGACAATATTTTTTTTTTCCGTTACATTACGGCCAGTTGAAAAAAACATACTTCAAGTACATTATAATAATGTTACAGCCTTTCCAACAGAATGAAATTCATATGCACTTATGAAGTGCACTAAAATATACATTCAGTACAATACGCGGTGCAAAAAATATTTATAAAATTAGTTATAGTACGAACGCACCGCATTTGCCACGTTTGACATGCAAGTTCCAAATTGTTACATATGGAAATTTTATTTCCATTCTAATTGCCATTTAAGTCCATTACAAGATACTAAGTTGATACATGATGAATTACAAGTTGTTAAGTGATAATCTATAAACAAAGAAAAATCGAATAATGATTATTTTAGTAGCAATTGAACTATCACGGTTACGGCCACAGAGAGAACAGTTTTACATTTTCAGTTGACTGCACATACTTCCTCGCTTCACAGAGTATTATAAAACGAAAATAATTCCAAATAATGTTGACACTTTATCTGCAACACTAAAAATAGCTATTTTAAATCATCGCAAATGAAGTAGTGTAGCGGCTTGACTTATTTTTAGAAAGCGAGCTTTGTAGTATAAAATATATGTGTAAAAATGTCTCTATCATTAGTACTAGCAGAATGCAGTATTTGTAATGTTATGGAAGGTACTTTTGCACTAATATTAATGTGGATATTTATATCAAATTGGCTTCTTAATATTGTTTTTTACATATTGTTTTACTATTTTTTAACCAATAATAGTTTCAATGTTTTCCATTCAAATATATCTTTATAAGATGTGAATGAAATAGATAATCGCCCAAAAGATATTACTTTCTATCTTTTGTACAATACTGGGGATAGAAAATTCACTGAAATTTTAATATATTTAAATTAAATGACAGATATTGAATGAAGTTAATTTGTAAATCACCAAATACATTATTTTGAAATTTTTTTAAGTTTTTTGTCTTATTTTCGTATTTATTTGAAAATAATAAATAGAGAAAAATATATAAAGTATAGATGCTGAAACGTAAAATTACAATTACTTGCAATAAAGTATTTGGTATTTTATTTTAACAAATTATGACTTTACTGCGAAAATTACTAACAATTATAATTATTCTTGGTATTAAATTACTAATAAAATTACTAATAGTTGTAATTAGTACTAATTGCAATTAGACTTATATTAATTCACTATATTACATAAAATATACAATGTGTGTCTGGGGATTTCATCCATTTTGATTTTGCTTGAACTTACACAATTTAGAAGAGAAATGAAGTTACATACGCAAGCACAGCTTCGTAATATAAAACAGTATATCGTCAAATGATTGAAATTGAAGATATTAATGATCGACATGAAATGCATTGAAAGGAAATAAAAGAAAAGGGAAATAAGAGATGCAGAAGCAAGTTATCATATTTCTATCAAAATATTTCTATTAAATAAAAAAAAACAATTTTTACAACAGGAAACATAACTAGTAAATCTGCACATCAAGAGTCTCGACGTCAGCTTTGCAAGTGATTTTTTTAACACACCTTGCGTAATATTGAACTTCTTACAAACCGCAATTAAAAGTTTTCAAATTACATAAATATTTATAAGAATAAAAAATATTTCGTAGTTTTCAAATATTAGAAGCATTAAATTAAACACGTTGTTATGTAATGATATTAGATAATAAAGCACATTTCTTCAGGGGGCTCTGCCCCCCCCACCGTACTCTCATTAAATTTACATGTGCAATTTCCTATGTATTGTGCTAATGTTTATGGTATATCTCAGATTATTTTTTACAGTGTGATTTATAAGGATAAGCAACAGTTTGGATAGGCTTTTATATTATCGTAATATCCCTACTTACGACGAATCTTTCTTCGTAAAATAAAGAAACAATTCTGGGAGAATACTACTGCTACAAGTATATTAGGTGGTATTTGTGAAATTTATATATGTATTCAAATTCATTGCATCCTACATGACTTTAAAAAACGTCCATCATAACAAAAGTATTTAAAATCTCTACTTTTAAAAATGATAAAACACTTGTTCAGTTTTAAAGATAAAAGAAATGTGGATGAAAATCCGGTTACCAAACTTCGATTTACAAACGTGCCTCTCATATACATATCTTCATTCATAGCTTCTGAATGTTAAAATCTGAATTTTGGTACTGGTGGACAGAAAATATAAACTGTCTTTCGATATTTTATTTCTTAGCTTTAAATGTAAGATTCGAAAGCAATTGTCTAGGATCTTGGTTTAATGTTTTTATCTATTTATCTTATCTCCAAATATTTCAAATTGTTTCTCAACTTAAAATTCCAGTAGTGCTTACAATAGTTTCATCTATTTTCCTGTCTTCCATAAAAGAATTAAAAACTAATTCTTACCCATGTACTTATATACTCAATATGTTAATCTCTTTAATAAAAAGCAACGCGTTGCTGACGAAGGGGGACGACTTTTTCTCTAATCGTTGCCACAGATTAATCTCGAAAAATGAAACATTTGAAGTTACTGAAAACATTAATAGCTCGAAAGTATTTGCCAGAAAATTGATAGACAAACTGAGTTAGAAAGGTAGAAAAATTGTATTTTTCTTGATATAAATTTCAAATCTAATGTCTATACAGTTTTTAAAATATTGAATTTAAAAAAATATTAAATTTTGCAATGGACTACCATAGCTAAACCGTCGCGCGTAAAAAGATAATGATAACAGCAATGTGTCTTGACGTGTATACTAGCTATAGCACGAGCCACAATTATTCTGTTAAAATATAAAAGTGAATTATGATGTCACGGGTGCATGACTTTTATTTGATTCTCGACAAATACTAGATGGGCCATTTCTTTTTAGTTGTGAATAATGTAGTTTATTTCACGTATGACCTCATATTTAAAACGAATATGTAGTTAATGCATGGCTTTTACAGGAGAAAGTGATATCATGAAGGGCTTTTCGGGATTTTACATCTCTTTAAAAAAAGAAATTCAAGAATCAAAACTACATTTGTCAAGAATCAAAACTACATTTGTTTAGGCTTAGGAAAATGTTTTTGAAATACTGGTATAAAAGCAAAATTTCTCAACGCTTTCAATACATAAAAAAGAGAGCTTATTTGCGCGAGATTCATAATGCGTACGGTGTTAAATTGTAAAATTGATTTTTCTAATCTAACATGTTTATACCCCCAGAAAACGCCAGGTATATCAGCTAGTAATTGTATAAAAAGATGTCGCCAGACCTATTGATTAGGGTGGAACTAAAACAACGAAATTTCGAATTTTTTATTCTAATAGTGAATTTATTTTCGGTTTTTAACTCCATAAAAAGAAAACATTTTTTTTCTAATATTAAAATAATATTTTCTAGTTCATCAAAGCGTCTGATTTTCCCTGAAAAACGAATAAAATCCAATAAGTGCATTAAAAATATTTTAAGCTTATTAATAAGTTTATAATTTTCAAAATTAAACTAATTAAGTTTTAATGTAATGTAATAAATATAATAATTATATTTGAATATCAGGGAGAAGATGGCCCCAATGTATTTAACCTTCGATGAAGCCAGCGTAGCAGTGATCTATGACAGCGATGAATCCAATATCACTAGCGATGAAGCCAGATTTAAGTTTCTCTGATTTATTTGTTTGGGAGACATAACAAGTTAGTTTGAATTAGCGAAGAGTGGTGTTTATGTTTTAGCAGTTTCGTCGATTACTTTTTAATAAACAGCCAGTGTCAAATGTGGGAATGTCTGCTAAGGTGCCTAAAACTAGAATTTTGTTAAAGTTTTTTGTGTTTCGTATAAAGCAAAACAATCAATATTAGATTGTCGCTATTTTCCAACATCTGAAGATGTTAAGAAATATTCTTTATGGGTTGAATTTAACTTAAAATCTGATAGCTGGAATGTGGAACACACTGTTTTTGAAATATCTAACGCTGTTGCTGAGACAATTAAAAATTTGTTCCTGAGAGCTTCAATTCCGATGGTTCCTGATTCATGAATCGTAAAAATGATTACAAATTATCATGATAAATGTCAAAATTTGAAATAGAAAATATTAAAAGTACCAAGAATAATCCCACATTCAATGTAAAATGTTAGGTAATCATCCAAAAGCATTTTATTTGTGTAAATGTACTATATATCGTCGTGTATCAGAACTAGAACGTAACTTTCTCAAGGGGAAACGAAAAGAAAAGATGATGGCAATAGGATCAATAAATATAAAAACTACAAAGAAAATTATGTGCTGTGTAGCAAAACTGGAAAAAGAAATATGAAGGAAAAAAATATTTTAAAACAAAAAGTGATGTTCTGATGAATGACTCGCCAACTGAAGAAGATAGTTCAGAAGTTGCAATCGGTAGCTCTGCTAGCCCTGAATTTGGCAATCAACCAGTTGAAATAGCTGGACTATTACGTAGAACTGCCAGTATTATTGCAAATGACACCTTAGAAGATATGTGTATTTCTTATGATAATAAAGAAAAGGTAATTGGCAGAAGGACTTCAAGAAAGCAAAGAGAAAAAGGAGCAATTTGAAATAACAAGAAAGACGAAATGAGTGAGTTTTGGAAAGTTCCTATTTTGAGATGGCAGAAAGAATAACACCATGATAACTGAAGCAAAAGTATATCAAAAAATGATTTAAGAAGAACACATGGTCTTAGTTCAAAAACCAGGATCAAAATACATTGGTCATATTTCATTGACATCTTCCTTTGCTATCGATATCTATCTTATTAACATCCGTGCGCGTATCTTTGTAACAAAAATAAAATAAAATAAAATAAAATAAAAATAAAAATAAACACGGAAACCAAAAAGCACAGGGCTACGAAATTCGGCGCACGTGTTGCTTGTAGGAGGCCCATGAACGATTGGGTCAAAAAAATCGAAAATTTTAAATATATTTTATTTTTTTTATTTATTTATTTCATTTTTGATGAATTTTGGCCTTTTATATGTTCAAACTGTACTCGCGCAGGTTCTAACCAGTTCTGAATGTTTACTGAATTGTGATATGAACAGATTACACACGCCGCACTGCAATAGTAAGAAGATGTAGAGGGTATTACGATAATTCTTTTACCTCACATGCAGATAATTAGAGATTATTTAATTGCGCTTAATTATTATCTTTTTTAAAGAATAAAGAAAACATCAACATAAATTTTAATTCTATTTATTACTTTATTCCAAAGATGCAGTTTTATCGTCTACTGCCATAGCAACATTAATAAATTAAATTTCGTTAAAAAATGCACAGTAGTAGAAAAATATTTTTCGACATATACACTTTACGTGCGATATGCTGAAACAGTAAGGGGATGTAGCGGATATTACTATAATTCCTTTACCTCGCATGCAAATAATTTCATTAATATTTAATTGCCATTAATTATTACCTTTTTTAAAAAATAAAGAAAACATTTTATTGCAAATATCAACAATTTATACTTTATACTTTACAACTTCATAACTTTTTATTCCAATTATTCCCTTACTACAAAGATGTAGTTTTGTCGTCTGCTGCCATCGCAACATTATAAATCAAATTTCATTTTTAAAAAAATGCACAGTAGCAGAAAAATATTTTTTTCTAAATCGAACAGTTATTGAACAAATTAACACTTTAACACGAGAATTCTTTTTTCTTATTTATTTTAAACTTGTTTGTAATCGCGTTTTTATGCTATTTTTCGTTTCATATTCGATTATTATTTTTTTAAATATTTGAACATAACCATGGAAATTGAAATTTTCAAAATAAGATACTTATGCGCAAAAAGACAATTACTGCAATTCCTCACGAAAAAAGAGGGCTATAAGGCAGCGTGAAAGGCGAGCTAATGAGACAGAGGAGGAAACTGCTGCCAGAAGACTCGTCGTGGCAGAAAGAAACAGGGAAGGACGAATGGCACAAACGGAGGAAGTAGCTGCTTTAAGAAGATATGAATCTGCACTGCGAGCTCAACAAATACGTCACGATGAGGGTACCCAAACAATGGCTGTGAGGGAAAATCGTTTACAAGCCATTGCTTGACGTCGAAGAATGAATAGTACAAATAATGTCGGAAGATGCGGGTTGCACCCAACGGTTGAAGAACAACAATGCGGTCATTTGGACAATGTTTGCATTAAGTGTAGTGCATTTTTTTTCAATTGAGAGAAGAATACAAGAGGGAGTTATACTCACTGTTGTCACAACGGCAAATCAATTTTAGAACCTCTTCAACCTTATCCAGATCAGATGAGACAGCTTATAGATGGCAGTGATATATCGTCAACTCACATTGAGGAACACATAAGGTCATATAACAGTGCGTTGTCTTTTGCCTCTGTGGGTGCTCATGTTATATCGCTCTCAGGTGCCGGCCTATATTGTTTTAGAATCCATGGACAAATTTATCATAATTCTTCTCCTCTTCATCCATCTGAAGTAGGTTAGGAAAAATATTCCCAACTGTATGCATTGGATTTTGATATAGCACTGTGGCAACGTATGAAGATTAGAGAAAATTTAAAATGTAAAGAAGAAATCATGAGAAGCTTGACGATGTTATCAGGTGAGTTAACTCTTGTGTACATGCTTTTCAAATGCTTCATGAAATGGAAGAACGAGTCATCGCAAAACAAGGACATGGAGCGGACCAGCATCGAGGCAGATACATTGCACAAAAGCCAAATGAGATAGCCATGGTTTTCCATAGTTCGGATAGTGCACCACTTACCAATAGGGATATCTGCATTAATCCGAAGGGGAATAAATGTGTAGAATAAACGCCCTGAATCCTAATTGTGGCTCCATGAGTTATGTTTTAATTCTCCCACATGGCGAAAAATGGTTGGAATGTGGATGCAGGATGTTCTCAACTTCAATTTTACAGTCACAGATTGTCAGTGAGAACGAATGTTTTCAATCCCATGCTTTATGTTGGAAAAATCTTGAATCAGTATTGCGTCGATGCTTATGTCAAGGTTGAAGGAAACCGATTGAATTACATCTGCTATAACCAAAAAACATTAAGAGTAGTATCTTATTTAGGATTAGCAGATGACCTTAATGCTCTAGAAGAAAAATCTGGTTTGAAACCAGGTGTAATGGTTATTTTCCATCTACATTCAGAGGAATTCTCAGGGCGATGCAGCAAAATTATGCGATGGCCTTAGTTAGAGAAGCCTGATATTTTTGCCACCCTAACGTGCAATTCAAATTGACGAGAAATCAAAGGGAAACTTTTCCCAGGACAAAAGCCTCATGATCGTCCAGATTTAGTGGCACGCGTTTTCGATATGAATAAGAAAGCAATGTCGAATGATCTTAAAAAGAACGGCATTTTGGAACGCACAGTCACAGACATACATACATGTTATTGAATTCCCAATGAGAGGATTGCCAGGCATGTACCTTTTACTCTTAACTGATGATGATAAGATAAGATATCCAGCCACTATTGACACCATCGTCTGTGCTGAATTACCTGATCCACAACGGAAAATGGATTGCACGAAATTGTCAAGGCTACGATTATTCACGGAACATGCGGCGTCATAAATCCAAAAACTCATCTTGCATGAAAGACGGCGTTTCCTCAAAGGGCTATACAAAGAAGTTCAGAATTGAAACGGCTGAAAATATTGATGATTACACAATGTACAGACGGTGTGATGATGGTAATCACATAATGATAAAAGGAAATGTCCTAGACCAACCGGTGGGTTGTTCCTTATAACCCATACCTCACAAAGAAATATAACCCCCATGTTAATGTCGAAATATGCAGCTCTTTTAAATCAATTAAGTACATTTTAAGTATGTATACAAGGGTCATGATTGTTCAAAAGTTGTTTTTGAAAATAACGGTGAGAGATCTGTTTTGTGGGATGAGGAGAAGAGTTATATAAATGCACGATATGTTTCGGCATCAGAGGCAATGTGGCGACTGTTTGAAAACCCCATGCAAGTCGCATGTTATTATTAGATTGACGGTGCATCTACAAGACATGCAATCTGTGTATTTTAGGGAAGTGGAAGAACATGAAGCTTTTGAAAGAGCAAGAAATAAAGACACCATGCTCACTGTTTGGTTTCTACTTAACAGGTCAGACCCTTTAGCAAACATCTAGACAGAAATTCTCTAGCAATTTCTGTCTATTTGGAATTCTGTATAGAGAATTCCAAATGCTTTGGAATTCTCTATACAGAAATTCCAAAGCATTTTGTATGGAAAGGCAATGTGCGGCAAAGGCGTGTTAGATTAGGTGACAACATAGTATCAAGGATGTATTCTGCAAGCACAAAGGATATTATGTTATTCCATCTTCGTATGCTGCTTTGTCATGTTCCCGGTGCCAAATATTTTGAGGAGTTAAGGACGTATGAAAATACTGTCAATGAAAAATTCAAGGGTGCATGACGTGTTTGAAATTTATTAGAAGATAATGATGAAAGGCAACAGTGTTTAACAGAGGAATGTTTTTTTGAAATGCCACACAAACTGAGACAACTGTCTTCGTTCACATGTGTTTTTGACAATCCAAAATCACCGATTCAATTATGGGAACAGTTTAAGTCAGAACTTTCAGAAGATTTTGCTCGCCATCTTCCGCTACAGGGGAGTAGAGATAGAGCTAATACAACTTTTTCTCCTCTATTTCTTTATTATCTTTCTTTACTAAAAATGTTTTCTCATCGATATCTCCTTAACCTTAGAAAAAGGTTACTTATTTATTTTATTAAGAGATACTTGAGATGCAAAAACACTGTTAAGACACATCGTTAAAAAAATAACTGCTGGCTTGACGAACACTAATTTATTTACAGGACAAACAACACACACACAACGAATATTATAGCATTAACCTCTGGTTATTTTACACTATTTCACAAAGACATTAAGATGCCGATGTTATCGAAACACAATCAGGGCGACACACCACTGATTTTCACGCCATCTTCTCACTACACGATCTCCGCCGCGACTGCTCCTTATTCCAGTTCGAACCGTTCTGCCTTGGCGAGAGTTCACTGTTTGGCGACCGCCAATATCCGTGCTTCGCAAATATTAAAGTTAATGCGAGTCTTACACGTCCCTCCTTAAGGAGCACATAGTTCTCCTTAGAGACTATGCTGCTAAGAAAAGTACAGTTAGTTTCACAAACACATTGTTAAAGGAAAGAGCCTGTTCGCTAGCCCAAACTTTTTAAACACATAAATGAAAAAAAAATGTATATATATAATAATAATGTAAACAACAGTCTTAATTAAACATAACATAAAATATCAGAATATTTAATAATACAATCATTATACGATAAGTTTATATCTTTCCCTAAGGGAATCTAGAAAGTGCATCAGCATTAACATGCCTATTCCTTTCCTATAGGTAATTTTTAGATTATATCTTTGAATGGCTAATGCCCAGCGAGCTAGCTTGGCCCCATGTGGCAATCCCTGGGAACTCTGTTTTGTCAAGATGGATAAAGGTAGTACGATGCTTACAAAGTTCAGGATATAGTCTCTATAATAACTTACTATCCCCAGAACTGTTCTCAATTCTTTCTTGTTGGTAGGCGTCGCTTGTTTCTTCATAGCTTCCACCTTTTCTGGATCTGGGGCATGTCTTCCTGATCCAAGTATATGCCCTAAAAATTTTACTTCTCTTTCTCCAAAATCACACTTTTCCAGGATTACTGTAAGACCTATTTCACGAAAGGCCTGTAAAACTTCACCTATATATTTCTTGCTGTCAGTAGCAATTTCTTTTTTCTCAATTACCTTTCTATTTCTTCTTTTGTCTTTACGAGTGACAAATATTTTTGTTTTTTGCTTCCTATTTTCTATACTAACTTTTGGCTGCTCAGACGTTTTTCTGTTTCTTCTTGTATCATCTTGAATTTCAACTATTTCTGTTGTTTTCTTCTTATTTTTGGTATTTTTTTCTGACTGCTCAGCATCTCTTCTAATTCTTTCTCTATCTTCTAGGTTTTTAACTGCTTTCAGCACTGTGAAATCTGGTGACTTTTCATCTGAAACAGTCTCTTCTTTTCTTTTTCTCGAAATTCTTTCAAGCGTTTCGTTTTTCAGGCGATGTTCTTTATCAACAACTCTTTTAGATGTTTCTTCCTTAACTTTCAAATTTATATACTCATTTTCAAGTTTCTTCTTTTCCGCTTCAATCTTAATAAGATCATAGTTTAATGAATTATTTAAATTTTTAGACTTTGCTAGCCGTATTTTCATTTTCTCACTTGCTCGCATAAATTTCTGTATTTCTGCTTGTTGCTCCTTTGAAACTGTTTTTAAGTACCTGTATGCTTTATGTAGACTATTAATATCATTATTCAGGACACGAATAATTGTTTCCTTTGCTTTGAGCTTACTTTCTAAATCCATAATCTGCTCACTATACTTAAAGTTGGTCGTATGACATTGTTTTAATTTGGTTCTAGATACCGCTTCATATTTTTCTAAGATCGCAATCAACTGCTGCAAGACTGTGTTTTCCTTTTCACGATTAACAGGACTGACTGTAAAGTTCTCCTTCAACTTTTTCAAATTAGACTGCATTTCTTCAATTTTATAAGTCTTTAAACTCACATTTTTCAAGTACTTGCACAAACTCATCGACATTCTCATTTTGAGAAATGGTAACATTAAGCTTGTTTTGAAAATCATTGTTAATTTTTTTGAACTTGACTAAATCATCATTACACTTTCTGTTCTTGGATCTATATTTCCCTATTTCATTCTTTTGAAAAATGATGGTATTAACATCTTCTTCTAATCTTTCGCACTCACATTCTAATCGTTCTTTAAACTTCATTTCAGGTTCAATTTCAAAAGAAATTTCGTCAAACTTGTTCTTAAAAATTTTCTTCACATATTTGAGATTATTTAATTCATGATAACATTTCCCTTTCTCACATTTCAGTTTCTCCGATTCATCTTTTTGTGAATTTATAGTCCTAAGAATTTCTTCTAACTTTTGGCTCTCGAATTTTTCCTTAAAATTCATCTCACATTCAGACTTTTTATAAGCAAGCCAAAGTTTTTCTTCTAAATCATGGTTAGTCTTTTCCAACATAACCACTTTATTCTTGCAGGCTAAATAATCTGCTTGTAATAAATCGAACTTTTCAACTTGTTCTTTGACTTTTTCTAATTCATTAGCAAATTCAAATCCTTTCTGTTTCTGAAATTCAAGGTTTTCTGTTAAAGATTGCAGTTTTGTTTGTAAATCTTTCTTTTCAGACTGCACTTTTGATAATTCTTCTTTCAGAAACAAACATTCTTCCTCTATTGAATTGATTTCTTTCTTCTGTTTTTCAATAACTTTTTTGGAATTTTCAAGGACCTCATTAGCATATTTTAAGGTTTCTTTAGCCTCATTAGCATCAAATTTATATCTTTCAAGAGAATCACTTAATTTATTTATTTCTTTTCGGTGAACTGTTTTCAGATTCTCAATTTCATTCTTCGCTTCAGATTTAGTTTGATAAGAAGCAATTCTAGTAGTTTCAGAAACTTCTGAATTCGTTTTAAGTAAAATGTTGGTATTCCTTTTTTCTAGTCTTTCCAGTTCATCACACTTTACCGAAGTTGTTTTAATCGGTGACAATACCGGCCCTGTGATTCGAGCTGATAACACCTCTTTATTTTCTATAGTTCCTTCTGTGGTAACCAAATTACTAATAGCACTTCCAATTCTGCTTCGTGTTCTCTGACTATTATTTTTAGGACAAACCCGTGCAAAATGAGTTGAATCTCCGCATGCAAGACATGTAGGTTTAAACGCCCTGGAATCCCTATACTTTTGATAAGTCCCTTGATATTTCATTTTATCAAATTGTTTGTCGTTTCCTCGATATTTAGTTGTGCCTACAAAATGACCGTTTTTGGTATTTTCGAAACTTTCCTTAGATTTGTACTTATTTTTCTCTTCCAGTTGCCATCGAGGAAAATCCTTTGGCTTAGTATGGACTGGGCTTTTCTTGAACCCGTCTCTCAAACTTTCGTATTCATCAACTTTTTCTGCAACTTCTAGAGGGTCGATCAATTTATTCCATTGATGCAAGAAGTGTTCTTTCACTTCGTTTGGTACTCTGCGTTTGAGTTGATCCGCTACCAATAATTTCTTTAATTGGTCGAAATTCTCAACTTTTAATTCGTTTATCCATTCATTGAAATAAGTGTTCAATGCATGACTGTAGCTTCTCCAAGACTCTTCTGGTCCCTTTTGATGCCGGAAAAATAATTGCCTCAACTTTTCAGGATTTAGCTTGTAACGCTTTAATAACATATACTTTACGAAATCATAGTCATTGGCTCTCTCAGGAGGCTCTCGAGCTATATTATTAGCCATATCTGTTGGTAACAATCCCAGTAAATATGCTACCCATTCTGATTTATGTACACGCGCCATTGCCGCCCGACGCTCAAAGTTTACTAAATACAGTTGTATTCCGTCTACTTTTTCGTCGTATTTAGGAGTTATCTGCATCAGTTGTACTCTAGATCTTGTTCCGTTTGTATTTTCAACTCTATCACCCAAATCTAAGTTATTTCTTTTTAATTCCAACCGTTTCATTTCTAGATCGTGATCTCTTTCTTCTTTCCGGATTCGATCCTCTCTTTCTTCTTTCCGAATTCGTTCTTCTTCCTCTTTTGTCTCACGCCGAATTCGTTCTTTTTCCTCTTTTGTCTCACTCCGAATTCGTTCTTCTTCCTCTTTTGTCTCACGCCGAATTCGTTCTTCTATGATTCTACTCAGAGATACTTTGGCCTCATCTTCGACGAAATTTTCATTTTCAGAAATTAATTTCCTAATATCTGCCCTCTTATTATCCATGCTAGCTTCTATACCCAGTTCTGTTGCTAGCTCGATTAGATCATCCTTCCTGCCCCTACCCAGGAATGCCATGGTAAAAAAAAAATTATTCTAACGAATTCAAAATGCTAGTAATCAATTAAAGACAGCGTAATAAACCTCAAGACTTATTAATTCCCACAAAAAAAATGTAACTATAACCAATCATTCAAATAACTTTTCAATAGAACCGTTTGGAATTTAAATGCTTATTTCAATCATTTAATTAAATAATTCTATCAACGGTATTTTAAATCTAGTCAAAAATTAACTTTCCGAATTATTACGAAAAGAAAAAATCATATATGAACACATAATTAAATCAATTATTTACTTTCGTTTTGAATGAGTTAAAAAAAACACATTCAGCAATAATTAAAATGTACTAATATTCCCTTTCACCAAATTGCTTTCAATAACCATTAACCCTAAAATAGTAGAACACCAATGAATTATAAATTAGGATGTACATTCAATGTCTATAAATAACAATTGCACTCATAATATTTGTTTCAACACTCCGTACCCATAAATACAATTTAAATCATAATGTTAGTTTTGATTTTAAAATAATATAAAAGAATGCCTTCATAACACCAGTTTCGATTTACGAAACTCAGGATACTTAAATAAAGCATAAAGAAAAAAAAATACTAATTCCGATCTATGAAAGAACTTTCTTAAACAAACAAACAAAAAAAAATGTAATCACTATTTTCAACCTACGAAACTTGGTTGCACAATCAATAATAAAAATATCAATTTCACCTCTAATAAAATATGAAATAACAACCTTTTATTTATTTTTCTTTCTTTTTGTAGAATGAGGAAATCATAAATAAACACAACTTTAATTATCTTCCTGCATTTTCAAATTGCGAAGGTAATAAATAACCAATTTAAAAAAAAAAAAAACATATTCCATAATTCTATTACGTCAACGTTAAGTAATGTAAGTATTTCCAAAGCACTTTCAAATTATAATATTAATCTCACTTATTTATTTTGCTCTTATGAAATAGCAGAAAAACAAAATATTCACCCCTGTTTAGTCTTTCGAAAACATTTAAAAAGAAAGGGAAAAATAATTCCATAATAATTTACGCAACCACTATTTAACTTTAATCCCAAATCAGTGAAATATTCCCTTTATTTTACACTACATGTATCTTATTTTAACATTACTGCATATTTAAAATATAATGCAATATACACCTTATTTATTTAATGAAATTTCAGATGCAACAAACAATACTTTCGTTTCAAATTTTACATTCAAAGAAATAATCAATCTAATGATAAGTAGTGTTAATAACCTTCATTTAATTACTCATTCTGTTCTTCATGAATCTAGCAAATAATATTTTTAATTATTTTACAGCATAACAGAATAATATAATTTTATTTTTGGGCTAGCATAAAAACGAAGAAGACTCTTACCTCTTTGATATTACCAAACCCCGTGAGAACAATCGTGCCGACTGCGCCAATACAACTTTTTCTCCTCTATTTCTTTATTATCTTTCTTTACTAAAAATGTTTTCTCATCGATATCTCCTTAACCTTAGAAAAAGGTTACTTATTTATTTTATTAAGAAATACTTGAGATGCAAAAACACTGCTAAGACACATCGTTAAAATAATAACTGCTGGCTTGACGAACACTAATTTATTTACAGGACAAACAACACACACACAACGAATATTATAACATTAACTTCTGGTTATTTTACACTATTTCACAAAGACATTAAGATGCCGATGTTATCGAAACACAATCAGGGCGACACACCACTGATTTTCACGCCATCTTCTCACTACACGATCTCCGCCGCGACTGCTCCTTATTCCAGTTCGAACCGTTCTGCCTTGGCGAGAGTTCACTGTTTGGCGACCGCCAATATCCGTGCTTCGCAAATATTACAGTTAATGCGAGTCTTACAGAGCTCTTCAAGACATAGCCAATCATCTACGCCTACACAACATGACACTTCAGAGCCTTGAATTCCCTGAACCCTCAAGCCTGGAGATCTCTGTGGAATGCTATTTCTA
Organism: Maratus speciosus; assembly: GCA_963932465.1. NCBI lineage: Eukaryota > Metazoa > Arthropoda > Arachnida > Araneae > Salticidae > Maratus > Maratus speciosus. The sequence goes on from OZ010790.1 coordinate 68,336,380, forward strand.
TGATTTACTTGCAGAAAGAGCAAAAGGACAACGATTGTTAAACATGCTAAATCCGGAAAAACGTTTAATTTTTGATGCTGTCATTGAAAGTATTCAAAATGATTATGCTACTGTCGCTAAGGTTTTCTGTGTCAATGCTTTTGTGGTATCAGGAAAAACATTTCTATTCAATACTTTGCTGCATTACGTCAGAGGAATGGGACATACTGCTATTTGCGTTGCAAGGACAGGCATCGCATCTATAATCTTGGAAGGTGGAAGAACTGCACATTCTCAATTTAAATTTCCATTCCCTATATTGGATAATGCAACTTCAAAAATTTGCAAAATACATCTGAAGGAAGATTACTGAAAATGGCTGAGTTCATTATATGGCATGAGTGTACCATTATATCTATTCTTGCTTTGAATGCTGTTGATAGACTTCTGCGAGATTCGGTTGGCAAAGATGACCCATTTGGGGGCAAAGTGTTTATTCTTGCAGGTGACTGGAGGCAAATTTTACCTGTAGTTATACATGCAACAAAACACTCATTTTGAAAGTTATATCAAGAATTCTTCTCTGTGGCCCACATTTCGACAGTTCAGCCTGGTTACAAATATGCGAATGGAGCCGGATTTCGTGGAATGGCTCATTCGCCTGGGAGATGGTCGTTTGGTCGTTTGACTAATAATTATGAACTCAAAGAAGATATTATTGAAATACTTCCAGAATATTTAGTGCAGGATTCTATAACGGATGATATTTTTGGTTCGTCTCAAATTGATCTTGATCATCTTTCGGAAAGAGCCATTTTGTGTCCCAAAAATGAGTATTCTTTGAGATTGAATGAGAAGGTATCACGAAAAGTACCTGGCGAAGCCAAGTCTTATTTTAATGCTGATACAATACTTTGTGATGATGCAGTAGAACAAAACAAGTTGCAGATGGATTTCATCAATAGTTTAACACCTTTTGGAATGCCACCCCATCAGTTAAATCTTAAATTTGGAGTTATTGTTGTGTTGTTTAGGAACATAAATCCGTCCAGTGGTCTCTGTAATGGAACACGATTAATAGTCAAAAGGTATTCTCAAAATATTATAGATGCAGAAGTTTTGACAGAACATAGGAGAGGCACTGGGTGTTTTCATACGAGGATCCTACTTACTGCGTCGGGTACCAGTTTACCTTTCCAATTACGCCGCCGTCAGTTTCCACTTAGGCTCGTTTTGCTATGACTATCAATAAATCTCAGAGTCAAAGTTTTAAAAAAAAGTTGGAATCTATTTACCCAATCCAGTTTTCTCACATGGGATGCTGTATGTAGCCTTTTCAAAAGCAACTTCTAGAGGATACGTACGTGTTTGGGTTTAGAACGGACCAAAACAAGGAAAACTTTTGTCACAGTGTGATAAGGTATTTGCACAAAAATTTGTCTACCGTTAAGTTGTATCTTAAGCCGCAACTATTTTGCTTTATTGTAAAAAACAAACAAACAAAAACGAGTCTACTGCACTTTACCTGATGGATGACGTGGAAAATTATGCAAAGATTTTTAATTTTAAAAGATTTTTTTTTTAAAATTTTTTTGCAATGACGATGTACATTCTTTTTTACAAATTTTTGTTTAGTTGTGTAAATATTGAGTTCATAACTGATTTCCTAAACTTTAATTTGGTTGTGTATATACTCACTAATAAAACGAGTCAAACGTAACTTACCTCATTGGTGGCGTGGAAAATAGTGAAAAGATTTTCGATTTTAAAATAATTTTTTTCCATTTTATTTGCTGTAATGATGTAAATTTCATTTTTTCTTACGAATTGTTGTTTGGTTGTGTAAATATTGACTTTATAACAGACTTTTATATTCCCAAACTTTAATTCGGTTGCGTAAATGCTTACTTTTATTTATTTTTTAATACATAACTGATTTTTGTGTACATACTTATTTCATATTGGTTGTGTGATTAATGATTTTTGATAGACATAAGAAATTTTTATATTCATAAACTTTAATTTGGTTGTACTGTTCTTTATTTTTAATTTTGGTTTTAGAATTAAATTCATGAACTCCCGTGCGTAGAACGGGTTAAACATCTAGTAGTTAATGAAAAGGGTATTTTCAAAATAATGATATCGTCATTTCAAATTTGAAACATATTGGTTGCGACGGATCTGCTATTAATGCAGGACACACATTTGGGATTATCAAAACATTGGAAGCAAGACCGAAAAAACTTTACAATGAATGATTTGCAAATGAACTTTCTTTTAGACACTTATTTCAACATGTCAATAGAAAAAAAGCAGGACCTAAAAGATTTTTTGGAACAATAGGAAATCAACTCGAAAAATGCCAATATATGACAATTATAGAGCATTAAAAAAATTGAATCACGACTGCCACAAGTTCATTTTGGAGATTTAAGTATTTTGAAATTCATCAAGCGGTATGAAGCGGCGTATTTCCTCAAAATTTAGCAGAATGAAATCCTGAAAAACTTGATCATTCTCGTTGGTTAATAACAGCCAACAACATTTTGCGATTATATCTGTCCTATAGAGTCTCACTGAATATATTAATTAAAGAAGGTGGGTTTATAAGGGCCATTTTTCGCCCATCAGTTTCTTGATGTGACATACATTTTTTTCATTAGTATACCTCATAACAAATAAGAAAAAAATATTATTTTGAATGAAAGTTCTATAATTGGAGGGGAAAATATAATGCATAATTAAGCAAATATTATGTACATTAATGAACATAAACACTATTGTCATTAGTTTTAATCCATATACTCAATAGTAAATACAATACTAAATGCAAAATTAAGATGAATGGAGCTTATTACGACTATTATTTCAATGCATGAAATATAGGAAATAATCAATAACGGAAAATAAGTACAGTTTCAGGCACTTTCGGCAATGTGTTTTAGATTAGTCTTCCTCCTTGCTTTCTTCACCCAAATGACAACTGGACCATCCAGCGTCGGCGTATTGTACTGCATGAGCACATTCAAAACTTGATTTTTAACTTCGTTTGTGGCAGCCAGTAAGCCAGAATCCATGATACGGAAGCAACACGCGCACAGCATTCTGCGACCCTTGTGACTGCTTTACATTGACAGTACCATTATGTGATGTTGCTTCGGTCTGTTTTTATACAATATTTTTTCGCATTTGTGTGTCATGATCGTAACAGAGATCGAAAGACAGAATCATCTTCACGATGTATGTAAAGAGAGCAAATACCTTCTTAATTTGAGTGCTCTTGGATGTAAGAATGGCTTTGTTTAAGTTGGTATATTCCAGAAAATCTTGAAGATCTGTATCAGTTAGTTTAGTACAGATCTCATTTTGCGTGTACATTGCACTGAAGGTATTATTAATCTTTTTCCTACATTGAATTATGTGGAGAAAACACCATTAGAGAGACCAGTTCTAAGCTTTACAAGTAAAACTGCCAAGCAAGTCGGGATGACCTCTTTTTCGAGGAACGCATTTTGGACTTTAATAGTTTAAAAATATAGTTAAAATCACATATGGATATACCCATGAGAGTATAATAATCGAAAAGCTATTCCGGTGTGTTAAAATCGAGAACTCTCGTCTTTGCTACTGTTCAGATATTGTTTAAAATACTTTCAATATATTTTTCATAAAATGATGTATTCTCACTCTTAAGCTTCCAGAGCCAACTTACTGAATACCAATCCCGTAATATGAGTTTTACAGCACCGTTTTCTCGACGAGATATAGAATCCAGTTTCTATAAAGGTTTGATTTTGAGCTGCTGTTGGTACACTCAAGAGGACGTTCTTGCACTTACATATTATAAAATGTGTGTAAGAGTTGTGGAATCGAGATAGTGATAAATTTATATTAGGTTGCTTATTTGTGGTGTCGTCGGTAGCAGTCGTTCACGCAGGATCTCTTATTGTTATCACAGAAGAAGAAATAGGAGTATTTTGAGCCAGAAACAGACGAAATGCATATGATCTGTATTTAGAGCACAACTTAGAACCATTTTGCAGATCGCAGTTTTTAGATTTTTTAAGTATCGATATAACTTTTGTGTTAGAAAAGATACGAAAATCACTGTTTCTTTTTCGGCACGTTTTACAACAATCACACTGACTTCCAGGAATTATTTATTATTAATTTTTTCAATAAATATTTACTACAACTGTTTTAGAACACAACATTGATATGTGAACTACGTAGACACTTTTTGAGTGCGGCAAAACAAATCTGACACGTTCCGATACCAGTGCAGCTCATACTCGCCTTGAGAAGTCTGTGATACTCGCACGAAATATGTTTTTCTCTAATTGGTAGAAGCGCACACAGAACCAAAATGAAACAATGATCATGTGAAAGCTTATAAAGAGTATTATAATTGCAAGCCAAAATTAATTTGGTTCATGGAATACTTCTTAAAGAAAAAATAATTCAATATAAAAAAAATGACAAATATGTAAGAAAAAGCCGAAACACTCTATTTTTGGGCTATAATTTCTGTATTAGTATTTTATTTAACACGTAAATCTTATATTATAAAAAAATACATATCTTTAAATACACAAAAGCATTGAAAAAATTTCGAAAACCGAATTTTTTTTCGCGTGTTTGATGGGCGAAAAATAGCCCTTATCAACATACCTCCTTTATAGTCATATGTGGTTCATCAAGGTAAAAACCTCAAGTTAAAAGATTTTTGCAAGTATGGATCTGTTCATTTATGGGATATTATTAAATGTCCCAGTACTTCGAAAAACAGTTGAAAGGCATCATCGATCGAGTCCTTCAGAGGAATATGTATTTTGGCAATGTTAACTTATTACCGTAAATATATAAGTGATCTTGGAGGATACTAACATCTAAATTGGAGTCTAATAAATATGTTAGGAGTTTTGATGTTTCTCTCCTTAAGTTTGAGGCTTCTAAATACATAGATTTAATTAAGTGGAATCCGTAGAAGCTAACAGAACCTCTTGTCTTGATGAACTTTTCGGAAGAAAAAGTTAATAAAATAGTACAAAAAGGGAAAACACCTGATTTTTACGTTTTCTCTGTCTTACTCAAACACTGGAAAGATGTGCCAAAATTGTCATGGAAGCTTAATAAACTGTCTCTAGATATAAAGCAAAAGATTGTTTTATCTTTGGAAAGTTAAAGTACGCGATGTAATGCCAAAATTTGATACTAAGAATGATTATAAACCAGTAGGTTGAATAGTTAATATAACAAAGAGAGGGAAAGAGAGTGGAAGTCTATACATAGTCACCTCTTCGTGGTGACATCTGGGTAGTATTTGCTTAATATAAGCAAATAAGAGATAACAGCTATGTTGTTTACTTTAAATTACTTTATGCTGAAATTGTAAAACTTTGACGTCCTTGAGGAATCGGAAAACAAATTAATTTAGAAAAATGTTTTCAGCCGAAAGTTTAGACATCTAAAACGGAAAAAGTTTTCACTATTACACATTAAAATAAAAAAATTAAAAAAAAATACCCTATACTTAAGTTCCGCTCTACTATTGATTTGTGCCACTGTGCGCCAAACTTTGCTTCAAAAATGTGAAGTTTGGGAGATTTAATAGAAGTTCGTCTTTTATAAAATATAAAAAGGAGAAACAGAGGACTAAAGTTGTATTAATTATACTTTTTAGGATAAGAAGTCAATATTAATAGAGCGTGTAAGTAAAGTACATTCAGTTAGATATTGAAACGGTCGTATAATTGCCGAAACGTCAGTGAAGGCTTACTGTGGAGACACGAAAAGTTTTGGTTTCTGTTAGTCTGTCTGTCTGTTAGTCTGTCTGTCTGTTCCACGATAACTGCCGTAAAAAGCATCCGATCGGCTTGAAATTCACTGGGAATGTTGATGAGGTACCCGGACTTAGCTGTATAGTTTTTGGTTGAATTTGGTTCATTCGTTCGTGAAATATGGAACATTTTATTTTGCTCTATAATGCTTTTCAATGGCAAGTCAGACGATTTTCAGATTTTCATTTGTTGAAAGAAATGGCTCATATGAAAAATGGATTTAAATGGTAAATTTTTGATGCTGAAATTTTTAAATAACATTAAATTATTCCAATAAATTATGTCAATATATTTGCTAGATTTTTTAAATTAGGTTTATAATTTTTGGGGAAACTTTATGCATGTTTTCCAATAATATAAAGGATTTTGTTTTATCAAATTGACATAATGCATATTTCATTTTTTTTTCCTTTTCTTTCTCTGTTGCCTAGCAACGAATTTGGTCCTACTAATATTAGTATAATTGCGTGTATAATGCTTGAGTAAAGCCAACGTCAAAACAGATGAATTAATGCATTTGTATCTTTGCATATAGAAGGATTTTAGCCCAGAAATAATAATAGGCAATATTTCATTTATTTTATTGAAATATTTTGCTTAAAAATACAAAAGTTCATTATTTTCATAGAGAATAACGTAACATTTTGCCATAACATTTACCAATATTTGTTTTATTGTTGCCAAGAAAATCAAAACCCGTTATAATATTTCCTTTTAAACAATTTTCAATTGAAATGTTTTGTCGTGAAACAGGAAAATGAAAAATAAAATTAAGTTTAGAAAAATTAATATGGCGGCATATTAAAAATAAAAAGAAAACTCTCGAGTATTTCTTAATATAACAAGATGAAAAGTTTTGAGTACGCATAGCAGGTGAATTAGACGTCATTTATCGAAAACAAAGATGCTGGAATAAAAAGATCTTGGGTAAAATAAAATTAACTATTATTCACGGACGAAAGAGATCGATGGAGATGCAGTATGCCGTAAAAAAAGTTTGCAATACGATGTGCGTTATCGCTCAGATTTAAATGCCCCCATTCGGCCCAAACAAAAGAAGCACGTGGAACAGGGACCAAATTCTTTGACTTCATCCGTTTAAGCACGTCGTTGTGTTGTGCCGAATGTAGCGGATTTTAGGGTTACATTTTTGGCGTCACTTCAAGATTTATTGTCTGTGTACGGTTAACATGGATATTTTATTTTAAATTTAAATTTTATTAATTTATAAAAAAAAAAAAACTTATGCTTATCCTTATAAATCACAGCGTAAAAAAAATCTAAGATATACTATAACCATCCGCACAATCAATAAAAAATTACGAATGTAAATTTAAATAGACTACGGGGGGTTCAGGGGGGCAGAGCCCCCCTGAAGAAATGCAATTTTTGATTTAAAAAGTTACCAGAATATGTAGCTCATCAGAATTTCAGAACATCAATGTACAACCACTTGTTTAACACTTTTAATTTCTGAAACTTTACGAAGTATCTTGTATGCTCATAAATATTTATGTAATTTGAAAACTTTAAAAAGCGATTTGTAGGAAGTTGAATATTATGCAATGAGTGTTAAAAAACAATGACTTGCAAAGATGACGTTGAGGCTCCTGATCTGCAGATTTACTAGTATTAATTTAAAGGCGATGCTACCTTAGTCACGAAAAAATACTGTTCTCCTTTTGTTCCTACATAAAAAAAAAGATTAAGTGTAAAATGTTGAAAAGAGGTATAAGATATTTTTTAATCCTTTCTGAAGTATAAGGTCTGTATATTTGCATACATTTTGCGTTTTGTTTATAACTTTACAGGTATAAGACTTTCATTTAATACACTAGTTCTAACTAAAAAAAAATTCTAAAACTTAAGTTTTAGAGTACTTTTATTATTATTTTTTAAATATTGCTTACTCTAAATAGTTAATTAGTAAACAAACAAATCTCATGTCTAACAAGAAAGTAAAATAATGCGCCAAAGCATATGCTATGAAACACTTTCAAACACTACCAGAAAATTTTCGCAAAACTTTGCCGTTTAAAGAGGTAAAGAAAATATCTAATTATACATATTAGAAAACGCAACACATTTAAAAATCAGATTTCAACAATTATCGCCAATAAGCTGGAAAGGAACTCCTGTTATTTTGTACAACTCTATAAATGATTTATAGATTTATATATATATACTTCAGTCTATGCTAAAACTTAGTATAGTAAGAAAATGAATAATGCAGTTGAAAATTCCCCTTCAGCTATTTCTACCAATTTACGGAAATTTACATTAATTATTTTGTACAGCCGTATACATTAGGAACTAATTTTATGCACACCAAATCTTAAGATTAATTTTAATTCTGAAAAAAAAACGCGCTTAAAACTACTAAAATCGCACTTCCAGAAATTATCACCTATAAGCGTGCATTATCCAATTATTTCCATAGACTTTAGTATTATTAAACAGGGTGTTTATAAATTCCACCCATTTTGATGTTTAATAACTCATAAAATAATAAAGATAGATTAAAATTAATAACATAAATGGTTAGACTCAAAAAGTTTCATGACCCTTGTCAATGTCCCCTTGTCCACGTGTGCTCCCTTCGTCGCACGTAGAATATCAAGTGGATAGTCAATTTCACGCCAGGTAGCGGCAAGCATGTCGGCATCCACAGAGGCTATTGCGGTTGTAATTCTGTATTTTAAGTCATCAATGTTCGACACTCTCCTCCTGTAAACATTGTCCTTTACAAATCCCCAAAGGAAAAAGTCCAGCGGCGTTATATCAGGTGATCTAGGTGGCCAAGGAATTGGACCTCCTCGCCCAATCCATCTTCCTGGAAAATGGTCATTCAAAGAAGTACGAACGATGGTACCCCAATGAGGTGGTGCACCATCTTATTGCAAAATGAAATGTCAGAAAACTTCGTATTTCCACAACTAGAAGAGCTTCAGCCACATGTCATTTTGCAACAAGATGGTGAACCACCTCATTGGGGTACCATCGTTCGTACTTCTTTGAATGACCATTTTCCAGGAAGATGGATTGGGCGAGGAGGTCCAATTCCTTGGCCACCTAGATCACCTGATATAACGCCGCTGGACTTTTTCCTTTGGGGATTTGTAAAGGACAATGTTTACAGGAGGAGAGTGTCGAAAATCGATGACTTAAAAACCAGAATTACAACCGCAATAGCATCTGTGGATGCCGACATGCTTGCCGCTACCTGGCGTGAAATTGACTATCGACTTGATATTCACCGTGCGACGAAGGGGGCACACGTGGAAGTTCATTTACAAGGGTCATGAAACTTTTTAAATCTATCTAACCATTTATGTTATTAATTTTAATCTATCTTTATTATTTTATGAGTTATTAAACCTCAAAATGGGTCCGGGACTTTATAAACACCCTGTATTTTCATTTTACGATGAAATCTTTCTAAATATTGTTAAGCTTGAAAATGCATAATTCAATTTTTAAAAAATCATAAAGTTATTCACGATCCTCCTCAGGTCATTTTCAGGTTCTTTCGAATTAGTTTTGCGTAGCTCTGTATATAATCATCTGAATTTATAAACACCACGTAGTAGGAAAATTTTAGGTAAATTAAAAATGCATACCATAGAGGAAAATGCACTTTCGCGAATCATTTCTAATAAACAGTACTTCATATATAATTTAATTAAACCATTCGAAACACATAACACATTTGAAAACCCAATTTCTGCAATTCCAATCTGCAATAGGAAAATTATTCAAATTCTTTGAGCAGCTCTGTGTATGATATATAGATTTGCATGTAAAAATTTAGCTCATATAGGAAATACATACGAAAATTCCCACTTCAGAAATCTCCACATATATGGAGAATGGTACGTGAATACGTTTGTACAGCCATGTATACGAGGTATAGAAATTATACAAGAAATGAAAAATATGCAAAAAATTAGCTAAACTTTAAAAGCAAAGAACAGTTGAAAACGCACTTCCAGCAATCATCGGTAAAGAAAAACTGTAATGGATTTGTTTTATGTGTCCCTGTAAATGAACGATAAATGCTATTAATGTTCTATAGCAGGGTTGGCGATTTTACATCCGCGTTCGAATATATATTTAAAAAAAAATCCAACAGAACATGGCGTGCCAACAACGCAACCCCCTCCCTCCCACGTCCCATTCCCACAAAAAATAGCGAATTAATTTAATTGTTAATTATAAATTAGTTTAATTCTTATAATGATAGATAATAGTGTCAAAATTATTCCTTATTATTATTATATTATTATAAATATAGCTAACATACATGCAGGTAATACCAACATACGCATTAAATTAAACAATATTTAATATAGAAAACTCGAAACAAAACATTTTTTACATGAAAAAAATAATTAATCATAGAAACAGTTATAGAAAAATATATATAATTGCAGTTTTCATTTCATTTTACAAATGTTTTAGCAATCAAATTATTATTTTTTCATAACTTATGAAAAAAGTCATGTTTTATTAGTTTTATAAACTAATCTTATTTTTTTCTAAATCCATTTAAAAAAATTAAAGATCAATTAACAAATTCTAGCAAAAATTATATAAAGCCCCATGTGCTGATCAAAACGCATTAAATAATGCATAAATATTTCAACAAAGAATAATATGATTTGTTACATTTCTATGGGAATCATATGACAGACAAACCAAATTCATAAACACTTTTAAACTACGTTGGAAAGTATTAATGAATCTAATGCCGCGTTTTAGCCTAATGAAATTTATTTCGATCAAGTCATACCCTCGTCATAACGAAATGGAGGAAATGGAGAGTTGGGATGGGTCAAATATTTCTAATCGGGAAAGTTGAGTGATATAACAAGTACACAAGTGTATGGAAAGCAATAGCTATTTTTAATTAAGCTCCGTGTATTTATAAAAAAAAAGAATAGGGAATTTGAATTTTCATTTAGATCCTCAATCAAAGACGTGCCAAAAATATCTTCCAGCGTGCCATAGGTTTGCCAATCCTGTTCTATATTAATCATCTTGAAGTGAAATTCAGTGATTTGTATCAATTCGAATGCATTTGAAATAGCGTAATGTCATTAAAATACATTGCAAACGATTTTTCCACATTGGTCATAATTTAACGGCATTCTTATGAGTTCTTCTCTAAATAAACTATTGACGCTATACACTTCATTTTCAATACCGAAGATGCCATGGTAATATCATAGACAGATATCAGTTGCATAAAAATCCGAGTATATTTACACAAGTTAGAGCGTTTACAGACAGGCAGCTGGACAGAGAAACCAAATTCATAAACACTTTTAAACTACATTGGAAAGTATTAAAGAATCTAATGCCGCCTTTTAGCCTAATGCAATTTATTGCGATCAAGCCATACCCTCGTCTATTTTAAAGAAAAAAACTATTGCAAATGAAAAATCAAAATGGTAGTTGTATAGTGTTAAAATTCTTTCTTAATAGGACTAGTTTTATGCGAAGAACCTGTGTAATTAGTATTTATTTATTCCAGAAAACGTATATAAACATGACGTATGCAACTACATACATAATACTCAATAATTAATGTTTGTGATTAAAATATGCTACACTATACACTATACTCCGAAAAAGCTTGTGAATAAATGGTATGCTACATAATACACGCCTGTGAACAAGTGACAGATACCGTGTGTAAGTGAACTGTTAACACGAACTTCCGGCAGATGTAAGTGTAGAGAAAAGATTCTCTACATAATACACTCTGTGAATAAAGTGTAACAAGCATTATATAATATTCTCCAAAAATACAACCAGCAACAAAGTCAGGTAACGAGCATCCTTCAAATAAACATAGAATCAGTGTTGCCTCGCATTGAAATGCCCTGTGATTTTCGCAGCTGTTACAACTGCATTCACCCTCCTTTGCCAGTCAACCGTAAAGGAAGAATGACTTTTTCTACTTTCCACTACCGATTTTTTTGGCAACAGGGTGGAATAGCGTCGGAGAGGGATTTTCGAAGAGTGCGGCGTTCGTTGCAGCTTCTCACGTTTTATTTCTTGTTTTAACAGAAGATATTATGTTTGTGGCAAATAATGGATCCTGAATTAAAGATTTAAAAAAAAGTTTTGTACGAATTTATACAAGATGTATAGTTAAAGTGAATTGCGGTGTGCTTGAGATGTCTCTAGGTGAGGTGTTCATCCAGAATAAGTTCGGTGTGGATAAGCCTAACCGATCCATGCTTCATCGTGAGCCAAATGTAGAGGTGTGATAAAAATTAACATCCATTTGTGCAATATCGAAGAATTGTTTTTTGAGAAGTGAGCCTGCACTTATATCTACGTTTTTAAAATCCTATTTGTCTTTTTTTTCCATCGTGCCTATGTGCTTCTTTTATGTGAAAATTTGTTGACGTTCAAAAAGAAATATCATCTATAATTAAAAATGTGATGATCTCACATCATGATGATAATAAGAAAATGTTGATTATAAAATGTGACGACATGATGAAAGAAGATTAAAATAGATCTTAGTAAGTGCTAAAAAGAAATTAGCACCTGTGATTTATGCCTCTCTTTTTCTATACTTCACAATGAAAAATGACAAATCAGTCATATATATAATTCTTGATTTAATCACGGTTTTTTTTGTTTTATGTGTTTGCTCATTTTGATATAAATATAATTGAATTTATCCATAATAAATAATCTGGAATTCTTGCAATCAATTAAGACATTTCTTAATCCAGTGTTTTAAATGTATTTTTCTTAATATATTTATAATATTTTAAAATTTATTCAAAACACAACGCATACCTAATTATTTCTCTCTGATTAATTATTGATTCATAACTCTTACCCCTATAGTAAGCACCACAAGTTTTCATCAATCTGGAACTTATTTCATCTCGACGCTCACAGATGGCCACACCATGCAGTGACGTTATGCAATTAAACTCTGAAGTTTCACTTAACAATGAAAACTGCTGACTTATGTACTATTTTCTGTCTCAACCCTTTGATCAGTTTTCGGGACCCCAGATTTTATTAGTCTGCTTTAAAATCTCAATGCAATAACAACACGCTTGTGGTGTTCGACGTCGTCTATTGTTCTTCGGAGGAAGCGACAGCTCCCACTTAACAATGTCACATAACAACGTCTTATAGACAGTTTGAACTGTCTAAATTTATCTATGTCACTCATATATTAATTAACCGTGTTTCTTCTCCTATTTTCTCATAGTAGTCCAGAATAAAATTGTGATTCTTCAAGATCCCGTGTTTTCTGAAGAGTACACACACAAAACGGAATTGCTGGATTTAAATTCATATACTTCAATATGTGTTTGCTCATTTTGATATAAATATAATTGAATTTATGTGTTTGCTCATTTTGATATAAATATAATTGAATTTATGTGTTTGCTCATTTTGATATAAATATAATTGAATTTATCCATAATAAATAATCTGGAATTCTTGCAATCAGTTAAGACTTTTCTTAATCCAGTGTTTTAAATGTATTTTTCTTAATATATTTATATATTTTTTAAATTTATTCAAAACACAACGCATACCTAATTATTTTTCTCTGATTAATTATTGATTCATAACTCTTACCCCTATATAGAATGGTGCCGTTGACAAAAGTAATTTTTTTTTCCCTTTAACTTTGCATAAAATATTTAAAGGTCTCGAATCTTGGTTTAATTTTTCAAAGGTAATTTTTCATTATTATTATTAATATTTTCTGTTTCAAAATCATTTAATATCCTATTTCAAAGTTCAGATTGCATACCTTGCTTAAAATAAGTATAATTTTGATAATAAACACTGGTTATTCATTGATATATGTATATCTTTTCAGTTAGTTATTATATATATGTTTTCAAAGGTGATTTATTTTAAAAAGTGGTGGTGATATCAGTATTACATTTTCATTATTATTTTTATCTAATTTTCATACTTTTTATTTTATTTCTATTTTCAATAACATTCTGTGCAGATATCATTATTAGGATAAATTATCTGCCAGTAATTTTGAAATTTAGCATTATTTTGAAATTTAAATTGGGTATTTTTTTTTTATTTTCATGATTTATTGATACTAGTAGTCTAAGTTTAAAAAAAAAAATGAGGCGAAATAATGTGCAACAAGTCAGTTTGGTAAACTCACTACCAAATTTTTCTGGTTCCAAAGAAGAAAATTTCAAATTCTTTATAGAACAGATAGAGAATTTAGCTGACTTGGAACAGTGGGATAATCACAGAAAATTTGTAGTGCTAAAACTTCATTGCAAGGACCAGGCTTTAAAATTCATAGCAAATGACCCTGTTGCCTCTAGAATAAACAATTTTGACCAACTAAAACAGAGTCTAGGTAAAACATTTTCAAAACCTGTTTCATTCGCTGAAAAACAGCAGAATCTCTCATCTATTTGTCAAAAGCAGACACAAACAGTTAAAAATTTGGCTGAACAAATTGAGAAAGCTGCTAATGACTATTTAAACATAGATGAGAATGCAGATGTAAATATTCTAGACTTAGCACAAAAATTAAAACTGAATAAATTCCTGGAAGCTCTTCGCTCAGATATTAGAATTGAGGTCAAAAAGCAAAATCCACAAAGTTTTGAGTCTGCCATCGAAACAGCTGTTAATATTGAAAATGCTTTTAAGGACCCAGAAGTTAATGTAAATAACACAATGTCTTTTGAAATATCCACATTACTAGACTCTCATGTACAAACCAATGCTAAAATTCAGGAATTATCAGATAAAATTCAGGATCTTGCCATTTCAAAAACAGTAAATAATGTGACAGGTTTCTCTTCGGGTCAGGATAAAGAAATTGAAAGTGAATATAAGGATGAGATTGTAAATTTTTGCTTGATTTTTGGTAAGCCACATTTAACAATTCAGTGCTGGTATTTTCCTGAGATCAGAAATGTCATGCAAAATTCACAAAATTTACAGTTTTCACAAAACAGAGTAAATAAAAGGTACAGGAATTCTGAAAATTTCAGAGGCAATTTTTTTCGAGGAAATTCCAGGGGTAATTCTCGGGGAAATTCCAGGGGTAATTCTCGAGGAAATGCTCGGGAAAATTTCAGAGGCAATTCTCGGGGAAATTTCAGGGGTAATTCCTCTCAATGTAGGTTTAGAGATCAAAATTCCAGTCAAGAATGACTGACTGAGGGTTCTTGCAGTGTAAAAAACTTAGATACAAGAACCCGAAAGAAAAAAAAGATTTCCTCATGCAAAAAGAACAATTCAAAATTAAACACTAAACTCAAAAAGAAAGTACATATGAAAAGGAAATTTGTACCACAGTCTAAAATATCAAAAAGGAAAGTAAAAGATAATTCAGACAATGCAAAACTAACTTCAAAAAATAAATCTTTAAAAACAGATACTGTAAACAATGAAAAAACTTATGTTTCAACTGATACTCAGACTAATGAACAGGAAAAGTTACATGTCATGTCACGTAGTCAGAAACAGGCTGATTTACCAATAATAACTTTAAATTTTGGTCAGGAAGAAGTTCTTTCTTTGCTCGATTCAGGAGCAAATTTGAGCTTAAATCAAAACAATGTATTACAAGTCATAAAACAACACTGCGAAGTTGAATACTTATCCAGATCTGTCAGAATTAATACACTTAATAACTCTTCTATACCTTATTTATCTGCAGTGAATATAAAGTTTAAAATTGACAAATCTTGGTTCGAAAATCAATTTTTTGTTACTCCAAATGATTGGCGGTGCAAGTAAAAGATCATCCTTGGGTATGATTTCTTGCAAAGAAATAAAATTCTCATGGATGTCGAAAACAAACAGCTAATCTTGAATAACAAAAAATTCAAATTTTATGAATCTTCTCCCAAGTTAATTTCTAATAATATGATAAAGTCAGAAAACAAACTTAATTATGCTAAATCCGTAAATAATGTGAAAATTCTTCCTAATTCTTTTTCAATTGTTAAACTTTACATTCCAAAATCTTTTGCTGATAGTAAACAAGTTAATCTCATACCTGTTAAAACAAAATTTAATTACTCAATATCTGAATCTGTAAACAATGTGATAGACAAGAAATTTATATTCACTATAGTAGAAAATAATTCTGATAAGGCAATTACACTTAGAAAACAGCTGAAAATTGGCACGTTACAAACTTTCGACAATTCTGATATTATGGAGCCAAACAATTCTGAAATTTTGCAAGTAAATACTTTAAATGTGTCAGAAATTCAAAAACTCAGAAAAGATGATCTTAATGCTGATGACTTTGATTTGAAGCATTTAAATGATAGTGATAAAAGCAAAGTGACTTCCATGCTTATGAACAACTCTCAAGTTTTTTCAAAAAGATATAAAACTTTGGGTTCAACAGATGCTGTTGTTCCTGAATTCAAACTGCTTCATAATTTCCCCATTTAGACACGTCCATATCCCATTCCCAAAATTGCAAGAAAATTTGCAAAAAAAGAAATAAATGAACTTTTAGAGGCAGCAATAATTGAACCGTCAGTTTCCAACTACAATTTTCCTGTAATATTCGTAAAAAAGAAAACTACAGATAATTCTAAAGAACAAAAATTCCGCATGTGTGTAGATTATCGTTTATTAAATTCGATAACGGAATCATTTCAAATTTGTTTACCAAAGATATCTGAGATTCTACATCAGATTGCTGGAAAAAAAATATTACTGTGTTCTTGACCTAAAATCAGCTTTTTTCCAAATTAAACTTCATGGTTTGTGACAAACCTAAACTTGCATTTTGTTGTGAACTAGGAAATTTTATGCCAACCAGATTATTTTTTGGAAGTAGAAATTCAACTTCATATTTCCATACACTTTTAACAAAATGTTTAAGTGACCTTGCGGGTAGTAACATACAGTTTTATTTGGATGACATCATTGTGGCTGAAAATGATATTGATAAACTGTTAAATCTGCTTCAAACTGTATTTGATAGATTATCAAAATTTAACTTAACTCTTGATCCGCAAAAAGTTCAAATTTGTAAATCAGAAATTGTTTACTTGGGCTTCAACATTAATCAACAAGGTTTTTCACCTTCTGATAGCAACATAAATAAAGTTACAAAATTTCCAGTCCCAAAAAATTTAAAACAAGTTCAAGCATTTTTGGGTATGAACAATTTTTTCAGGCATATGATTTACAACTATGCAGAGATAGTACAACCAATTGTGGCCTTAACACGTAAAAATACACCTTTTGTTTGGACAGAGGCCTGTCAAAATTCCTTTAATAAAATTCAAGATGAAATACTTAATAAACCTACTCTTAAACAATTAGATGAGAATAAACAACTGTATTTGGTCACTGATGCATCAAAAATTTCTATCTGTGGCATTCTAATTCAAAAATATGACAACAATTTTTTTCCTGTTGAATTTTTATCGAGACAACTCTCACATGCTGAGTCGAGATATCCACCTATTCGTAGAGAACTTTTGGCCATTTTTGCAGCTTGCAGGCATTTCTATGAATACTTAATTGGTAAAAGATTCACGATTCTTACAGATGCTAAACCACTAACATATCATGCTCAGCTGGATAAGCAACCTGATATTGTGGCTAGATGGTTACTATATCTTGGCCAATTTCAGTATGATTTAAGTCACATACCTGGAAAACAGAATCCTGCGGATTTCCTTTCTAGGATGGAGGTTGAAAATCATTCGGTAAACAACATTAACATATTTGCCATAGATAATTCTCTCACTCAAAGTAACATCAAAGTTTCACAGACTCAAGATAATGAGGTCAAAAATATAATCGACAAGATTAACAATGACAGTAAAACAAAAGCAAAATTCTTTATTGACTCTCACACTCAATTGCTTATGTACAAACACAAAAATAAAAATAAATCAATTGTGAATAAAATAGTTATTCCAAAAACTTTAATCAAAAGTTGCTTAGAAATGGCACATGCACCACATTTTGGTACTAAGAAAACTTATGATATTATCAATAGAAAATTTTACTGGAAAGGAATGTTTTCTGATACAGAAAGTTTTTGTGAAAATTGTGCTCGCTGTTTGTCAAATAAATCGAAACCAAAACATACAACTTCCAGGCATATTGAAAAAAGAGACTTAGCACCAGGTGAGAAACTAGCAATTGATATTGTGGGCAAGTTGCCAAGATCTATTGATGGGAAGTTTTTTATATTAACAATCATAGATCATTATTCAAGGTTCTTAGAGGCTATTCCTCTAGCCAATGTAAAATCTACAACAATCATAAGATGCCTCAATCAATACTTTGCCAAATATGGCATTGCAAAAATCGTGCAATCAGACAATGGTCCAAATCTAGTCTCAGATGAACTTAACAATTTCTTAGATAATTTAGGCATAGATCATAGAAAGTCCTCAATTTACTTTCCGGCATCAAATGGCTTAGTCGAAAGAGTTCATAAAACAATGAAGGAAAGCCTGGCTGCTATGTCTAATAATGTTCTAGACTGGTCTAACAATTTGCTAAAAATTAAACTTCATTATAGTAACTCAGTACATACAGCTACTCAATTTACACCAGCTGAAATCTTTTTTGGCAGATCTCTGAACACTCCACTTGACTCCATAAATGAACCAAAGTTTGTTGAGAGTTTTCAGGCTTATCAGGAAAACATTAAAAAATTGTTAAAAGAGATGAGGCAACAGATTTCAAAAAATAAGGAACAATATTTTGCTGTATACAATAAAAATACATAGGGGAGAGCAAAACCAAAATTAAATGTTGGTGATAAGGTTTTTACTGAAAATTTTAGGCGTACCGGCTCATTTACAGAAAAATACATTGGTCCTTGGGAAATAATTAAAATCGTTCGTAATGATAATTATATTGTAACTAGAATTGTTAATAACCAAAATGTGGAAAAGAAATTTCATGTTAGTAAACTTTTTTTGCAAAAACCTCTCAGACCTAATATTCAAAATTGTATATAAACCTTATTTTTGTAACTTATTTCAAAATTCATTCTTGTCAACTTAGTAATTTTTTTGTTCATTTCTCAATTTTTTTACCATCTTTATTATCAAAATTTTTGTATCTATGCTTCCTGGTAAACTGTACTTCTGTAGATATTAAGATAATGAGACGTCATTATTTTTTTCTTCTTTTTCTGACTTAAGCTGGCTGGTCCGTTAGGTTAGGACAGTGGTGTTAATCTCTAGGTTGTTATAATGATACATTTTCAAAGATGTGTAACTTCTAAAAGGATAAAGATTACTATTTGGCAATACTGTTACAATCTTGAGTTAAAAGGTATATATATATATATATATATATATATATATATAAAGTAGCTAGCTATAAATATACAACCATCACTATAAAGTTTGAGATTATTATTATTATTATTATTTTTTTTTTTTTTTTTTTTTTTTTTTTTTTTTTTTGACAAACAAAATTCTTTTCATATAACTTTAACTCATGATTTCTTAAATGTTTTATTAAGTATTATTTAATTTTCGTCTTAAAATTTAAATTAGAAAAATATATAAAGATAATTATTTCAGCTCTTTTTACAAATTCAAATTTAGCCTTTGGCCAGTATGTTTCTGTAAATTTCATTTTTCAAATGTCAAAAAATTTCTTCAGTCTCAATTTTAGAGACAATTTTAGTAATTTCATTTTAATCTTCAATACTTGTTATGTCACTCTTCATGTGCATCTTGCTAATTGATATTTACTGTTTGTGTATATATATGTCTGGTTTGTCATATGAATGTCACATATAAATTTTGTGCATGTGGCAATGGATGGTATAAATGCTTAATTCACAAGTGTTGAAACTTTTCTCAACAGAATTAACTTTTGACAATATATTTTGTATGTGTGCTTTTCTGAGAAACTTTTTCATCCCATGTGCTACTACTCCTCTGTTGGGGGTGGGGGGGAGACGTAGAGAAAAGATTCTCTACATAATACACTCTTAAGTACTGTGAATAAAGTGTAACAAGCATTATATAATATTCTCCAAAAATACAACCAGCAACAAAGTCAGGTAACGAGCATCCTTCAAATAAACATAGGATCAGCGTTGCCTCGCATTGAAATGCCCTGTGAGTTTCGCAGCTGTTACAACTGCATTCACCCTCACTTTGCCAGTCAACCGTAAAGGAAGAATGACTTTTTCTACTTTCCACTACCGATTTTTTTGGCAACAGGTTGGAGTAGCGTCGGAGATGGATTTTCGAAGAGTGCGGCGTTCGTTGCAGCTTCTCACGTTTTATTTCTTGTTTTAACAGAAGATATTATGTTTGTGGCAAATAATGGATCCTGAATTAAAGATTTAAAAAAAAGTTTTCTACGAATTTAAACAAGATGTATAGTTAAAGTGAATTGCGGTGTGCTTGAGATGTCTCTAGGTGAGGTGTTCATCCAGAATAAGTTCGGTGTGGATAAGCCTAACCGATCCATGCTTCATCGTGAGCCAAATGTAGAGGTGTGATAAAAATTAACATCCATTTGTGCAATATCGAAGAATTGTTTTTTGAGAAGTGAGCCTGCACTTATATCTACGTTTTTAAAATCCTATTTGTCTTTTTTTTCCATCGTGCCTATGTGCTTCTTTTATGTGACGTTCAAAAAGAAATATCATCTATAATTAAAAATGTGATGATCTCACGTCATGATGATAATAAGAAAATGTTGATTATAAAATGTGACGACATGATTAAAGAAGATTAAAATAGATCTTAGTAAGTGCTAAAAAGAAATTAGCACCTGTGATTTATGCCTCTCTTTTTCTATACTTCACAATGAAAAATGACAAATCAGCCATATATATAATTCTTGATTTAATCACGGTTTTTTTTTGTTTTATGTGTTTGCTCATTTTGATATAAATATAATTGAATTTATGTGTTTGCTCATTTTGATATAAATATAATTGAATTTATCCATAATAAATAATCTGGAATTCTTGCAATCAATTAAGACATTTCTTAATCCAGTGTTTTAAATGTATTTTTCTTAATATATTTATAATATTTTAAAATTTATTCAAAACACAACGCATACCTAATTATTTCTCTCTGATTAATTATTGATTCATAACTCTTACCCCTATAGTAAGCACCACAAGTTTTCATCAATCTGGAACTTATTTCATCTCGACGCTCACAGATGGCCACACCATGCAGTGACGTTATGCAATTAAACTCTGAAGTTTCACTTAACAATGAAAACTGCTGACTTATGTACTATTTTCTGTCTCAACCCTTTGATCAGTTTTCGGGACCCCAGATTTTATTAGTCTGCTTTAAAATCTCAATGCAATAACAACACGCTTGTGGTGTTCGACGTCGTCTATTGTTCTTCGGAGGAAGCGACAGCTCCCACTTAACAATGTCACATAACAACGTCTTATAGACAGTTTGAACTGTCTAAATTTATCTATGTCACTCATATATTAATTAACCGTGTTTCTTCTCCTATTTTCTCATAGTAGTCCAGAATAAAATTGTGATTCTTCAAGATCCCGTGTTTTCTGAAGAGTACACACACAAAACGGAATTGCTGGATTTAAATTCATATACTTCAATAAAGCATATTTCTTTCAGATCAAAAGCACGGAATAGATCCAGCTACATACAGAGAATACAGGTAGGACCTTTCCATTTTACATCTAAATATATTTTTGTCTGCCTGGGTAAGTTGTTTTGGCTGACGACATCGATAGAATCAATCACTGCTCCATTATTTTTCATTAGATTATGAGAGACTGAGGCATAAATTAAGGAACGTGAGATGTGAAATATAAATATAAAATCCAGAAAATGAAAATTGAATATATATATTATTTAATGATATAAAAAGAGCATTCTATATAACTTTATCATATACAGAAGAAAAAGAAAAAATAATTTTTTTTATGAATGTTGATAAAACAAAAACATATCGTTTTTTCATGAATATTGATAAATGATATATTAATATGCACATATATGAAAGTGAAACATTTATATAGTATCATAACAAATTGAATATCAGAAATAATTTTTAACTGTATATCGATATCATATATAAATAACATTATGGCAGTCCATAAAGATTTAGCGTGCATAGAAATACTTAATGATAACAAATATTTAAATTGGTCGTTCAGGTTAGAGAACCTGCTCATTAAAGACGACCTCTTTAAATATTGTTTAGAGTTCCCACCCGCTACACCGGACGCGGCATACACGAAAAATATTACTAAGGCCAAAGCCATTATAAACCTTTGTATTGAAGACAGTCAAATAGTTAATGTTAGGAATCTTCAAACCCCCAAAGAGATTTGGGATAAGCTCAAGTCCATGCACCAGCGGGCAAACTTATCGTCGAAACTTTTTTTACTTAGTAAACATTATTCCCAGTAATTGCATGAGGGGGAAAATATTATAGAGCATATAAATAACATTTTAATTATTAGACAAAAAATGTCA
The DNA here is from genome assembly GCA_963932465.1 of Maratus speciosus. Classification (NCBI taxonomy): domain Eukaryota; kingdom Metazoa; phylum Arthropoda; class Arachnida; order Araneae; family Salticidae; genus Maratus; species Maratus speciosus. The sequence continues at coordinate 68,358,686 of OZ010790.1, forward strand.
GGAATCGGCGAAGAGATAAGCGAGTCAGATATTGCTGCTATCTTGCTATGCTCGCTGCCTCCATCATATGCAACATTAATTATTGCCCTTGAATATCGAGATGAAGACGATCTCAAATTGGAATTTGTTAAAAATAAACTAATCGACGAATTTTCTCATCGCTTAGAAAACAAAATCAACGGTTCTCATACGAAACAAACGGCGTACAACATTGAGAGTAGAAACGCCGGTTCAAATCCCACTGAAACGGCATACAAGGCCATAAACAAAAACTATAAAAACAAAAAATTTTGCAGTTTCTGTTCCCGTTCTGGTCATTATAGAAATGAGTGTTTTCAATTAAAAAACAAAGAAAAATATAATTCGCAAAAGGGTAATTATAGAAACGAATACAACAGAAACACCAACTACAACAATAGCGGTAGTTATAGATCCAACACCGCCAATTACAAAGATCAACCAAAAAATAAAGAACACTCATCTAATTTTTGCTTTAACAGTAAAATAAATACAGCTTGTGAGAAAAACGACTCAAATGTTCCTCTTCCCCCAGTTGAACATAAAATTGAAAATGAATCCACACTAGTTAACGAAGCACATACAAGAAACCCTAACACATATATCATTGATTCGGGCTGTACAAGACATGTAACATCCACAAAAGAGCACTTCACAACATTTACACCAGGGAATTTTGGTAACATCACAATAGCTAACGGGAAAAGATTAAATTCTCTAGGTTTGGGTGACGTAACGCTAAACACAGATCTGAAAAATAGTATAACACTTAAGGACGTGCTGTATTGTCCGGAATTAAAGAGTAACCTTTTATCAGTAAAAAAGGCAACAGATAATGATATAAAAGTAATTTTCGAGAAAGAAACATGTTTTTTTGTTAAAGATAACACCACTATCTTAACTGCTAAACTAAACAACAACCTCTACGAAATAAATCCCAGAGATGAGTACGGTTACACCTTAAGTACACAAACCTCATTTAATAGTGATAACTGTATATACAAATGGCACCGGAGACTGGGCCACAAAAATTTCGATGCGATTAAATATTTAGTAAATCATAAATTGGCTGAGGGAATGGTCATAAACAACTGAAAGCATGAGACATACTGTACTAAGTGTATTGAGGGGAAACTTTCGGTTTTGCCCTACCCTAAATCAGCTAAAAATAGAAGCAAAGAAATATGTTAGCTTGCACATTCCGATATATGTGGACCTATGGAGACACAACTCCAGGAGGAAAGCGTTATTTCATAACTTTTACGGGCGACTACAGTCGGTTCACTATGACGTATCTATTAGCGTATAAATCTGAAGCGGTAGAGAAATTAAAGCAGTACGTAGCCCTAACAAAAAATAAATTCGGGAAGGTAATAAAAGCTATAAGGTCAGATAACGCCAAAGAATATCTTGGGAAGAGTTTCGAAAACTACTTAGCCGAAAACGGCATAGAAAGACAGTTGAGTGTCCCGTACAGTAGCCCCCAAAACGGGGTTTCTGAGAGAAAGAACAGAACAATCGTTGAAATGGCACGTACTATGCTGTCAGATGCAAAATTGCCTAAGCATTTCTGGGGGAAGCGGTGATGACAGCCACATATTTAACCAACCGACTGCCGACGAACGCAAATGAAAATGGAATGAGTCGCCAAGACAAGTTGATTGGGAAGCCATAGAAAAACTGATCAGATACCTGATGACTACTAGAAAAATGAAATTCGTTATTGACAAGTCGAAGCCACCGATCCTCAAAGTGTACAGTGACGCCGATTGGGCGAATGACAGGGTAGACAGAAAGTCTACCACAGGCAACCTATTTAAATTAGGGAACAACCCACTAACGTGCCTTTCTAGGAAACAATCCAGCGTAGCATTGTCGTCAACTGAAGCCGAATACATTGCGGCGTCAACCGCTACGCAATAGATCAAGTGGTTATTAAACCTACTTAGCGATCTCGAGTTACCTCAGCAATTACCAATAGAAATCTACGAGGACAACTTGTCCGCCATAAAACTCACTAAGAATGAAAAAGCACAGACCAAGACTAAACACATTGAGGTGAAATGCCATCATATAAGACACCAATACGAAAGTGGCATAATTAAAATTGTTTATTGCCCAACCAAGCAAATGCTTGCAGATATCCTCACCAAGCCACTTCCAAAAACTCAATTTCAGTTTCTAAGAAAAGAAATGCAACTAACTATGGGATAGATTCTTCACGTAAAAAGGAGGAATGTTAAAATTCTTTCTTAATAGGACTAGTTTTACGCGAAGAACCTGTGTAATTAGTGTTTATTTATTCCAGAAAATGTTTATAAACATGACGTATGCAACTGCATACACAATACTCAATAATTAATGTTTGTGGTTAAAATATGCTACACTATACACTATACTCCGAAAAAGGTTGTGAATAAATGGTATGCTACATAATACACGCCTGTGAACAAGTGACAGATACCGTGTGTAAGTGAACTGTTAACACGAACTTCCGGCAGATGGAAGCACCACAAGTTGTCATCAATCCGGAACTTATTTCATCTCGACGCTCACAGATGGCCACACCATGCAGTGACGTTATGCAATTAAACTCTGAAGTTTCATTTAACAATGAAAACTGCTGACTTATGTACTATTTTCTGTCTCAACCCTTTGAACAGTTTTCGGGACCCCAGATTTTATTAGTCTGCTTTAAAATCTCAATGCAATAACAACACGCTTGTGGTGTTCGACGTCGTCTATTGTTTTTCGGAGGAAGCGACAGCTCCTACTTAAAAATGTCACATAACAACGTCTTATAGACAGTTTGAACTGTCTAAATTTATCTATGTCACTCATATATTAATTAACCGTGTTTCTTCTCCTATTTTCTCATAGTAGTCCAGAATAAAATTGTGATTCTTCAAGATCCCGTGTTTTCTGAAGAGTACACACACAAAACGGAATTGCAAGATTTAAATTCATATACTTCAATAAAGCATATTTCTTTCAGATCAAAAGCACGGAATAGATCCAGCTACTTACAGAGAATACAGGTAGGACCTTTCCATTTTACATCTAAATATATTTTTGTCTGCCTGGGTAAGTTGTTTTGGCTGACGTCATCGATAAAATCACTCACTGCTCCCTTATTTTTCATTATAGAGAGAAATGGTATGATAAATACGTTGAAGGAGAAAGAAATGAAATTTCTATTTCTTGTTTTCTTTCTGTTTTCTATTTTTATTTTTAATGAAGAATGTTTCAATCACTATTTAAATTGATATCAGTCAAGTTAGCTCTGTAAAATATGTTTTATAGTTAAAAAATTTTGCATAGGAATTTCTGTATATTTTGAAGAAACATACTTGAGGTGTGCAATGTCCAATAATTTTTTTATTATTATTTGTCAATTTTATTAATTTTGGAATGTTTTATTTAAAATTCTGTTATCTAAATAGTCAAAGTTTTAAATATGTTGCTTTTGACCACATTGGGCCCGGTGAGCAGCTTACTATTTCTGTATAGCTGTCTTAATCCACATAAAGTTTGAAATAACTATTTTTTACCTACTGTTGCCAGGTTTTAATAGGCCAGAATAGAGCATTTTACAAATACTTTTCAATTGAAGAATGAATGGCCACGTAAACATGAAAAAAAGAAATGTGAATTTAAGAAATAATTGAATTGAAATAATTCAATTTTTTTCGTGCGAAAAAAAAATAAAATAGAGCTAAAAATACTTATTTTTTTTTTTATTAATCAAATTTAAACGATATATTTAAAATATGTTATTTAGAACGGTTTTCTTATAGCGTCATTCGAAATTTGTGGGAGATAGCTATAGTTATTATATAACCATTTTATACAATTATCTAATTAAATCTGATTTTCAAACGTATTAATGATCTTACTTAGTCAATCACGAAAACAGACGCCATCTGTCGCGTTCGATACAGATTTAAACATCACAAAGGCCCTCAATAAAATGGAATTTAATTGAAACCAAATTATAGAAGATCGCCACTATTCGTGATAATATAATTCAATCTCCCGTAATCGAGTAATATTTTAAAAACACAGCAAGTTAGCTTGTTTTTAGAGCTTGCGGTGTCCGGACGGGAATTGCAGAGTGTTTAGTTTAGGTGGCTCTGTTACTATTATAAATAAACACATCTATCAGGATAGGCTACATTTTTCTCTTTAAATACACTGTAAAAAAAAAAAAAACACCTTAGATTTGCCAGCACAATATGCTACAATTCGGACGCCAGCAGTTTGTGCTGTTAATTTTACGCAACTACAGATATTTTTCATGTTTATATAGTCAAGAAACCAAATAAAGCTACAGCACATTCGACTGTGGTCGAGTTTGAGCGCGAGATGAACAGTACTTTGTGCTATAAAAATGTCGTGTTTTTTTTTTTTTTTTTTTTTTTTTTTTTTTTTTTTTTTTTTTAACAGTGTAATTACGTCTTTTTGCTTCAGGCTACTTTTCTTTCTTTTTTTTTTTTTTAGTAAGATTAAAGCAAGTAAAATTATAATAATAGTAATTTAACATTTAAAAAAAATTCATTTTTATTATTATTTTCGGAAATAAATTTCTTTATTAAATATCTTAAACGATGAAGACATTTCTATTTTGTAATTTTTCTAGGTTTTACTGTAATTTGATAAAATTATAATTACAGACTTAAAAATTTTGCGAAAAATTCCTTTTTTAACTGAACAAAGACGAAGTTGATAAAAAATATGAATTTAAATATGTATATTCGATAATTTTATTTATGTATTTCATATATGTTAAAATATTCCACTTCCTATTGCCTCAACTGAAATTTGTTATTAGAACTTTCCCCAAGATTATTTATATTTTTCATTTTTAAACCGGCTGCCTGAAGTTTTATATAAATGAATTTGAATGAAAATAAATAATCCCCGAATTTTTATCAGTTGCTTTCAAAATCTTATTCATATAGATTATTAATAATTTTAATTATATATTTTATAATTTATTTTTTACCATATTAATTACCATATTAATTACCATATTACCATATTAATAATTTTCCTTTAAATGAAATAACAAAGTATTTAAATATTGATATTAAATTTCGTAAAGAAAAGTGTTATGCTTATCGAAATTGTAAACAAATATTTTGAGCGAATATGTGACTTGGATATTGAAATTTCTTTAAAATAGATTTATACATGCATATTTCTGATGTGAGAAAACATTGATGTAAGTCTGTATCAAATATTTTTGCTTTCTGCACAATTTGATTTAAGAATTAAGGAATAAAATATTCAAATTGTATTTCTTTGAGAAGTATAGTTATCGATTTTTTTGCCCTGTTACAGTAAATTCGCTTATGAGTTCCCTAAAATATATTGTTCACATTTCTCGAAATAAAATAACGGTATCAAACTATTTTTCATTCTTGATTTTACTTTTTACTTTCTCCTATCTTTACAAGAAGAAAATATTGGATTCATGAAAATTTTCGAATTCTGGTTTTCGACGGATTTACACGTTTTATGGGTATGAGATTCCAAAAACATGTTTTTAAAAAATGTCTGTCTGTGAGTCTGTGAGTCTGTCTGTCTGTATGTATGTGACACAAATTTTGTGGGCACTCTAGCTCAGGAACTAATGCATGGAATTTATTAAAAATTTACATTCAGCTAGTCCCTAATATAAATTGGTGCTGATTAGTTTTTGGTATAAATTGCTCGACAGGTAGTGCTGCGATGCTGCATTTTCCCCGATTTCCGCAAAAGTTGTATCTCAAGAACTAATGCACGGATTTTCATAAACCTTCAGATAACGTTAGTCCTTGACATGAATGGATGCTCTTTAAGTTTTGGTGTAAATCGCCCAAAAGGTGGCTCTGCTATGCTGCATTTTGCAGTTTTTAAAAGATTTCTGCAATAGCTCTATCTCAAGAACTAATGGTCACATTTTCCTCAAACTTCAGATTCAGTTACTCTTTGATATGAAATTATGCTGATTACGTGTTGGTGTAAATCACCCAATAGATGGCGCTGCTGTGTTGCATTTTGCACTTTTTCCTCAATAGCTCTATCTCAAGAACTAATGCACGAATTTTCATCAAACTTCAGATTTAAGTATAACTTAATTAATATTGCAGCTGATTATGTGTTGGTGTAAATCGCTCAATAGTTGGCGCTCCTATGCTGCATTTGTCATGATTTGCGCAATAGCTGTGTCTCAAGAACTAATGTACGAATTTTCCTCAAACTTCATATTCAGTTAGACGTTGGCATAAGTTGATGATAATTAGGTTCTGGTGAAAATAACCCAATAGGCGGCGCTGCTATGCTGCATTTTTCTGCATTTACATGATTTCAGCGACAGTCATACCTCGAGAACTAGTGCACGGAATTTTATCTTTTTAGAATTCTCATGATGAGCAGAGATTGCCATTTAATTTGGCACTGTGATAGCGAATTTTGAAGTATTGACATGTATGAGATAGAAGAAAGTTTTGTGATGGCCACAACAAACTAGTTTTAAAAAGTTTTTGGCTATGGCAAGCATGTCTTTCATTGATTTGGAAAATATCCTCCGAAAGTGACGCTGTAATAGCAATTTTTGTGTCATTTTGAATATTGTACCATCGGAAAGTGTATGAAGTTATGCATAGAATTGAATCAAATTTTTTGTGTAGGTTTTCGGTCATGGCATGAAGGACTTTCCTGAATTTGGTAAAATTCCGTCGGTAGGGGTCGCTGTAAACGTGATTTTTGTGCATTTTTCAATATTGTACCATCGGAAAGTGTATGTAGTAATGCATAGAATTGAATAATTTTTTTTTTAAGTTTTCGGCTATGGCAAGCAGTTCCTTCATTAATTTGGAAAAAATCCCTAGTAGCAAATTGTGTCTGGCCCTTGAATGGCCTCTCATCGAAATCCGATTACACGATAAGTGGCCGATTATCGTATTCTCATCGGACAGGGATGATTTTCATCGGCAATTACTCAGAAATGTCTCATTGGCCTTAGATCTATGGATGATCGCAACCTGATGAATTTTAGAAAAAAATATGATGAATCCCCGAGGAGTACGATTTCATGACGATGAATGTCCGATGACTTTTAGATGAGTTATCAAGCAAATTTTGATGAGAAAGCGATGAATTATAGATTGGTTGGTTGGGTGTATAAATGAAAGCGATTTCAGAATATTTATTTTCAGATTTTGCGAAATATACATACATTAAAATTTTAGGAGTTAGAAATTTAAATATGCTCACTTTTAATTTCTATTAGCTTTACTACAATCATTTGAAACAAAATATTTAAACAAAAATATCCAAATTTTGTTTTATTTTTTGAGGGGGGAGGGGGGCTGAATTAAAGTTCCATATTTTCTTAGTTTATTTCTGAACAAATACTACTCCTTCATTTAAATAATCCTATTAAATTCTATTATTTATCCTCTTCCTAGAGCCTTTTATTTTAAATAAAGTTTGCTTGCTGAACTCAAACTGATTTATAAAAAAAAAAAAAAAAAAAAAAAAGGCTCTAAAAAAGGGATTTTCCAATATTAATACTTAAAAAAGGGATTTTTTAAGTATTAATATTGGACTAACAATTACCACTGTTATTGTTTATCATTTTGTTTGATAGAAATATTTTAAAAGAATTTTGTTAATTCTAAATTATTGTTCTGCTTTGATAAGTTTTTGCCCTTTAAATTTTTCATTTTAAAATGTGAAAGGTTATTTCTTTCATTTTATTCGACTTTAAGAGATGAAAAATGCATTGGGCCTTTTTTCTACCAAGGTACATATGAATAATTCAGTAAGTTATACTATTGTATAAACACTCATAACTCACAAGAGTGCATATTTTTAAATAAGCATTTTTTGGAGGGGGGGAGGGTTAAGGTGGGATTCAGGTGTCTAATTAGGTACAATTTAGGTCTGTTCGAAGATCCTTGACAAGAGGCATACAAAAGAAAAAGGCCCTCACACCCTCCTCGTTTAAATAAAGACCATTTTTTATCACACAAACTGTCCCAAACACATACCCATATTTGCCAATAAGCCGTTTTTCCCAAAAATAAATACTTTGAACCAGAAAATTTATTTAATTAAATGTGTCTTGCCTCTATGTGGTAGAGATTTGAAATATACTTTATTTCATTAAATAAAATTTCTGGTTTAAAGTTTTTTTCTTCTTTCATTACGTGGGAAGGTGGTAATAAGTATGCTTATATTTTTTTTTCTTAAATATTTCATAATTCATATCTGTAAAGTATAAAAAATAAAACTCTTGAAGAAGCACACCGTAATAACAGATTATATTTCTAAAACAAATGTATGAATTAGGTTCAGCTTTGCAAGTCCCATTTTTAATTCAAATCCATTTCATTTAACCCCTTGAGAAAGTGATTGTGTTCCTGTAATGTTAAATTCACACCGGATCTTTGAAAATTTTTGTTTCAAAATAAGGAAAAGCAATTTTACAAGTTTTTTCCATCAAAGTTACAAAAATAAAATTTATTTAAAAGTTTCCGGTGCAAATCTTGATTAAACTTAGGTGAGATAAAATATATCCCATCGCCTCTCAAGGGGTTGATATTCACAACTTTCACGTCTACGGTTAATTTCTTTTCTATTAGTACTACCTAGATGTTTAAGGAAAAATCTTATGTCACGCTGATACTTCAAGACTGTATTGTTTGCGAAAACTTCTGTAAAGTAGGTCTTTTCCCCCTCTGAAAAATTTGTATCTTTAATATGATTTAAGAAAAATAGATAGAAAAACTATTTTAATTAATATTTTAATAATTATTGATCAATCTAATTGTCCAATTTATTTGAAAATAACTTTTTGAGCCTTTCTGATAATTTTTTTACGAAAACACTGCTGCGATGATTTTTTTCATTCAAAAACTTTACATAAATTTATATTCATTATGAAATTGGGCTTCATTAGCACAGGATCAACATTCTCTGGAAGTGTAGGAAAAAAAATTTCAACACCTAAACTTACGCATCCAGATGCATAGGTCACAATAGTTGAATGCGAACAAATCCACACAACGTGGAATAAGGAAAGGCTTTAATGCTCGTGATATTATTTAAAATATTTAACTGTTTTTGTTTATTAATCCATAAATTTCATGACTGAAACAAAATTTAAAATACTACTGTAGTAGTTATACAGTCAAACCTCGTTAACATAAATTTCAAGGCAAATTAAAAGTTTTTCCCTCATGTTATCATCAATAGTTTATATTATTAGTAACAAAATTGTTGTATTAATTTTGACAGGCATTGTAGGAACAATTCATATTAAAAGTATACCAGGATAATTTTGTACATGTTAATGAGGTTTGAATGTACTTTTTGTTGCTTAATAGCAACATCCATCTCCTGTTAGTTTCTGTTTCATAGCTGCCAACTTGTACGTATTTTTCTTACCACTAAAATTTTATAGAATTTTTTTATTTATTTAAACGTTAAAATTGCTTGAATTGCGGTGATTAAATTAACTAAAATTTTCTGTTACATTTTAGTGGTATGAAAAATCCGTACAAGTTGGCAGCTATGCTGTTTAGATATTAGGGCAGATGACTGAAAAAATACATTATCTTAATTCATTTTTTTTTTTTCAGTTTTATATCTCTATGCCTACATAAAACATCCCATTAATGTTAGCTATTTTATCTTATTGTTTCTAAACTTGAAGTGTTGTTTTAAGAATCTACATATACTATCTGCATTTTTTAATTACTACATTAATAAAATACCCCAATTTCTAGTGCATACTCGGCTGATCAAACAAACATGTTTAGATCCAGAAATGTTAATAAATAAGATTTATCTTATTTCTATTTTCTACATATTATGCAACATATTTAAAGAAACTTTCTTGATGTAAAATTTATTGGATCGGCTGCAAACTATGTACATCTGAAATTAGAGTACACAAAAAGTACTTAAATTCAGATCAATTAACTTGCTCATTTCATATAAATGTACTATTTGAAAGTTTTATTAAGGTTAAACAATGGCAGAAAAAAAAATTGTTGCTTCTTCCTGTAACTCTTCATAGAAATCTAAACACAAATCTTCTAAGTTAAATAAGTTTCTGAAGCAATTTATTGTCACAGAATGATTCAAACGTGGCTGTGTACATTCACATCCCATAAAAAAGTAGAAGTAATAAAATTTTATTGAATATTCATGCATAAGAATTAAATGAGGACTTCAGTTTCAAAACTTATCTTATCTAAAAGTAAAAAAATCGAGTTTTCTCTGTCATTCTATTCTACTGGTACTGGTGGACATGAATTGAGAAAACAATACAATCTGCAAAACACTAGCTTTACTGTGTATTTCTGGCATTGTAAAATCTTGGTTTAGAATGAAGACCAATGGACGTGATCAGAGGTTTTTCACGATTTCTGAAAATTTGATTTTCTGGATGAGGCGAATTTTGAAACTCATGTCCTCAAATATAGCTAATAATTTCAAAAGCAAACTTTAATTAACTCTGATATAAATTTAAGATTTATTTATTTTTAAATAACACATAATATAACATACACATCAAAAGAAATTCAAGGTAAGTTTAAATATATAAGTGCATCAATTACACTGTTTATAATTAATGTTCCAACAGGAACAAACAAAAACTAATGCATTTAAAATAACTTCGGAAAAAAAATTGCAAGGGAAGGTTGATCTGTATTTTCTATTTGAAGTCTGTCATCTGGGTAATTACATGAAGTATCTTGTTTTAGAAGTGTTCTAGCCAAATTATCAGGACGGAATGCCATCTTTTCTTAAATGTAGCTAACAAAACTGCTGACAATATTTCATTTTCTGCAGTGTAGAGAGGGGATATCATGAATGTCATCAGATGTAAAATGCAGTTCACAAAGCTAGACAAAAAGAGAAAAAAATAGTAAATTTTTGTGCAAAATCATGTGTTGTGTATATACATATAAAACTGTGGTTTATTTCAGTAAGCTTTATTTAGTACCCTTGTATTTTATTTCAATGAGAGATATATGGGGTCATTCAAAAAAGTCCATTTTGAAATTTTTAAGAAAGAAAAAATATCTTTTGAAAAGGATTGAATACTTATTCAAAAAAGAAACTGAAGGTGAATTTGGGATTTTGGCCCCAGCTTAGTATTTTTTTTTTTAAATCTTGGATTTTTTGGGTCTGCACAATTTGAAATAACAGCAAAATTGTAAAAATTTTAAGCCAAGATAGAATTTGTTAAGGCCAAACCTGAAAATTTTAGTCTGTGCAGACCTTTAATGTCTACTGTTATTTCAGTTAATTTTTCTATATACAAGTTAAAATTAACAAACATAAAACTTTCCAAATAGGAACCAGCAAATTTGCAAAGAAAAAAAATTAAGACTTCTTATACAAAATTACACTTTGTTTCTATAAACAGTTTCAGTGTTTAAATAACCATTTTACAAAGAGCCAATTTTGGAGATTTTCTTCAGATTGAAACCTGGTACTTATCAAGTATACCCTACAGATTTCACCCAAAATCTTATTTCAAACAACAAAAACCAGCTTTTTGCTATGAAGAAAAGGTGGTTTTATGATTTCATGGAATCCTCTATAATTTTCTTTAAAGGCAGGATACCATTCATTGAGCCGAAAAAGTAGGTCGATTTCATCCTCCCCCCCATAGAAAGAATAAAGTACCACAAAAACTGAATTTAACCAGTTATTATTCATAGTTTGTAGTATAACATATATTTTTTATTATACAACAACCCCAGTAGCAGAAAATTCTCCATGTGCCTGTGACAGATACTTCAGGGACAAAAAATAATCTGCAGGTAAAATATTTTTACAATTGAAGCGTTAATTAATCAAACAATCACTTACATGTAACGTTTTTAGACATTTTAAAATATTTTATTAATAACAATATTAACTTTTTGTATTAAGTAATAAAGAAAGAGCTAAACATAATACTATGAAGCAAAATAAAGGTCTGACGAAGAAGAATCTGCAAAAGAGAAAAGAAAATCTGCGAAGCTCGTCTCCTGTTTCAAACATTCTGCTACCAGGACAACAACTATTAAAACTGATGGCAATATTGTCAGTTGCATATACAACATTTTTAGCATGACATGTAAAATACAGTTTAAATGGATCACCCAATCATGTTTTTCTTTTTGGAAATAGCAGAATATTTTGCGGGCCCATCAGCCTTTTACATATGTAATTATAATATATTCTTTGAGCTACACTAAAGTTAAGAGATAAAAGTTTTCAGAAAAAAGATGACACTTTTTTTTCTGAAAACAATTTCGCCCCCCCCCCCCAAAAAAAAAATTAAATTTCAATGAACTGCTGTAAAATTTGTAAAAAGTTTACACCACCATCGTTATTTTATGTCACACAGACCTTTCGATTTGAGACAGACTGCATGCAGATTGAAGAGAAAATTTACCATTTTGGCTTTATTTTCAGTCACACAGATAATTTTACAACATCTGTTTTATTTCAGGTCCAAGGTGCATAAAACCAAGCAAAAAAAAAAAATAAATAAAATAAAAAAAATAAAAAAAATACAATTTTGTATAATTTTTTTTCTTGGAAACCCGAGGAGAAAAAAAAAAGACAAATTTTCACAATTGGGGGGGGGGGGGGAGTTTCTAATTTCGAAATTATTTATGTTTCCACAGACATGAGGGAGAAGAGGGGAAAAAAAGGGAGGGGTGAAAAAAAATAACAACAATTTAAAAAACAATTTATAAGCATTCAACGTTTATCTTTAAAAATAACACCTTTCAAAATAGTGATGCAACGAATAGTGGTTTGGCCGAATAACCGAATATTCGGCCAAGTTGCAGCCGAATATTCGGCCTATTGGGCCGCCGAATAATGAACTTATTTTGGCCTAAAAACAAAATATGGTATGCACTATATGCACAATTCTTGTATATTTCACATTTAAAATGTATTGTTTTCTTTAAAAAAATTATTTATATACAAATTTTTAATTTTTTAAAGCATTATTTTACTCTGAAAAAATATTCGGCCATGTTCGGCCTAAAAATTGCCTCAATAATATAATTCACCCCCCCCCCCCCAAAAAAAAAAAAAAAAAAAAAAAATTCTTAGCAAAAGTTCCTCATCAGGTACTGTCTAGTTACATTTTAATAGATATTATATGTGTTGTTGCTACATTTTAAAATAATGACAAAATTTTAAAAGTACTAGGAAACATAAGTTTCAGCTTTCAGATGAAATAAAATAAAAAATAAGAAATCTTAATATCTTAAGAAAAACCACTGATAGAAAGGATGAAAGGAATATCCTCTAAAATGGTGGAAAGAAATCACTATAGACTTTATTATTAAGCTCACAATTAACAAAATTTTTATTTATCTTTATTATTATTATTTTTTTTTATTATTTGCTGTCAGCAGTGAAGCCTCTTTAGAAAGTGCGCCTCAATGTGAAGAGTAAAAGAAATTAGTAATTTTCTTTTCCAGCCACTACTAGAAAGACAACAGCGTCCTTTGGGGTGGTGGGCAAAAAATTCGGAAGACTTTCTTAATGTTTCACAATTAGCCAAAAAGTACCTTTCTGCACCAGGAAGTACCATATATAGTGAGAGGTTTTTTCAGAAACAGGTAACATTTACAGGAAAAAAAAAAAGAAAGACTATCATCTGAGAATGCTGATTATTATTATTTCTGCATCACAATCTACGTTTATTGAAAACATTTTAACTGTTTTTTAAGGCATTACAATGCTATTCTTGAAAAAAATATCTAAAACGTAAATGCATACTAATTAAAAGAATTTAGTATTTACATTTCTTTCATTATTTAATAAGAAATAGTAACAGACTTAAAAAAAATAACTTAAATTATATTTCACTTTTATGCGTATTTTACTAAAACAAAAACAAAAACAAAAAAAAACAAAAACAAAAACAAAAAAAACCTTAACTATTGCAACATATACGACTTAAATATCTTGTACATATAATACATCTATATCTAATCAATCATATATTTATGTTCTTTATAGGTATAATTCAAAATATTATTGAAAGAAATATTTTTTTATGTAACAAGGGTTAAATGTTAAACTTCCCATTATGATAAAAAAAAAAAAAAAAAAAAAAAAAAAAAAAAAAAAATTGAATTAGTTTGTTACAGCTGTATTAAAACAATTTTGAATAGATTAATTTTAAATTTAACAGATTATGTTAGCTTATTACAGATACTTTTTGTACTTACTGATACAGCATAATTTTTTTTAAACGTGATTCCTAAATTAGCCTCTTATATAAAAATGGGTAGATAAAATCCATTCGGAGTATGAAAGTTAACGGGAAAAAAAGTGATAGTTAATTTAAAATAAAATTTTCATTATATATGATGAATATAAATTGTCAAATTAAAAAGTTATACTGTGTAAATATAAAAACATTTATTACAGTGTATTATTCGGCCAAGGCCGAATAATGGACTTGATATTCGGCCGAAGCCGAATATTCGGCAGACAGGCCGAATGGGCCGAATATTCGTTGCATCTCTATTTCAAAACTGCAAGTTTATGTAGTTAAAAAAATTTTTCATTACAACACGTTAATTTGGCATGGGCACTATTATTGAAAATTCATCCTTTTGATTGACACTTGGATAAAAAACATGAAATGGTCCTTAAAAATAGACTTCTACACGGTTTTCTTGATGTGTAATCATAATTATATTTATTAAACCATTTGAAAATTTTAAATGATAAAAAGAGTAGGCATATAAATTTTTAAATACATTATTTTTTTTATCTTTTCTACTTTTTAGTGTTTAAATATTTTGTTGTTGCAGATTCACAGTCAGTTGGCATATTTTCGAAGAAATGATTTGACACATTATCTTCATTGTTTTTGTACTCATAAACAATTATAACTACACTTCTTCTAAACTATTTACTCAATGTGTAATCATAATTAATATTAAACTATTTGAAAATTTGAAATGATAAAAAAGTAATATTTTTAAATACATTTTTTATTTATTTATATTTTCTACTTTTTAGTGCTTAAAATATTTTGTTACTGCAGATTCACAGTCAGTTGGCATATTTTGGCAGAAATCATTTGACACATTATCTTCGTTGTTTTTGTACTCATAAATAATTACAACTGCAAAAATTATTTGGCAATTTATCAACATTTTCAAAATCACTTTGTGGCAACCTTTATTTACATTTTAAAAACATTCACAGATTGAAATATCTTTATAAAATAGTTATCAATGTATCAAACGCACAAACAATTATTTGTTTTATATTGATACCATTTAATATACACATTAAAAAACTATTAGTTTAATTTATGCATAAATAAAACATAACAATTAATACAATATATATATATATATATATATATATAATAAGAAATAAGCCATATATAGTTAGACATTTTTTATTGGTCGCAATTTCACTTTCACGACAGTTTATAATAATTGCCAAGAAATCACACTTTCTTAATCTTAACTCGGTCATGACTGAATTATGTCATAGCCCCTATAATAAAGAAGTATTTGTTACGTTAGTGTATAACTTAACATACTCTTTGAAGTAGCAAGAGACGTCAAATTACGTCTGGTAACTCAAAAACATTAATGTTTAACATGGATCAGTTTATACCAACCAAAACACGAATTTTCTGCTTAAAATCAATACGAATCCAACAACAAAAAAATTCTACAAACTGAAGAGAAAGGAAAGTAATACATATTTTAATACAATTATGGAAAAAAGTCTATAATTAAATGTTTCATATAAATACTGTCTTTTTTGCTTTGAACAGTTTGAACACATACTAATTTATTAATATTTAAATACAGTAGAACCTCGATCCATCGTTTTTCAAGGTGTGTGTGGAAAAAACGATAAATGCAGGAAAACGATGAATGTGGTTTAACGTCAAAACACGGAAAAAAAAACAAAGTTTAAGCATTACTTACTAATACATGCAATGTATACAGTATATTAATAAATACTAATTTGTTACAGACCAAACTGTAAAATAAATAAATCAAAGTTGTAGAAAATGGATATTTATTCTAAAAATGAGTAATTTTATATTCAGTTTTTCGTTCATTTTTTAAATTAAACAACAAATTTTCAGGATGTACAACATATTTCTGGTCATTTTCTGTAATTTCATGTACATATAAAAAAGTTCGTATAGTTTCAAATGCCGTAATTAAATCAGACAGACTTTGCGCTGGTGTAGGCTTAGCTTCATCGGCATGAACATTATCCTCTGCTTCTTCGCCATTATTTTCATTTTTTGCATCATCACACATTTCTTCTATGCTTAGGACACCACATGTCACAACATCTCGATCAATAGAAATATATCGTTAAATTTTGTAATAGAGACATCCTCTTTTACACGCAACCACTCTTCATTTGTATTATCGTCAGCATATTCATTATTTTCTTTCCCTTCTGTTGAGCATTCTTCATCAGTTTTTCGCAAAAAAACAGCATTTCACGAAACACTTCTGGATGGAATGAAGAAGTTACTCCATGCCAAGCTGAAAGTACAAAATGAATAGCCTGCAGAAGCTCTATTTTTGGAGTACGTTCTTTTGCTTATTCCACGAAACAAAGATATTTCACTAGCTTTCTCCTGTAAAATTGCTTAAAACAATTGATTATTCTGGCATCAATAAGATGTACGACCTCTTGATAATCTCTGCCCCCCCCCCCTCCCGAAACAGCTCAAATGAGTTATTTTAGGATAAAAGAAGTAATTCCAGTTTGTATGTCATATGGATCCGCTTGACCTTCAATTTCATTTCGGTGGGGAGAAAAATTTTACAACGATGAATGCGGGTTTCGTTAACATTATTTAAGTATAATTTGTGCAGGGACCATAGAAGTAAAACGATCAATGTGGGAAAACGATGGATGCTGGAACGATAGATCGGGGGTTTCACTGTATAGTATAGATGCTGCTTAATGTGATTACTTCGGGACCACAAGTTTTTGATAACAATATACAGGGTTTTAAAACACCCAGCACACTGGTCTAAAACTCGGGGTTTTCTTTAAAAAAAAAAAAAAAAGGTGGGGGGGGGGGGGGGTTGGGACTTTATTGAGTTTTTTTGCAGAACACTTTAAACTTCTACATAATACATATACATTTATCAGTGAAACCTGGGTATAACTTTGCATTAATTAAGTATGATTTAGCAAAATATATATATAAAAAATTAAGTTAATTTAAAAAGTACATTTGTATCTCATGGGACTGGTTTGCTGCATTAAGAATATATTGAACCAACTACAACTGAATTTTTTTATATAATTCTTAATATAATTCAAAATATTTTTCACACAAAGCGATGCTTTTAGCATGATGCCTTAGGTCGAGACATGATGATTTTGAAAACACTAACAGGCTGATATTACACATAATCACATTAAGCAGCATCTACTGCAAAAAGTAGTTTCTTTAGCATAAACATAATTATAATTACCGTTAAACAGATTTCTCTACAAAGTCACGCTGCAAGGGGAACACTGTTTGCATTTTCAGAGTGGACTCTCAGGAATTCTAGGTATATCCTAAGGATTAAAAAAAAAAAAAGTAATTGAAATGTAAAAAAAATATTGGATTTCATTAAAGTACTGATACACAAAAACAAGTTGGAAATTGCACGTCAAACGTAGCTAATGAGGTGCGTTCGTACTATAGCTAGTTTTATAAATATTTTTTGCACCGCATATTGTACTCACTGAATGTATATTTTAGTACGGTTCAATAAGTGCATATCCATTTCATTCTGTTCGAAAGGCTGTAACATCATTAAAATGCACTTGAATTTTTTTTTTCCCATTGGCCGTAATGTAATGGAAAACTTTAGACTATCCCCGTCATTAAACTATAGATCTGATTTTCATAAAATTTGAAATGACTCAACAAAATATTGCAATAATTATATATTTAAAATTTCAGAACATTCGGTTGGGTAGTTTTTCCTCAGTTATATGCAGAGTGACAGACAGACAGACGTATTGACTGAATGACAACTATAGCTACATATTTATATAATTACGAATGCACCTAAAAAGGAATTTTGGTAATGTAAAAATAGTATTGACTATGGGCTTATTTGTCAGGGCATAAAGCCCGGCGGCCCTACTACTAACTACTTTATGCACCCAGGGGTCCTTACTGCTTTTTTTGATTCACCCTTTTATTTAATTTAATCAAAAAATACATCAATCAGCTGCAAAAAAAAAATCTGAATTTCACTAATTGGCCGAAGGAGAAAAACACCCAGCTAAATTCATCGAATAGGCAAGGGAAATGCAAAATTTGTTAATTGATTGTAAAGAGGGGGGAAAAAATCAAGAAATATGTCAACTCCACACAAGAAAAAAACTGCGAAATCTTTTAATTGTGATCGATTAATGGGGAAAAATATCAAATTGTTTACTCATCTCAGAAAAAAAACATGCAATTTTTCAATTCAACAGAGGAAAAACAGAGTAAATTTTATCAATCAATCGTAAAATGAAATGGCAGGATTTATCAATCGTCGCAAAAATTTTATAACCACTGAAGACAGGGCTTGAAATTCAATTTTTAGGGTTTCGTTCATCTGATGAAACCCTATTCGTCTCGCTCCTCTGTCAGTCTGTCACAGAGCCCGTTCTAGTCTTTTCTGCGAACCATTCACAAAATTTGAACTTTTCCGTGCCCTATGATGAAATTTGCATCCCCCCCCCCCCATGATCCTTCGATGAAATTCACGATTTTTCAGCAGCCATTCGACGAAATTTGAGTTTTCGCGATCCTTCGAAGAAATTGGAGTTTTCGCGATCCTTCGAAGAAATTGGAGTTTTCGCGATCCTTCGAAGAAATTGGAGTTTTCGCGATCCTTCGAAGAAATTGGAGTTTTTGCGATCCTTCGAAGAAATTGGAGTTTTCGCGATCCTTCGAAAAAATTGGAGTTTTCGCGAACCTTCGAAGAAATTGAGTTTTCGCAATCCTTCCAAGAAATTGGAGTTTTTGTGATCCTACGAAGAAATTGAGTTTTCACGATCCTTCGAAGAAATTGAGTTTTCACGATCCTTCGAAGAAATTGAGTTTTCACGATCCTTCGAAGAAATTGGGTTTTCACGATCCTTCGAAGAAATTGGAGTTTTCACGATCCTTCGAAGAAATTGGAGTTTTCACGATCCTTCGAAGAAATGAGAGTTTTCACGATCCTTCGAAGAAATGAGAGTTTTCACGATCCTTCGAAGAAATGCGAGTTTTCACGATCCTTCGAAGAAATGCGAGTTTTCACGATCCTTCGAAGAAATGCGAGTTTTCACGATCCTTCGAAGAAATGCAGGTTTTCACGATCCTTCGAAGAAATGCGAGTTTTCACGATCCTTCGAAGAAATGCGAGTTTTCACGATCCTTCGAAGAAATGCGAGTTTTCACGATCCTTCGAAGAAATGCAAGTTTTCACGATCCTTGGAAGAAATGAGAGTTTTCACGATCCTTGGAAGAAATGAGAGTTTTCATGATGCTTCGAAGAAATGAGAGTTTTCACGATGCATCGAAGAAATTGAGTTTTCGCCATCCTTCCAAGAAATTGGAGTT
This sequence comes from Maratus speciosus, assembly GCA_963932465.1. Lineage (NCBI taxonomy): Eukaryota > Metazoa > Arthropoda > Arachnida > Araneae > Salticidae > Maratus > Maratus speciosus. The sequence continues at coordinate 68,378,340 of OZ010790.1, forward strand.
TTCGTGATCCTATGAAGAAATTGAGTTTTCATGATCCTTCAAAGAAATTGAGTTTTTGTGATCCTTCGAAGAAATTTGAGTTCTCGCGATCCTTCGACGAAATTCGAGTTTTTAGCGATCCTTTGACGAAATTTACACTTCTTTCGCGATCTCTTGACAAAATTAGCGGCATTTTTCATGACTTTTTGATGAAATTTGAGTTTTTTTTTTTTTTTTTTTTTTTTTTTTTTTTTTTTTTTTTTTTTTTTTTTTACAAAATCCTGCATTTGACCGGTTCCTTCCATATTTTTAGTCGCCAGTCTTTCAAGTTTAATCGCCGGGTGGCGAGTGCTTATTTTCATCTTTACGACAAAACCCTTTTGATTTTCATAAAATAAAAATAAAATTATATACAGTCGACTCTGTGAAATCTGCACACTTAGGGACAGAGGGTTTTGCAGATTACACATTTTTGCAGATTATAGATCATCCATTTGTTTACATTTTACTTTTTAGAGTCTGGCAATAAATTAGAAACAACTGCACACAAATTATAATTACAATGTAAAAGAAAAACATAATGCATTATTATTTTACTAATTGTATTAATTTTTTTAAACGTTGACACAACATAATGGTAATTTCAGTTTTGCTTTGTTGTCAATAATTTTTTTCTATAGTCTATGAACAATCATTACTTTTCGCGCTGAGATAAAATTTTGTTGCCCTGGGAAATTTAAACATTTATGTCCAATTTATATTTAAATATTTATTCATTGGAGAATTGATAACTTATGAAAAAAAAAACCAAATTTAACTTTATCTAAGAGTTTAACTGTTAATGGAATTTTCATTGTTTACATTCCAACATGTAGTCCGGATAATAGACATTGGCGGATTATACATCAGCGGATTTCACAGAGTTGACTGTATTTAATAGTTCACTTATATATTATATTAAAAAAAAAGAAAAAAAAAAGAAAAAAAAGTCGCCAAACAATGTGATTTAAGACCATAAAGTTCATAAGTGTAATATGGTCACATTTGTTACATGTTTATCATTTTTGGACCACAGTCAAATATCTTGTCTGTGCATTTTAATTATAGAAGATTGCTAAGAAAGTATGGCAACAACCAATCAAGACTGCAGTGAAGATAACCAAACTATGGCTGTCAGATTGATTGGTACAAAATTGCATTTTTTTTTTTTTTTGCTTATTTCTACTATTATATATATATCCCCCAATCTTTATGTTTCGAGATAAATTTGCTGTGTCAGAACTGATTAATGAAAAGTCACTGGTCTCAAGGACTCAAACATTAGAATTTACTGGTCCACAACATAAAATTCTATTAAGCATCTTTAACCCTTTGAGCCCTCTCCCCTCCCCAGAATATAAACCAAACTCACTTTTCAGTTATCCAAAATTTTCAGCATTAATAAAATGTGAAATTTTAATTTGTTAAAAATAAAATAAAACTGTGATTTGCGATCGGGAGGGCAGAAAAGTTACTGGTTCTGCGGACAACTAAATTTTTCAAATTAGGTGCTGCCCACAACTAATGTCATGCTTGGAGTAGGGTTCATGAAATTGTGACAAGGGGATGGGAGGGGGTAAGAAGAAATGTGACATCACACATTTTGGTTAAAATAAAAGCATTAAAAATCAGCAGATTAAATTTTGAAGTTATTTTGAAATTAAAATCAGGGGTCGATCCATGCAAAATTTGGGGCCTATTTAGGGCCCTTTCACAAAAATCTATTTAATAAAATAGGCCCCTTCACAAAATTCCTTTTAATAAACAGATAATAGATAAGAAAATAAATCCTTTTAATAAATAAAAACCCCTTTCATAACATTCTTTTTCATAAAAACTGTTTTAAAATGTGTAATTTGTAAATAAAACCAGATCACGAAAAACAAAAAAATTAGCAAGGGGATTTAAAGAAGTTTTTGTTTATAAATTCTTGGTTCGAATGAGTAACTGGATTTCCACTTTCGTTACAAAATGCTATTTTTCACAAAAATATTATAAAATTCACAAAAATAACTTACTTTTCACAAAATGGGCCCCAAGAATAAAAACCTGCATCGATCCTTGAAAGTATTTTATACTCATAAAGTAAGGATAGTATTGAGTTGACTCTAAGCCGCTTTTTAGCAGGGCGCAGCGCTAGGCGACCCTTTTTATTTCTTTTTTTGCGCCCGGCAGCTCTTTTAAACCCTCCCGATACGCCCAGCTGCCCTTTTCAACATTTCCTATGTGCCTCGTGGCAATCCAATTGATCCCGAAAAAATATCACAAATTCTAGGCTCTCTAAACAAACCAGTTCAAAATATTTTTGTGAACAAGGTTTAAGTGTCCCTTTTTTGAAAAAAAAAAAATGTGCTTTTTTTAGAACAATGTTTCCTTTTTGAAGAAATGTACCCTTTTTTAGATAGTGTTCCCTTTTTTTAGAATAGTGTTCCCTTTTTGAAAAATTACCGCCCGGCGGCCCTTTTTTTCTAGAGTCAACACTAAAGGATAAGATTTAAAGCCAAATATATTAAATTCCATTTCAAATTCCAAAATACTACTGTTTTCAAATGCTCTTTCATATTAATATTTTATGACTATTGCATATTAATTTATGTTTTTTGTCGTAAACCTTAATATTATTTCATACAAAATAAATACACAAATCATATTTTATAGTTATGCTCACAAATGTCTTGAAAACAAATAGTTAAAGTTAATATGAAAGTTTAATTATAAAGTTAAAATTTTAAATATGATCTATAAAGCAGTGCTTTGTTTCTGAACTGCAAGTATATGTTATGTAATATAGCATGACATGCGACAAGAGGGGAGGGCAAGAGGTAAGGTGAAGTGTGACAAAGGGGGGGGGGGCCAAAAAGTGTGACATCATTTATGGACTGTCCCTTAGTGGTCAGGTTGAATTTTCAGTGGTCGCAGACCAGCAGAACACCAAGGATTCTGAATGTTGATTTGTAAATGTAGAACGAATATTTATGTGGAGCAATATTAATTTATAAACTGCCTAATTTAGAAGACAATGAGTTACTTATAGTTTCATTAGAAAGAATATTTTCTCGTTTTCATTTAATCTAGTTTAAAAAGGTTAGGCAATAAAAATACAGGCATGCTAACATTTGCATTCAAATTCTTCAGTAAAAAATATATTTTGTTCTGTGTATAAAAATTCCCTTGATAGTGAATGTTTGTTTTTTGTGAAAAGCAAATTGTTTCTGTTTTCAATTAGTTGACTGTCAATTTTGGTGTAAATAGAAAGAAAAAGATTGTGTTCTTTTTAGGTGCAATATATTTTAGTTTCCAATTTATATTAAATCTCAAAATATTTATAATCAGCAATAAGTATTTGACTATTTTGCAGCGTTCGAAATCCTTGGTGGTCCGCTGGTCCGAGACCACTAAAAATTCAATTGGACCACTAATTTAAAAAATTTAGTGGTCCGAAGGACCAGTAACTTTTTCCCCTTTCTGACAGGTAAACGTAAATTTTCCCGTCCCTGAGAAAACTGCAACCAAACATTACAATAAGCATAAAATTTGCATAAAAACTTAGTTAAAATAAATAGACGGAAATAAAAAACATAATAATTTCAGTTTTTGTTTATGTACTATTTAATTTTTAGCAAAATATAATTTTACATTTTATTATGCCGAAAATTTTGGGTAACTGAAAGGAAGTTTAATTTATATTCTCGGAGGAGGAGAGGGGGGGGGGGGAGTGTCACTCAAAGGGTTAAGGTACTTATATAATTTTATGTAGCGGGCCAGTGACGATGTCTGCGGACCAGTAAACTCTGATGTTTACTGTTCCTTGTGATCAGTGATTTTTTTTTAATCAATTCTACCGCTGAAAATAGTCAGGGTTGCAAAATCGCTAAAAAAATGTCGGTCATAACAAAAAAGATGACAGACGATCAAGGGAGAATATGCAAGGGATATACAAAAACTCATTCAATTTCATTATAAAAATTAACATAAGGTTAACAGATGATAAGATTAAAAATTCAAAACAATATTCTTGTATTTAATAACATTTGTTATAATACTTGTCCCCAAGCAGCATTAGCGATAAATACAAAATATTATTTTGTCTTCAAAAACATCGGTAAATTAGAAAAATTTTGGTTAAAAAAAAAAAAAAAAGATCTATTCAATCTATCTTTTAACATGCTTTTACAAACAAAATATCAAAGTTCTCCAAATGTTATTTATGAAAAAGGAGAGAGAGAGAGAGAGATTGGGGGGGGGGGGGTCACTCAAAGGGTTAAAAGTACTTAATATAATTTTATGTAGAGGGCCAGTGACGATGTCTGCGGACCAGTAAACTCTGATGTTTACTGGTCCTTGGGACCAGTGACTTTTTTTTAATCATTTCTACCGCTGTTTTGATATTTGCGAACCCTGCAAAAATTTATTTTTTATCATAAGCGATAAAAATAAGAGTATTTTATGAACTTTTTTGTATTTTAATATCACCCCCCCCCCTCTGCCTGTTTTTTTTTTCTTTTTAAATATCCAAGCAGTAGGGGTTGTTTTGTGTGTTAATAAACGAAAGCGTTAAAAGATGTTTTTTGTTTAGTATCCTTACATCTTGACTGAATGATACTAAAGCATTTTGGATTTTGGCTGCCAAACGGCTTGGTTTCAGAAACAAAATACTACTACATACTAGGGTGTAAAAAAATCATGATTTTTTGGAACAGATGTCATATTCGCCCCATATTGGCGCGATTTTTTTCTGTCGCCAATATCATATAGGCAACAGGTACTTAACTTGTGCCAAAGTGCTTGATGTGGTAACCCGGATTATGTTGTTTATTCTGTTGATGTTTTCGCCAAATTGGCAAGCGAAAAAAATCGCGCCAATATGGGGCAAATATGACATCTGTACCGATTTTTTTTTTTAAATCAGATTTTTTTTTATTTTTTTCCCTGTGTTAAAATATTAAACATTTACCAAGAATTAAGCATTTCAAAAATGAACAACCCTTCAGTTATTAATATAATCTATGTTTTTTTTGCTTTAATTAATAAAATTTTAATTATGCAATTATAGAATTTACAAAAAACTGCAAATAAAAAATTTCTTTAGTAACATACAACATTATGTGCATTAATATTTTGTAATAATTATGTAAACCAATATTAAATACTGCTTACATTTTAAAGTTATTGATAAATTGCATTTAATTTTAAATTGATGATACAGATTAAATTTTGTAATTATTAAACAATTAACTTTTTAAGAACACAATCTACATTTTTGAAAAAGGGATTGAAAAAAGGTGATAAATAATAGTTTGATAAATACATAAAGCAGCCAGTAATTTTACACAGGTTCTAAAGCGTATGTATATCAAATCGATCAAAAATTGTAGCAATGTATACAGCAAATTCACACATAATTTAAAAATAGATTACAAAAATTGTATTTTTGAAACTTAAATCGGATTTTTTCCCCATAACATTAAAATATTTGAATAGCTACTAAATATTATAATGTTTTGAAGTTATTTAACATTTAGTTAGATGTTTTTTTTTAAATGTATAATGCTTCTTTTTACACAGTTTAATATTTTTATAATTAACAATAACAAATATTACATTTTTTACAAGTGATTTAGTGATCATTTTCATTACTGATTATAATGCTTTTTCACACTATTTTAAAAAATCAGAAAATATGTGATTTTATCATCTGATTCAAATCAATTGATTAAAATCATTGACACTCTATTGCTATGTTTATTGAATAGTATAAAAGAATGAATAACTTGATTATTAAAAGGAAATTATGGCATTGTAAATTATATTAGATTGAAATATCATTTTTAAATTAAATGCTTTTTATGTTTGTTAGATAAAAACCATGCTTTTTACAAACTTACTGTACTTTAATTTTCACAATACTCAGGAATTATGCTTAGAAACAATTATTTAAAGCTTTGTTTTGTGTATTCATAAGTCACAATACCTGTAGAAACTTTCCAAATTATGTTCATCTTAGATTTGAATACTTTTTACGTCATTTTAAACATTTAGAATTTTTTTGATTTTAATCAATGATTTTTTAAAAAAAATCACTTGATTAAAATCATGATTTAAATCGCTGATTTAAATCAACTGATTTAAATCGTTGACACCCTACTACATACAGACTTGCCAAGCTCCGAAATCCAAAAATCAGAAATGAAATCAATTTTTTTTTTTCAGTTTTAAATTGCGCTTTGTTGTCATATAAGATTAAATATAAACAATTACACAGACTATTAAAAAAGGTGCATTACAATCAAGAGCACGGGAAAACGTGTGTAAATCAGAAGCATTGTCAAATGAAAAAGGTAATAACATCAGAAAGAATGAAATAGGTACTTACATATTTCCGGGAAAAATGTATTTATTCCAAGGATAATGCGGTGTAGCAATGGCGACCGCTTCCTTCTTCCTGGCGAACGGCCGTCAACAACAACATCGTCTTCATCCGGGATCTTCGTAGCTCTCGTGTTTCAACCAATCAGATTCACGCTTCCAGAAAAACTGCGTTTTCTAGCTTATTTCACCGTGATTTGATATCGCGCCGTTATCTGTTGCACATGACTATGCGATTAGCACATATTCCTCGGTAATTATGCTCATAATGATACCTTTTAACCGAGGAAATTGTGCCCATCGAAAACCGGTTCTCAGGTACTGCTCGCAAGGATATACCTGTGTTATTACTCGAGCACATTTCGAGGAATTGATGAAAGGCCGAGAAAATTACGATCTGTCGATGCTACTAGGGTCCGCCGAAAGGATGCGCTGTAATAGCGATTTTTGTGCAATTTTCAATATTGTACCATTGAAACGTGTATGAAGTTATGCATAGAACTGAACTAAATTTTTTATGTATGCTTTTGCCCATTGTAAGAAGGTCTTCTCTGAATTTGGAAATATTCCGCCGAAAAAGGGCATTATAATAGCGATTTTTGTGTAATTTTCTTGATTTTTCGTAGTTCTGTTGTTCATCGGGGCCTGATGAAGCGAAGGGAGCTTCCCATCCTGATAAATCGACTATTCGCGAACAGCCGATGTACAACAAAATAACGGAAAACTAATGATTTTAATAAATATCATAATCGAGATTAACTCGTTTTTACACCGATTAATTGACTGAAGCAGAAATTTAATATGAAAGTCAAATTTGATATAGTAATGAACTAATAAAAATGAAATATTGACATTTGTAACAACATTTTGAAGTATTAAAATTATATGAGATAGAAGAAAGTTTTGGGATTGGCACATCCAACTAGTTTTTAATTATTTGCACGTTATGAAAAAAATATTCCAACAAATGGTGTGAAAGAGGAATATTGTTTTTAGAAAATAAAAGTTTGTATTTCACAAGGAATAAACTGACTGAAAATTGCCGTCAATATTAAATTAATCGACAATAGCCTGTCTAAATCATATTACATATAAAGATAATTATCATGTGACTACTCATATACAAAACATTTAATTAGAAATCAGGCATTTTAAAATGTTTAAAATATAATTAAATGCAGCCGAATGAAAAATATGTTTAAAGAAAGATTATACAATCTAAGTAATTTATGAAGATAGACAGACAACAAACAAAAACAGATCCATGAGATCCATTGAAATTTCTTTTATTTAAATGTTTTTTTAAATGCTAATTCTCAATAAAAGGAAATAAAACAGTGTATTTGCATTATTTATTATGGTATAACCGTTTACGCCCTGACCCACACAATTGTGCGGGTGATACTAAAGTAAAAGAAAAAGACTATTTCCTGTTTTTGTGAGATTTAGAACCAAATCTGCACATTTATGTGAGTTAGTTCGCTTCAGATGTTTTGATAAAACACAACTAGGGGGCACCAACTACAATACAGGGTTAGAGTTTTTGCTCTTAAGCAGAATATATCATCTAACAGCAATAGACAAAAAGTATATACTGTCATAATTTCTTTTAAATATGATTTTTAGTGTTTGCTTAGATTTAATTTTTTTATATACTTTATTCATGATTTAATTGGTTTTGTCCTTGATAAATTTCATTAGGCTTTACAAAAGTTGAAAAACAAATGACCCACACATTTCTGTGGGCTCGGCATTTACAATTTACAAAATAGTTACAATTCCTAACATATAATTTTTTTATTTTTAAGTGATTTTTTTTTATTTACGTTTTTAGCAATTTATTTTTTATTAACTACAGTTTTAAAGCGGATTAATTTTAAATTAATAGGTTTGTACTATTCATGATTTATATTTAAAATGGATAGTATTAGATATATAATATGCACATGTAACGAACTGTATGTTTCTGCTCTGAGTTATAGATGCCATATATGATTTATAAGTTTTATATGAGTTATAAGCATACCACGAGATAGATTTTTAAACTTGATAAATTCATTCCATTTTGTCTACAAGTAAAAAACCAGGAATGAATAATATAATATGGGCAGTTCAGCAAATGCTGGACAGATTGCGTAGTGTCTGTAGACACTACTATGGAAAATTTTCCATAGATGAGCAGACGATTACTTTTTTAGGACGTGCCTGAGTAAAGCAGTATGTAAAAAACAAACCACACTCTGTGGTAACAGCACCATCTGGGATAGTTTTAAATATTTCCGTATACAAGTGAGAAAGTACAGATCAGGTCCACAAGGATCTAGGCTTAGGACCTGCTGTAGTCCTTACTCTGGTTCAGACGGAGTTTTATGTACTTCGATCGGTATTTCAACAGCATACCGTTGCTGGAAAAACTAAAAAAAAAAAAAAAAAAAAAGAAAGAAATTTGAAGGATCAGGCACAATCCAAACGGAGTGAAGATCATACCATTTGTCAACGGCTCTTAAGAGGAGTGCGAGCATTGAGCACGTCTCAGAAAATGAAATTTCAGTTGCCTATCCAAAAACAAAAATTGTTTCAAGTTGAAAATTATCTCAATAAATAGCAATTTTTTTTTGTTTAAACTTTTAGTTTTAGATATTTGCACACATAATCCCTATCTACACAATTGTGTAGTTTTAGTCCAAAAACGGCTGCATTCAGGCCGAACCCACAGAACTGTGTGGGTCCTCCCTTGGCATAATCTGACATCGGGGATTTTTTTTAATATTTTTTTCAGTCAAATAGGATCGTATCGATAAGGAGAAACCACCCAAACTTTCAATTTCTACCAAAAAAACTCCCGGACTTAAAGGGATAAGAATGTTTGAAATCTTAAAAAATTATTGAATTTTCATAATTCTATTCAAACTGATACTGCATATTTATTAGACTGATCTGCATCTAAAAATGGAAGTCCTTTGTAGAGTTCATTTTTTTAATAGAGGTACTAAAAGACCAACGTGATAATAATCCTACCTGATGTGTGAATATTAGTTATGCCTTTGTGTACTGGAATCAGCACAAAATCTCGAAAGCATTAAACACATCTCTGTTAAGACATTTGTCTCTTTCAGACGAGCAAAGACAAACATCGTACGATTTGTAGCAATATATTAAATAGGTAAGTTGACATTATATAGGTATCAGAATTTGACGAAAAACGGCAGCTCCTGCGCGACAAATAAAATACCTATTTAGCGGTTACTCTTAGTAGCAAGGTTACGTAGCTTTTTCCATCAAGCAATCTATATATGGTTTTAGAAAAAATAGATAGGCAACTACGCAACTATGTAAAAATAAAAAATACACAATAAAGTGTTTTAATATTGTCATTATATTTCATTGGAATAAATAAATAGACCAATTTAAATTAAGAAAAAAATCGTCTACTTTGCGTAAACATTGCAAAGCGTACTGAGGAAATTGCGAAAAAATGTACTTTAAAAGTTTGCGCAGAAAAAACTACTTTTAACATAAATTATAAATTTTTATTAGATTATTGTTTTAACGAAGCCCAGTAGCGTAGTGGTCAGAACGCCTGTCTGCCACGCTATATTTTACGACTCCGACTTCTACCTGGGCAAGTTTCATTCACCCATTCATCACTTTTGGGTCGACAAAATGAGCTCCAAGCTTGCTTGGAAACTAAACACCGAGGATCACTTATTAGGCTGCTGATCACCTGACGGGGACACATGCAGTATAGCACCTCGGAGCCCAGGAGTTCGACATTGTATGCTCTCATCCTTCATGAATCGTATTGCCACAAGTTTAGCTATATTTATGTTTTAATACAAGGAGAGGGCAGCTGATGTCACTGTGGGAAAATTACTTTAGATCTAGAGTAATTTCCTGTCCGTATTTACGACTCCTACTTTACAAAATAATTCAGGTGATCTGATTGGTCTACGATTAACAGCTTTGTGAAACGATTGGGCAACGCTACCATTATAATTACTTCAATGACCGCTAAAATAAAAGTGTAGTTGGTATATTGACTGAACTAGTGTTTGTTTGTAAACATCCCCTTTCCTCATACAGTCATTTTAATTTCGATAAATATCTTTCATAAGCTGTAATGTGGCCATATATGGCTGGCATGGGGAACTTAAACAGAAACACGTTAAAAATTGATATTTTAAATGTTAGCTTCAGTATTAATGTGCAGGTGACTCCTGTTGTCAAAATAAATCACATACAATTATAAAAAAAAATGGTTATATTTCTTGCGTTTACAAGAACTGTAATAATAGCAATTGTTTGGATTTTTGTGGACTGTAGAAAATGTCACTTGATAATATTTCTGTCTATCATGTCTAAGTCTATCTTGATAAGATCTAAATAAACTAGTATGTTTTGGCCATTACAAAACTTTCTTCTATATAAATCATTTAAATAGTACAAAAAATTACATCAATTTAGCACGAATTCATATCAAAGTAGATCTGAATTTGAAGTTTGATGAAAATTCGCGCATTAGTTATTGAGATAGAGCTATAGGGGAAATTCTGAAAAATGCAGCATAGCAGCGCCACCTGTGAAGCTATTTGCATCAAAACACAAGCAGCACTAATTCATATCAAGGTATACCGGAATCTGAAGTTTGTTGAAGATCGAAGCATTAGTTCTTGAGATAGAGCTATTGCGGATATCACAAAAAATACAGCACAGCAGCGCCACCTGTTGAGTGATTTAAACCATAAGGTGCAAAACGTCAATTCATGTCAAGGACTAACTGAATATAAAGTTTGATGAAAATTCGTGCACTAGTTCTGGAGATTGAGCTAATGTGGATATCGTGAAAAATCCTGCATAGCAGCGCCACCTGTTGAGCGATTTACACCAAAACATAAACAGCACTAATTCATATCCAGGTATACCTGAATCTGAAGTTTGTTGAAAATTAGTGCATTATTTCTTGAGATAGAGTTATCACGAAAATCGTATAAATGCTGCAAAATGTAGCATAGCAGCGCCATCTGTTGGGCGATTTACACCAAAACGTTACCAGCACCAATTCGTATCAAGAAATAACTGAATGTGAAGTTTGATGAAAATCTGTGCATTAGTTCTTGAGATAGCGCTATTGCAGAAATCGCGTAAATGCAGCATAGCAGCTCCACCTGTTGTGCGATTTACACCAAAAAATAGTGAGCATCAATTTATATTAGGGTCTACTTGAATATAATTTTTTATTAAATTCCGCAAATTAGTTCTTGAGATTGAGCGCCCACAAAATTTGTGTCACATACAGACAGATTCACAGACTCACAGACAGACATTTTGTAAAAACATGTTTTTCGGAATCTCTGACCTCTAAAACGTGTAAATCCGTCGAAAACTGGAAGTCGAAAATTTTTACGAATCCAATTCTTTCTTCTTGTAAAGATAGAAGAAAGTAATAAACAATTCATTTTAAGTGTTTAAAAAGAAAAACCTTGCGCATTGCAGAATAATGTACTTTGATTATTTAATTTAACTGATTTCATGCTATTAATATTTTTTAATTAATTAATTCCAAAGAAATTTTCTGAAGTTTCTGTTTTTATTTATTAATTTAAATTGAATACAATTCTAGATATGTTCGTAATTCTTTCCAAACGTGCGCAATTTCATAATATTGTTGCGGATCTTATAAAATATACCAACTATTGATAGCTTAGTTACATTTAATTGCTTTTTTTCCGTATTACTGTGTATGCAGTTCATTAAAATAATTCTTAAGGTTTACAGAGAAACGCTTTAAAAATTTCAAAAGTTCCGAAACAAGTCTATGCGTTTGTCATTAAAAATATTGCGCATATTTAAATTAACTTGTAGTTTTGAAGATTCAAAGTTTCGAAATAAATATTCCGGTTCATAGCTTGTTATGAAACGCTTTCAATGATTTATTCCTTTTCGTTTTAGCAATAGCTTGTTCAATTTCCCCCTAGCTATAGATTTGTTTGAATTTTATTAATTATGATAAAATAAAACTTTACAATTTTATATTTTCATTTTTTTTTCTTTGTTGTTACAAAAATACATACAAAAACCTTACATTAAAATAAGAAACAGTGTATTAGAATCCTATTGGAACTAAAAAGGAACTATCATATTTGAAATAAAAGATGAAATACTGAAATTTAAAACATGGCGGATGACAAATATATACACGGCATTATGCAGTTGAGTGGGCCGAAAAATCTTTTTTTCGATTTCGGGTGATGGGTAGTGCGGAAAAGTTCCCACTGGTGGCACAAAGTTTACACAAAAAATTGAGATTTTTTAGTCAATGCCTTCATTTGCTACAAATGACTTGAAGTCTTGCTCAAATGTTGATTTTTGAATTTTTTTTAGCAAAAATTTATAAAATGGTAAATTAAATTTATTTTAGCTAAATTTACTTGAAATGTCATGTTTAGTGTACGAAATGTTTAAATAACCTCTAATTATTTATTATTTAATAGTTATGTGCATTTTGAATTAAGTGACTTTTATAGCCTTTTCACGTATAAGTGAGCAAAAATTGCAAGTATTGTCTGGTTCGTTTGTCGGTTTCTTTCTTTTGTCTTTATTATGTTCCTAGCTCTTCCTTCTGTCTTCCGATGTGTTCAAAGTTACATATTTGGATGACGGACCACATAATATCTTGACAGTAATTCTGGAAGGAGAGGAGAATGTGGAGAAGAAACCAATGAAAACGCAATCAATCATCATGTGATGAGGGAGGAAATAACAGATGGGATTAACAGCGAGAAGGGATGTTAATTATTTTTCGGCTCTAAAATACAGCTATTGTCAGGAGATTCACAAAGTGGGAACTTTGAAGCAGGCAGTTCGTCTGAATCAGAATTTGAACCAGGGCCTTCAAAAGCAAACACTCCTAAACGCATACTCTTTACACAGTGTTCTCCGGATTTAGAAATTAGAACTCGTATATCATATAGGTTAAGAGCTTGATCTGCACTTCAGGATACAGGAATTGTGACAACCGAGAATTTGGATCTCGTCATCGATAAAGACTTGGTCAGGAGACAGAAAAAGAAACTTGAAAAGAAGATACATGAGGGGGACTATCTTGGAGGATGAAAAATTACAACCATATTTTTGGTAGTAGAAATAATAACACGATCTCCATAGAAAAAAGAGGAACAAGCGGCACCATCGAGAGAAACACGAAGCACATATCACTAATGGCGTGCGAAAATGTACGTGTCCATTTCTACGACCCTATTCCTGTTTCATGGACATCAAAAATGCAAAAGGCTGAAGATTTGACTACTCTATTAATCTAGCTCCGTTTCAGTTGGTAACGGTCTTAGGTCAAGGGGTTCTAAAATCTAATTTAGACAGTTGATGTCACTGACAGATTGGAAGCTCGTTCGTATGAAGAATACTATCAAATGTTGCAGATTTGTTCTTGATTTTTTCCAAAGCAGACTTTATTCTGGCTTAGAAATTTACATAATGATTTAGCTACTTCTCCGAAATAACCAAAAGGAGGTGTCAAGTGACCCAAATATTCTAAACCACGTTCGGGCAACATGGTGATACTTGTTTCGTCTTTCTGTCGATGGTGCTGCTAGTCCCTTTTTTTCTCTGAAGATCGTTTTATTTTTTCTACTATCAAAAAAGACGCTTGTAATTTTTCTTCCTCCAAGATCTTCAACTCCTGTATCTTCTTTCGAAGTTTCTTTTTCTGCTTCCTGACCAAGTCTTTATTGATGACGATATCCATATTCCCTATTGCCACAATTCCTGCAATTTTTGCTCACTTATACGCGAAAAAACTATAAAAATCACCTAATTCAAAACGCGCAAAACTATTAAATAATAGCTAATCAGAGCTTATTTAAACATTTCTTACACTGAACATGGCATTTCAAGTAGATTGAGCTAAAATAACTTAAATGTAACATTTTTTTTTTTAAATTTTTGCTAAAAAAGTTCAAAAATCAGAATTTGAGGAAAACTTCAAGTTACTTGCAGCAAATGAAGGAATTGTACGAAAAATCTGAATTTTTTTGTGTGAACTTAGTGCCACCAGTGGCAACTTTTCTGTACTACCCATCATCGAAAAAAAAAAAAAAGTTTTTATCGGCCCACCCAATTGTGCAAGACACAGTGTAAATGAGAAAAGAAATGCATATTAAGAATTACGTTTGGATTCGATGCTCCTTATTTTTGTATTTTTGGTATTAAGAATGTTTAAAATGAATAATAAAACATATTTAATACTACATATTCATATTTTTAAAGGAGAACTACAGTAGTTAGTATATCGTGGGCCCGTTGCCTTTATTTATTTATTTATTTTTCTATTTTTTAAGACAGCTTGGATAAAAGGTAAAGTTTATGAGATTTTTTAGTTTATTTACTGCATTACCGTATCATGAGCCCCACCAGTGGCCGAGAGGTTCTGCTCTCGAAGCTGGTAGACGGGAGGTGCTGGGTTCGATCCCAATCGCGCCCGTCGGCCTAATCGTTCGGAGTTTTCGTGGTTTTCTTCGAGCCGTGGATCTTCCATGCGTTAATATGGATTAGGTTCCCTTAGAAAGACCCCCACGGAGGGCACTCCCCCCGGGCCTATATCCCTCGTGTAGATAATTGGCCGTCAAAAATCAACCCAACCCGTATCATGTATACTTTCTTCGATTTTTAGGTATTTTTCAACTAAAACATATCTTTTTATATTCATTGCTTTTATAATTTTCACGATTGTTCATGGTTTAAAAAGCATTTAATTGATCTAAGAATGTAAAAGAGATAGTACAAGGAATTTAAAGAAATGATAATTTATTTTAAAGAAGTATTTTAAAACGCTTATATAAGTAAGAATATGGAATTAAACTGTTCTCTACATTTATTTTGATTTCTAAACATTTACACATTTTTATGTTACTTTACACAAAACTGTTTGTAAATAAATAAATAAATATATATTTTAATAATTTAATATAAAATTCAACAAGAGCGTGAAGGTGATTATAAAAAGCTTAATTTTTATCTAACAAGGAGAGGGCCAACCTTGTTAATCACATATTTTGATTATTTTAATATATGTTGTAGGGTAGAGGCCCCTTAGTGTCAAGTTCAACGGATTTTATCCAATGCTCCTTAGTTCTTGAGAAACCGGGGGGGGGGGGGCTAATATTAGTACACAACTTAAATACTTACTTTGCTATAACAATGGTAGGTCAGTAGTAGCTCAGTTGGTAAGGTGTTAACCGGCTGACTGGCGGGAGTGGGTTCGATACCTGAATGCGCTACGTTTGTTTTTCTCATTTTTTGTTTTATAACATTACTTGTAAATATAATTTAATAATCTCACTGTGAATTAAAATTTTTAATATTGTATGTCAATTATAATTTTAACCTATTTAATTTTTTACTTTTAACTGAATAGTTGTAATAAAACATCATAAAACTGTTATTTTTTTTTTTTTTAAATCACTTTTAAAATGTATTTCATATATTCTTTATCGATGAATGATATTGAGCAATTGTGTCAATTCGTGATTTTAAAGAAACATCATTTACGCATTGCTTTAACAAAGGAAGTCAATGAGATAATACTATTATTCTGTTTTTAAAGTAACAAGCATAATCATATTAAAAATTAGCATCAGAATTAAATTACAACCGATTTTTTGCATATTAAAGATTTTTAAATTTGTAATAAGTATGCTTGCGCTTTCAGTTATTTTGCTTTCCCCTTTATATTTTTTCTGCTTTTATTTTATTTGAATATTTCTCTTTTTTTATCATAACTAGATGGCACCACAACAGAATTTGTCACGATTTTGAAATTTTTATCATTCAGTAATAGATTCAATTTCTTTTTAAACCTCTTTAAGGGATGAGAAATAATAGTTTACAAATAAGAAATGATAAATTTAAGTTTGTTAACATTATAATTAATGTTTGGTGTTAAAATTTTTAATTGAAATTATTAAATTATAATTATAACTATATTTATAAAACAAAAAAGGAGAAATAACAAATGTAGCGCAATCAGGTATCAAACCCGGGCCCTCGGATCAGCCGGCAAACGCCATGCCAACTAAGCTACGACTAACCTGTCATTTTTGCTGCGAAGTAAGTATTTAAGTTGTCTACTAATATTAGACCCCCTGGTTTTTCAAGAACTATTTGGCATTGGATAAAATCCGTTGAACATGACACTAAGGGGTGTCTATCCTACAACATATATTAAAATAATCAAAAACTGTGATTAACAAGATTGGCCCTCTCCTTGTAAGTCAATGGTAGATAGATAGAAGTTGTGACGGCAGACATGAATCACATAGGTATTCTCAATTAAAACTCATTTTCATTAGTCTATTTGTTAAAAGATAGTTATTATGAATATGAACATCCGCTCGTGAAAAAGTAATTTTATCCAATTCCAGAGAATTGAATTATTTACTTTCATAACCAGGCCTAATTTGCGAATATAAGACAAACACGGTTCAAAAATTATTATTTTCAGTTTTATGTTTTCATGTGGCTAACAGTTGCAATATTGTAATTTAACCCTTTATGTTCTGAATTATGAATACATGAAAATTTTATTTTCTAGATCATTTTTTGTGAATTGTTTAAATTACATTAGAAGATTTACATAATCATGTAATAAATTTTAGATGGATTTAGGAGGATTAATTAAATTTGAATTTATAAGGATTTTGTGCAATATTTTTAACCCCACACAAATCTTTTATTTTAAATATTTTTCTTAGTATTTTGTAGAATTAGGAAATGTACAAATATAATATTCTTACAACAGAAATATACAAATATTTCGGAATTGAAAAATCCCCCCCACACACACACACTAACGCCAAGAAAGCTTAAACGATGCAAAGGTAAAAGAAATCATCCTTTTAAAAATATTTTTGTTTTGTGCAACCAATATTGTTTTTGTAACAAAATAAAGTAATTTATACATAACTCATTCTAACCTGTACTCCAACTAAACCATGTATTAAATGAATCTTATAACTAGTTATTTTAATGGTACTTATAAGTACCGTCAATAGATAAGGGGCATAAAATAACACATTTTAAAAAAATATAAAAGCTAAATAATTTTTCGGGAAAGAAATAGTTTATTTTTTTAATTAAATTTTTTGTAAAATAAATATCATGGAATATTTAAAAATAAAATGAAATACGAATAAAATATTTATATCCTTATGTTTGTAAAAGTTTCATAAAGATTTATTGTACTTGTTTATATTTTGTTTGTTCTAATGACTTCTGAATGAAATTTTAGGGAGTACTCATTTAATCATCCTTAACAGAATAAGACTTTTCGGTTTTTACTTTCTTCTATCTTTACAAGAAGGAAGTATTGGATTCGTGAAAATTTTCGACTTTCGGTTTTCGACGGATTTAAACGTTTTAGGGGTCAGAGAACCCGAAAAACATGTTTTTACAAAATGTCTGTCTGTGAGTCTGTGAATCTGTTAGTCTGTCTGTAGGTATGTGACACATATATTGTGGTCGCTCTATCTCAAGAACTAATGCACGGAATTCAATAAAAATTTATATTCCGTTAGTCCCTGATATACATTGGTGCTGATTAGTTTTTGGTGTAAATCTCTCGACAGGTGGCGCTGCTATGCAGCCCTTTTCACGATATCCCCAATAGCTCAATCTCCTGAACTAATGCACGGATTTTCATCAAACTTCAGATTCAGTTAGTCCTTGACATGAATTGAAGTTTTGAACATTTTGGTGTAAATCGCTCAACAGGTGGCGCTGCTATACTGCATTTTTTTACAATTTCCGCAATAGCTCTATCTCAACAAGTAATGCTTGGAAAATGAACAAACTTCAGATTCAAGTATACTTTGATATAAATTAGTGCTGTTTGTGTTTTGGTGCAAATCGCTCAACAGGTGGCGCTGCTATGCTGCACTTTTCAGAATTTCCATTATAGCTGTATCTCAAGAACTAACTAATGCAACAATTTTCACCAAACTTCAGAATCAGTTAATCCTTGATATGAATTGACATTTTGTACATTTTGGTGTAAATTGCTCAACAGGTGGCGATGCTATACAGCATTTTTCCCGATTGCTGCAATAGCTCTATCTCAAGAACTAATGGACACATTTTCATCAAATTTCAGATTCAGTTACTCTTTGATATGAAATGATTCTGACTACTTGTTGGTGAGTATCGTCTAATAGGTGGCGCTGCTGTGCTGCATTTTGCACTATTTCCTCAATAGCTCTATTTCAATAACTAATGCACGAATTTTCATCAAATTTCAGATTCAAGTACACCTTGATAAATGATGATGCTGATTATGTGGTTGTGTAAATCTCTCAACAGGTGGCGCTGTTATGCTGCATTTGTCATCATTTGCGCAATAACTCTATCTCAAGAACTAATGCACGGATTTTCCCCAAACTTCATATTCAGTTAGACATTGAGATAAGTTGATGATAATTAGGTTCTGGTGTAAATCCCCCAATAGGTGGCGCTGCTGTGCTGCATTTTGATTGATTTATACGATTTTAGGGACAGTAATATCTCAAGAACTAATGCACGGAATTTCATCTTTTTAGAATCCTCATGATGAGCATAGATGCACTGTGATAATGAATTTTGAAGTATTGACAAGTATGAGATAGAAGAAAGTTTTGTGATGGCCACAACGTACTAGTTAATTATAATTCATTAAAAGCAAAAGTTGTACTTACATTTCCGAATGGACATTCAAAGTGAATTAACCCATTTATGCCTAGCGTCCCATATTGGGGACGTTTTGAATTTTAGTATATTTTGTAATTTTTTTCTTCTTTGCAACATGAAAATTGTACGAAGCAATTGTCTGTAAATGTTTTTATCTATCAGAGATGACAGCATGAGATTGATATTTATTTGCTTAAATGAAAGCTTTTTTTCGGTGTTTACAGATTTTTCATTTTTCAGTCTAGCGAAATGTAAAAAGTAAGTTTATTTGTATTTTTTGTGTCATAATCTTACCTTTTAGACTTCTTTGAAATACGTATTTTTTTTTTTTTTTTTTTTTTTTTTTTTTTTTTTTTTTGCGAAATTATATGTTCAAGCTTATTTTTTATGCATGTTTGTGACGAACAAAATTAAGGCGCTAGCCACAAATGGGTACATATTTCTGTAAGTCATTTAGGGGATAGGTATTGATGTAAAGTCCTTTTGAAGATGATTTTTAAATAAATTATTTTTTAGCCTCAAATACGATTATTCTTAATTCATTATTAATAATACTTATAACGTTATTAGTCTCTGTAAAGAAATAAATATATATATTTTTAATGGTTTATAAAAATACTAATTATAGTATATAATATACAATTTAAAAGCTTAATTTATATAATTTTAGGCAAAACATATAATTATGCATTTTTCCACATATGGATATTCCCATATTCAGTAATTTTACATTTTATCAAATAAATACAAAAATATTTTAGCGTAATTTTGTTTAGTATTTTTGCAGTTCATTTTGCAACATTTTAAAGTGATTCTACCAGCAATTTCACAAAGCAAAAATTCAGGCATAAATGGGTTAATACATCAAGTGTTTAGTGCTTGATCTGTATTTTGGGAATGTGTCAAATTCTGCACATTGTTAACAAATAGAGGTTAAATTATATTTGTAGTCATTTAACAATGCATTTTAATTGAAGATAGCTGAAAATCTATACGCAAAAGTATATTCTTGTTTTAATTTTTTAATTAGTTTCCGTTGCCTTTTCATAGATAATTCCGATTTGCAGAAAGGTTTCTATCTCTAAAATGACTCAGAATTTTTAGAAAACACAATGCATATTATACCATAAATTGTACTTCGAATTTAGTAACAGTTTAAATTTTATTTTAAATACTTTTTAGTTCACAGGCGTTGATAGCCTGTGAACTAATGTGCCCGCCGGTTCTTTATGTATGTATGCACGAAGCGCGATAACTCTTGATAGAAATATCCGTTTTCCTTCAATTTTTTTTCTAGGTTCATTCTGATAAGGCGCTTCCCTGATTAGTTTTGGGGTTCATTGATTAAGTATAAAGGGGGAAAGGAGGCTGCCCCCCCTTAATTTAGATAAATGTGTTTTTCATGCGGAATTATTCGATTTGCTCCAAATTTGGTATATCGGTTTATTATGTCAAGGACCTTCCCTGATTAAATTGGAGGTTTATTATTTAATTATAAAAGGGACAAAGTGGGGCTACCCCTCCCCCCCCCCTTAATTTAAATAAATGGGTTTTTCATGCAGAATTATTCGATTTGCTCCAAATTTGGTATACCAGTTTATTCCGATATGGCGCTTCCTTCATTAGATTTGGAGGTTCATTATTTAAGTATAAAAGGGGGAAAGGGGTACGTCCCCTCCCCTTAATTTAGAGAAATGAATTTCCATGCACAATTATCCGATTTAGTTTAATTTTTTTTTTCTATGTTCATTCAGATAAAGAGATTTCCTGATTAGATTTGGAGGTTCATTAGTCAAGTATAAAGGGGGAAAGGGTGTTAGACACCCCTTAATTTAGTGATATGATTTTTTTTTCATGCAGAATTATCTGATTTGCTTCAAATTTGGTATACCGGTTTATTATGTTAACGAAGTTCCCTGATTAGATTTGGAGGTTCATTCGTTAAGTATGAAGGTTGGCATATCCCCCTTCATTTATTTTTTGAGGGGCATTATTCTTTAAAATAAGAGTTTAATATACAATTAGTGTGAATAGCCTGTGAGCTCAATGCCATGCTGGGACTTTTCTTTTTATTTTACAAACAGACCGGTCATTTTCTAAATCTTTTGGTATAACATGACTCCTTTCTTTGGTTCATATGAGTGGTATAGACGAGTACAGAAACCGCCACGATATTCGGTCTTATTTAACTTTTATTTTATTAAGTTCAGGAACGATGTTCTATCTTCTTCTTTCACTTAAGTTTTTATATGACTGCTTTTCAACATTTTTATGTTATACTAAGCTGATTCTGGTACCCCTTGCATTAATTCGGTCCATCACCTAAGATTTACACATTCAATAAATATTTTCTTTTTGTAAATATTTAACTAATTAAAATGAATGATATTGTTAACACGACGAAGGTACAGGCTATCCGTAGAGGCTTTCCGTAGTCCATCTGGGCTATGAGAATTTTCATTTATAAACTACAAAAAAAGAAAATATGAAAACTATCTTAAGATTTTTTTTTTTTTTTTTGAAAGAGCATATATTATTATATTTTTAAATGAAGTTATTGTTTCAACAAAGGTACAGATTATCTCCAGGTGTTTTTTTTTTCTTTTTAGTCTACACGGGCTAACGGTATGGTAATTTTAAACAGTATACCAAAAATATATATTTTTATTAAAGGTGTTGTTAATACGGCAAAGGCAGAAACTAGCCGTTTTTTTTTTTTTTTTTTTTTTTTTTTTGTTAAGTTTATCCTGACTGCCGTGTTGGCGATTTTAATCTGAAAAAAAAAGGAAATTATGAAAACTATCGTCAGAATATATTTTTTAGTAATAAAATTCATATTTTTGCTAATTAAATGCATCGACAGTACTTTCTAATCTGTACTTATGCACATAGAAAAAACCTCAAATAACTTAGCTACAGAATTAATATAACTTTTCTTACGTTAGTTAAATTAATATTTAAATTTGAGCAGACCATATTCAAAGTTAATTCTACCGTAAAATAAAAGTATGAATGTCATGTCACATTGAACCAATATTATTTTTAAGAAAGTCTTTTCTAAAATAAAGATCGGTTAAAACACGTTTAAAAAGGCAGTTCCAAATAATTGGATACAATAACAAAATGAAAGGTTTCAAAATAAAGTGGCAAATCTTTTAAGTAAATTCTTACAAAGTGCAAATTTAATGTTTGATGTTGACTTTCCTCTTTAAACGTATTTTCGCAAAAGAAATCTTCCTAACATTAAAAATGCAATTAAGTTAAACAGAATTTTCGCCAATGTTTCGCAGTAATTTTATTTGCTTAAGAATGGAAATTCCTAAAAAACATCAAACAATGCAAAATAAAGCACGATAGAAAATTAAATAATTAATTTAAAGAATTTTAATAAAAAATTCTGTCATGGTGTCAATTCTTATATTATTACGTAACAATGGTATAGAACCAATTTGTTTTTAATTCTAAACTTAAAATATAATATGCAAATACAAATTTCAAGTCAGAATTAATTACAAATATTTTCAATAAACATTTATTTTGAAGTAGGAAAAAAATGTCATTAAAATAGGTTACTAAAAATTATTCGCAATTAAGCAACTACGATTTCCTTTTACGTAAATCTAGAGTTATTTTGATTGAGATATAAGTAAATAATTTTAATTAAATATCTTTATTTTTAACATATATAAATACAGTTATTGACTTTCTTTACGTCCTTATTCACTGTAGGAGTTTTAAGAACAATACCTTTTAACGTTGTCTTAGGGTACAACTGAATGTAAAATATAATAATGAAAACATAACCTACAAAATACACGAGGCGATATAAAAAGAAAATCCTAAATTTAAGAAAATATACATCTTTAAAAAGATGAATCTAAATATTTTCCATTAAAGTAACTGAGATTTCACATTTATTATAAATTATACCATTGTAAGTAAGATATTAATTTTATTAAATTGAGAATTAACAACAAATATGTTTAAATGTATCTATTTTTTATACACATGAAGAGGAGAGAATTTGAATTATCTTTTTTAAATGAGTAAAATTTTTGTTTCCATTCTAAATGTCATTTAAATGCACTATAAGATACTACAACCAGGTTGATAAATCATAGTCTATAAAGAAAGAAAAATCCAATACTTCTTATTAACATTTTAGTGGCAATTCAGCGATCCTGATTGCGTCGACATAGGTCAGTTCTAAATTTTCATATGACAGATCATACTTCCTTGCGTCTCAAATTAATATAAAACGAAAAATATCATAAATAAAGTTTACACTTTACCTGCAGCAATAAAAATAGAGTCTTTAAATCATCTCAAAGGAAGTAGTGCAGCAAATGACGTCAGATAGACAATTTAAAAAACAAATACAGTAAAGCACCGCTTATACGTTTCTCGATTATACGTTTTTATCATTTATACGTTTTTTTAATGGTCCCGACAAAATCCAGTGGATATTAACGTTAAATAATTTCATTTATTTGTTTTTCCTTCAGTCGCAAATTTCATTTATACGTTATTTTAACAAGTCAAGAAGAGAGAAAATGTGAATTTCAACCTCATATTCCCAACTCCCGATTATCCAGTCTTACAAAAGTTGACAAACACCTTTCCAGTTGAACAAAAGCCGTACCCCTAAGGAATGCGAACATCCCACTTTTTATAGATAGGGGCTGTTGTTGTGCTCTCCCCAGGCCCAGCAGGGCAAGTTCTTTTCCTGGCAGCTTCAGTGCCTGGATTTGTATCGTTCATTAGCATTTCACGATGAGTTCGCGTAATAGAAAATCTCTGTCGTTGAAGGTAAAAATGTGTATTTAAAAAAAAAAAAGTGGATGAAAACCAACATTTAAAAAGAGTAGATCTTACAAAAATTAGGTTTACCGGTTTCAACTTTAAACACCCTCAGGCCCAGCAGGTCAAGTTCTTTTCCTGGCAGCTTCAGTGCCTGGATTTGTATCGTTCATTAGCATTTCACGATGACTTCGCGTAATAGAAAATCTCTGTCGTTGAAGGTAAAAATGTGTATTTTAAAAAAAAGTGGATGAAAACCAACATTTAAAAAGAATAGATCTTACAAAAATTAGGTTTACCGGTTTCAACTATAAACACGCTAATTTATAAGCATAAGATCATCGAGGAAAGCCATCATCAAAGTGGATGTAGTGCTTCAAAAAAACTTCAAAACCAAAGCGGAAAATTCGCCGATGTTGAAAAATTGCTTTTACAGTTATTTAATCAGTGTCGTAATGTAAAAAATCCCATCAGCGGTCCTTTGCTTACGGAGAAAGCGCGAGAAATTTCGAAGATGCTGAATGTGGAATGCGATGCATCATTTTCTTCAGGATGGCTTCACAAGTTTAAATTAAGACATGACATAACAAGCCAAGCTATAAGTGGGGAGTCTGGAGATGTTAATTGCGAAACAGTGGCTGATTGGATTCAAAACCAATTACTAGATCTGATAAAAGGATATGAACAAAAAGACATTTTCAATGCAGATGAAACCGGTTTTATAATCTTCTGCCATCTAAAACTCTTGCAATCAAATCGGATACGTGTCATGGTGGAAAAAAGAGTAAAGTGCGATTAACAGTGTTATTGTGTGCCAACGCAGATGGATCAGAAAAATTGCCTCCTTTGATCATTGGCAAATCAAAAAAGCCCCGCTGCTTCAAAAATGTGAAAATATTACCAAAAATGTACCAGGTCAATAAAAAATCCTGGATGGCAATGTCATTCTTTATCGATTGGTTAAAAGAATTCGATGATAAAATGCGAAACCAAAAGCGGCAAATCATTTTATTCATTGATCAGGTCCAGCTCATCCACCTAATACGGAGTTTCTAAAAAGCATAACTGTCAAATTCTTCGCTGCAAATTGTACCAGCAAATTGCAGCCACTGGATTTAGGAGTCATAAAATCCCTAAAACAACATTATCGGAAACTTTTTGTGAAAACTTCTATCGCCAGTTTAGATCACGGTGAATTCGAAAATGTGAACATTAACATCTTACAAGCTATGAATTTCATAATGATGGCTTGGCAAAATGTTTTACCCAAAACAATAAAAAACTGCTTCACCCTTGGCGGATTTTTAACACCAGTGGATGTCAATCCTATTGAAAACACAGAACCTGATCATTTTGCTCCACCAGAAAACTGGTCAAATTTAAGTGATGTTACTACATTTGAAGATTTTGTGCAATGTGATTCGGAACTTGAAACATGTTTCCTTCTAACAATCGATGAAATGATTGCAAATGAGGAAACTAGCGGTGAAGAAGAGCATAACTGCACCTAAAAACCACAGCCAAGTTTTCAACAACCTTTGGCAGGTTTTAACACCAAGCGAGAATACCTCATTAGCAGTGATTTGGATGATAATGTTAAGATGGCACTTTTAACTCTGAACAATGAACTTTTTTTATGTGTATTCCAAAAATTCCGTACAACCTAAAATAACAAAATATATTGCACATGGTAAATGAATATGAATAGCAGTAAGTTGTAAATTATATCCGGAATAAGAAGTTTAGTATTACATACCTTATATTTCACGTACTTTAATTTATCTATGATTTTTTTATTGTTGATAATTACGGAAATGTTTGTACTTTTGTGATTTTCGTTTATACGCTTTTTCCTTTATAAGTTTTTTTTCTTGGACCCTTGAAAAACGTATAAACGGTGTTTCACTGTATTTTATTTGGATAAAAATAATTTTATGTTGCATCCTTTATACACGATATTAGATTGAAGACCGGAGATTATGGACAGCATGAATATAACGCATGAATAATCTGGAAAGCTTTACATTTAAGGTATATATTTTTTTTCATGTAAGACGCATTTAGCTAATTTCACGTATATACCTTCTATTTTAAATATTCGAAACAGTACTTATATTATGTTCGAGTCACCAAACCATTTTGACCACAATAACGGTCATATTTAACAATGTTACTAAACTGTTCTTGAAATACTACACGTTGAAATACATCCTAAAACTATTTCTGTATTTATTAACACTAGAACGACCATAGTAGTCATTTTGACCGCTACTAAATAAAAATATTTTGATTAAAGCCAGAAATTTATTTTTAAAATAAGTTAATTATGTATCCGGGGAAAATAAGTCAAATAAATAAGTTAAATAGTTTCAAATAAAAATTCTGGGGTGAAATATTTTTAGAACACTTGTGTAAAATTTAAGGTATTTCTAGTGTTAAGTTTCTACTTTTAATACGAAACATACAGTTTCATTGCCATTTACGGTTTTCTTGGTGCAACTTATATTACGATGCGAAAATATCAGTGTTATCGTTTAGATTTTTTACTATTTTGTCAATGAAAAATTGGATAATAAATGATAATATCTCAAAGTAGGTTGTTGCTTATCAAGATCTAGGACGTATAGTTTCAAAATCTGTGTTTCAAACTTCATTCTGTAACCTTGAACACTTCGGTCACACGAGTCTCTTTAATATCAGTAAGGTTCTGCATTAGCAACCAGTACTATATAAGAATGGATAAAATGAAAACAGAATAGTCGTTATAATTTTGTTTCTTTTGTATGAATGCGCCAACAACTATGTGTAGATATAGAACGGAATATAAAAATGTTAACCCTTACTGCAGAAATAGACTGGCCCTAAATGGTTGTGAAAAAGCATGTGATATGCTCAGACGATTAACCAACAGTATACTCCGACATTTATCGGTGTTTATTCATCTGATTCTGCTGAATATTAACAAGTAATGAAGAATAACTTAGTTTTATTACCCTTTTTAATGGCATACGTAGTTGGAGTTCACGAAGTGCATCGGTGAATGAAGGTTGTGTACGGAGAACACACTCTGAGATTACTGGAACAAACGTCTCTTCGAGGGGCGGAAAATTGGGAACCATGATATGCGTACCTGGACATGTCGCCATGACATCGTCATGTCGTCATCGTGTTTTTGTGCCGCTGAAAAAGTGATTGAAGAGTCCCCATTTTTACTTGGAAAGCAAAGCCATGGACAATGTTCGAAACTGGCTCTAATTTAAACTTATGTACTTCTATGAGCTGGGTATTTACCGTTTAAGGAAACGGTGGGGAAAGTCTTGTGTAGCTTTGGATATTAAGTTTGATATAAACTATATCATTTCAATCTGTATCTTCTTTTCAGTTTTCATTTGATATACCCTAACATAATGAGATATAACATTTTACATTTTAAACTGGCATATACATAATATATTTCCTTAATAAAAAAATAACTACCTTTTTCGATGTAGGAAAATATGTTAAATATCGACTAAAATTTTGTAATCAAAATTATTTAGTACTGATAACATCAGAAGCTTCTATATATCTTTTGGAAACCTATTCATTTCAGGAAATCAAAGCTCGTACCAAAATTAACTTTAATACATTTAGAAAAATCGTATTATTATTTTAGAAATTCGTAAGATCAAGCGAAACTTTTTAGAATTTTTTTTAAGTAATGGCCCAAATGTCATAGCTTTGATAAAACGTTTTCTGTTCTTGGTCAAAAAGTCGAAAGAATTTTCTTTTCTTTGCTTTGAGCTACAAAAAACATTCTGCTTTATTTTTATCTCTCTTTTTTTATACTGCAGGCGTAGTTACTTTTATTTACTCCAAGAAACTAAATGTTCGGCTTGGCCTATTTTTAGAAAGTCAGCCTTATATTGTAAAATATATGTGTAGAAATGTTTTTATCATTAGTATGGGCAGAATGCATTATTTGTAAGTGAACATTTCTAGAAATATATCTGTGTATACATATAAATATATATATGTATATATTATACATATGTGTGTGTGTATCATTTTATATGTTATCACTGTCATATGTATACCATTAATATACGTTAGCGTATGATGTATGTATGAATGATATTTATGCTATCAATGGTATTTTTCTATTGCTACTACACTTATGCTTAAATATTTACAAATTTATTACATTTTTATACCAAAATGTCACACATATGTCCAAAATAATAGCAAAATGTATTCAAATTAAATAACAAAATTTCACACAAGTGTTGTTGGGTATAAATAAAAAGCTGTGACATTTATAATATAAATTATACAATTGCATTATATTACTCATGTTACTTTCTATCTTTTGTAAAATATTGTTGGTAGAAAATCCATTTAATTTTTAATATAATAAAAATTACTGAAAGATATAGAATGAAGGTATTTTGAAAATGTGGAGTTTTTATTATACTTTAAAATGTGTTCTTAATATTTTTTGTTAAATATTGTTTGAATATTTCTTACTTAATTAATAGTAGTTTCCCTGTTTTCTACTGCAGATACATATTTTTAGAAGAACTAAATAAAATACATAAGAACCATAAAATGTTACTTTCTATATTTTGTAAAATATTTTTTATAGCAAATCCATTGAAGTTTTTATATATTTAAAATAAGTGATAGAAATAGATTGAAAGTAAATTTGTATATCACCCAATATATTATTGGAAAGATTAAAGTTATTTGCTTTATTTATTTGTATATTTACTTATTTGATATTAATATAGAGTTAAATGCATAAAGTACAAATGCTGAAACATAAAATTATAATTACTTACAATAAAGTAGTGGTATTGTATCTTTAAAAAAGTTTACTGAGAAAATTACTAATAATTTTATAATGCATCTATACTATTGATATTTCGAATATGTTGCCTTGATTTATCCTATTGTCTTTCCTTTCTAGATTTACATAAAAAAAATATTTTATAACATTTAAAGAAGTAAAGGCAAAGATAATTTTTAAGCTTTACTAATTCAATATTAGCTTGTACTCTTTAAAAAATATATACTGATATTGCTTAGTTTTCGTAGTTTATAAATTAATAATACATAAATAATAAACATTCTTTTCAAATACAATAGAATTAAATTAAAAACTTTAAATTTAAGTGGAATATAAAATCCAAATATATTTCCTTTAGACGTATATTTTCTTTTTAAAAAATACATTTTGTTTAAGTTTTCAGTACAAAGCTAACATAAGAAGTACAAATTTACTTAGGAAATAATGTGGTAGCAAAATTGTTACGATGGGCTCATGAGCTCGTGGTAGCAGATTTCAATTACTCAGTTTATTATCTAAAAAACAAAAACAAAAAAAAAAAAAACAAAAAAAACAAAAAAAAAAAAAAAAAAATGAACTTTTTTTTGTGCAGAGAATAGTATTAACTCTTTCTGTACCTATATATTATAAGTTTTTGGTTTTATGTCAATAACATATTTGAAAATTTGAGACAAAACGTATCGCTGTCAATGCACTTTTTTTCTGATTGTTATACATGTTGATCCAAACTATTTTTTCAGTTCTTATTTAGTGCTCCATCTGCTTTCAAAATTCATAATTAATATTGCATAAAGGTCCAATTATTCCTGTAATGACTTAAAAAATACATTATTTATGAAATTTCGTGCTAGAAATTGAAGCTGAACTTATGGTAGCAGATATGCTACCATAAGCATTAAAGGGTTCAGGGAAAAAAGTCTTGCGAGTACATGTAGTTTACACTTTCTTTATTTGTAATATGATCTATCACAACAGAAAAAATTAATTTTATATTATATTTGCTTAAACGTACTTTCCAGTTTGTCAGGATTAAGAATACTAAACGGCAATTGTCATACAAAACAGAAAATATTTTATCACTACTTGTATTATATTTCTTTTCAATGCACTCTTGAGACGGTCTCTTACAAGCAATGTTTAATGATTACTGAGAATTGCTACAACAATTCGGAATACACAAGTAGTCTCGAGCTACAAAAATATTTTTTTGTTCTTGAGACGACGTCGCTATACTCAAAATTTATTTTTATTTTCTTTCTATTATTATCATATTTCTTTTAAGATAAAACTTATTTTAGTTTTATTGTAAAAGTGGTTTCCGAATCATGCCTTAAAAAAATAAAGGAATAGAGGGAAAACATATTCAAATTTGCCATTTCCGAGATATTTTTTTCTTCGTTTTATTAAACTGAATGAAAAATATGTATACGAATAAATAGAATGTTGTATTAAATTTTAATCAAAATATACTGTAAATGAATTTGCGTATATTTGGATTAGTAGTACATATGTATAAGAATGTATGCGGGTTTTCGTTTGAACGAAAACAAAAAAGTTCTTCTTTTAATAGTACTAGGGGATCGAACCCGAGCTCCTCGGGTTACAGCGTATAGGTGAAAACCATTATTATTTTTTTTTTTGTAATTATTTTTTTACATGTAATATATATTTTTGATTGCCCACTAACACAATAAAGAATTTTTACCTGGAAAATATCAATTATGCAATCAAATAAAGTTTTAAATTTTATTAAATGTGATACTTTCACATGTCAGCGCATGCCAGGAGTTATTAGCCCAAGATTTTAGGACTTACGGCAGTCTTTCCGATCATTTCGGTGCTTTAAGCACGTGGTTCAATCCCACGTCTGTTAAATTGTTTCCTTATTTACATTATTTTATTAAATTTTCTATAGAGGAAGTTTTAATTTTGTTATGCAACATTAGACGGAAACAAATGCTGAACTTTTTACATTTTTTAAGGGAGATTAATCTTTCGTAATCGAGCTACACGGGATGGATAAATTTAAAAATAATTCATGCTTGAAAATCTATGTATTTTATGCTATCGTAGGTGGCACAGAAATCGCGATTATTTGTTAATTGTTTAATGGCAACACCTGAATGTAACGCATCTTATTGGTTATTGTGTAATATTTTTAAAAAGGGAATAACAATAAATAAAAAAAAGTTTAATTAATAACTATAGAACAAAACAATTTATATAATTAAAAAAAAGTAAATAAGCAATTTATTAATAAATAAACAACAACATCCGGGTTACCATATCAAGCAAAATCACGACACTTTGGTGCCAGTTAAATACCCCTGTACGTATATGACATTGGCGTCAGAAAAAAGTCGCGCCAACATAGTGCGTATATGACACCTGTGCCGCCTTTTATTCATCTAATTTAAAATACAACAAATAAATAAATAAATGAAGGTACTTTTCCAGCATAGGTACTTGACGAAATAGAGAAAATGTCCATGGCGAGAAAAGAAATTTTGCAACGTATTTTCGGGCAACCTTTTTCATCAAAATATTTTTTTCAAATAATACTACATAAAAGTTGCTATGATCACAAAAAATTCGTACTTTCATATTAGCTGGGCACAATTATCGCCAATAGCATTTTTTAACTCGCCAGCAGCATTTTTTATTTTTCGAGGTGTAAATTAAAACAATGCTTTGATGTTGAAATTAAATGGTTTATGGTATTTTTTCTTTTCTTTTCTTTTTCCTTTTTTAAAGATTTTTTTTTAAGTGAAATTCATGAATTTGAAATGCTTCAGTTTTAAATTAAAGTTATCCATTTTAAAATGAGTGAAAGGGTGAAAATTTTAACTTAATATTTCATATTTCTTTAGAAATATGAAAAAAAATACGACGGGTACTATGTTTGGCGATTTATCACCTGTGCCCGACTAACATAAAAATACCGAATTCTTGATTTCTCTATCAGAATCTTCCGATTTGGCGAAGGATTGAGCAAGTAAATTAAATTATGAATAAAAGTAACACGATATAATGCCTAGCATTCCATTTAAGGGAGACCAAACTGGTCGCCACGGGCAACTAATTATTTTAAAAACCGTAAAAACTCAGTCAATTAAGATACAATTTTCAAACACATTGCATTTGAAAGTGGATTTTTTTCTCTATTTGGCGGTGCAAAAATTGAAAATGGCTTTGGATTGGAAACTTAAAAAATCGCTGACATAGCACGCATTGTAATTTAATTTTTTTTTTTCAGTTTTTATGAGAAAACGGCAACAAAAGCTACAGTAATATATTATTTTCTTTACTCGGGGATTATTTTCCCTCTAAACCCTCCATGACTTTCAAGAGAAATGGCGGACTTCAGTTGCCACAATTACAAAAAATGTATTAAAAACTACCAAAAATTAATATCTCAAAATTAAATTGAGATACAGCTTTCAAACAAATTGCATTGAAAAGTACATTTTTTTCCTTATACGACGGTGTAAAAATTTAAAATGTGCGATGTTTAGAGGTTTAAAATTTTGCAGTAAAGAAAATTGCAAAACCAAAATTTCATTTCAAATTTCAAAGTGTTGCCATTCTCAGAATGACGTATGCGTTACGCACAGATATGTTTGTCCTTTATAATATAGATAGTGAATATTCTGCTTTCTTTTATTTTTCTCTTTTTTAACACTTTCCAAATTACTTGAAAAGTATTTATGAATTGGATTTGTCTGTCCGTCTGTCTGTCATTCTGCCACCTGTCTGTCTATCCGTGCTCTAAAACGCGTAAATATAGTCGGTTAGCCATGAAATCGATATATCTTATTGAAACTTACCACGTTCGATATTGAAAATGAAGTGTTTAGCATTTATAATTCTTTTACAGAGACGCACAAAAGCATTCCATTACATTACGGTCTATGGGAAAATGTCGTTTGCCGTATATTTTAATAATATTTCAGTATTTCAAACATATTGAAAATTATATACATCACTGAGGTGTTCTACAAGGTTCTTGCTATAAAGATGGTGTACATAGAGCTTGCAGGGATCAGAACTCACAGAGCATTATTTACAGGGACACTCTAAAGAATTCTGTTTCATTTCGGTCTCTGCAGGAAAACTGTCTGCGGTGTATTTTATTCACGTGACGCTATTTCAAACATATTGAAACTGATATATATGTATGAGGGGCAATGCCAGACGCTTACTATAGAACATTATGTAGATAGCATTCATCGTTCATATACAGACACACACACATAAAAAAGGTTACAATACTATCTATGCACAATAATTACTTAAAATGCGTTTTTCGTTTAAGTACGCGTTTGATTATATAACATTTTTTGTATATTACTTAGTGTGTATAAATTCTACTGATTATATACAGGGCTGCATAAAACATCTAAAGTACAATTTCAATTTATGATGGAAATCGATAAAGGAGCATTTTCACCTGTTCTATGCGTCTCCTAAGTGAACTAAAATTTTCCATAATAAGTATTATATGGTAAAGCTGTAGATCATATACAGGGCTGCGCAAAAAATTCAGATTTTATTCCGACTATTTTTGGTAATTGTTGAAAATGCGTTTTCAAATGTGTTATGCATTTTACAAAATGCTTATTTAGACATAATCTTTCACATTAATAAATTGTGTAGATTTATTACAGTATTCTGAGGGTGTTAGAAAGTTTTCCGTAATCTACGCATCCCACACGATTTTGAGTTCATGTTAAGCACTGAAGATGCATCGTTTTGCTTCGTTTTTGAAGATGCATCGTTAATGCTTCGTTTTTAAGATGCAGGATGCAAGAACTTTTCAGCATGCCCCAGCTAAAAATGAACTGTAGTTTTTTTACAGAAATGATGTATTTTTCAAGTTTTTCTACGGTCAACTGTAGTTTTTTTTTTTGTAGTGCAATATCAACAGTAAAAACACTTCAGTTATTTTCCAGTTATTGACAAGTATTTTTTCAACCCAAAATTTAAAAAATAGTAAGACTTTATGTCTACAGTAAAACGGCAGTGAATTTCAAGTGATTTTATAGCAATTAATTCACAAAAATTTTCGGTGATGTATCTGCAGTCTGACTGCAGTTTCTGAAGAACTTTACAGGTCTTAATTTTGTAAGTATGATTATTATAATAGTAACTACAGTATAACAGCAGTTACTGTAAGATACTTTTGCAATACACAATGCTGTATGATTGTGTGATATTTCCCGAATTTTCTAAAGTGTTTAAAATTATTTTGATTTTGTGAGAGTTGCATGTTATGAAACACACTTTTTAAATACTAATGATAATTAATACTCTTTCCAAGGCTTTTAAGGACTTAATTGAAAGTCACATTCCTACCTAACGCAAAATTTTTAGTTCCTCTTTCATTTTAAGCTAAGATAAAAAAAATTAAATTTCACTATGATTTTCAAAATCAGAGAAAAAAAATTAGTTAAATTTCAAAATCGAGGGAGGGGCAGTGGCATCAACCCACCTGTGCCCCTGCCCACAACGGAAAATTCTTAGGTTTTTTTTTTTTTTTTTTACCTTACTCTAAACGAATAAATTTTGCTATTTTTTTTTTCAAAATCGGAGAAAAAAAAATATTAATTAAATTTCAAAAGCCAAGGGGGAGGGGGGGGGCGGGAAATGAGAAATTTCTTCATTTCTTTTATTGCAAATTACTCGAAAAGTATACATTTTACTATGTTTTTGAAATAGAAGAAAAGGAAATTTTAATTAATTAACTTTTGAAATCCAGGGAGGGGCAATAGGTTTCTCCTACCCCCTACCCTATCCCTAACTGAAAATTCTTAATTCCTCTTTTATTCTAAGATAATTAAAAAAAAATTCAGTATGTTTTTCAAAAGCGAAGAAAATAGTTAACATTTAAATTCAAGGGAGGGGCAATCGCTCAGCTATGCCCCTTCCCCTAACAGGAAATTCTTAGTTTCTTTATTTTTAGTTAGTCGAAAAGAATAAATTTTACTACTTTTCAAAAGTGGAAAATTTTTTTTATTAGTTACATTTTAAAATCCAGGGAGGGGAGGGCAATGAACCTCTCAACCCCCCCCCCCCCCCTCTTAATGTAAAATTTCTCATTTTTCTATTCAGAGTTTCTCGAAAAGTATAAACTTTACTATGTTTTTGAAATCAAAAGAAAAAGAATATTTAATTAATTAAATTTTTAAATTTAGGGAGGGGCAATAGCTCTCTTCTAACTTCGTTCCCATAAGAGAAAATTCTTAGTTATTCTTTTATTTTAAGATAAGAGAAAAGATCAAATTTCACTATGTTTTTCAAAAATCAGAGAAAAAAAATAGTTACAATTTAAAATCGAGGGAGGGGCAATGACTCACATATGCCCCCTTCCCCTAACAGAAAGTTCTTAGTTCCTTTATTTTAAGTTATTCGAAAAGAATAAATTTTACTATGTTTTTGTAAATTGGAGAAAAAAATTGCTAATTAAATTTCAAAATCCAGGAAGGGGCAATGAGTCTCCCCCATCCCCCCCCACACACACACACACACTCACACCACCACCACCACCAACACCAACACCCCTTAACTGAAAATTTCTTATTTATTTTCATTTTAAGTTACTCAAAATATTTACATAATGTTTTTGAAAACAGAAGAAAAGAAATTCTTATTAATTAAATTTTAAAATCAAGGGAGGGGCAATAGGTCTCCCTTGCTCACTGCCCCACTATCTTCATAACTAGTTTTTAGTTCCTCTTTTATTTTAAATTACTCGAAAAAAATTTACTATGTTTTTCAAAATCGAAGAAAAAGGAAATTTAATTAGATAAATTTCAAAATCGAGAGGGACAGTGGCCCAACCATTCTTTTATATGTCGCCCATGATTAGAAATTAGAAACACAGGTGGGTTTACTCATTGCATATTGCATAAATTGTCTTTCTTCCATATCGGACATACATAAAACTTCCAGTTTTCCACTTTTACCTCATAAAAAGAAAGAAGAACAACAAAAGAATAGTATAATTTTCTTCCTTTATTTTATTTAAATTTCTCATTTGGACATATGATTTATTTTTCAACCCCTTACAGCTGAATGTCTAACCCCATGGTTTCGTTGCAACTGCAGGAGAAGCATTAAAGAAACACCTCAACTCACGGAAACGCCGGCTTGTTTATGAAAATCGGCGCGGAGTACCACGTTGATTTGCTAAAAGAAGTTCATTTATTTTGCAGTTTGGCGAAAAATATCACCTCTGTTTATTGAAATAAAGTGGCTGTATGGGTATTTTTACATTCTCAATCGAAAGAAATTAATTTCAGATCCACACGATTGAGTTAATTTGAATAAAGTGATAACGATTTATAAACCGTCGCAATTTTTGTACAATCATCGTTAGTATTTCAAATCTAGATGAGATTGTACTATTAACGGTTAATGCATGCGAAAAAAAAAAAAAAAAATAGGTCCATTTCATATTAACAGGATTAATTAAATTCAAATGTCATCCAAAACATTTGATAAAATTTTGTTTCTGACAATCCAGATAGTTCGATTTTACTTGATTTAGTGCACTTATCTATTTATAGTAATTAACAATGTTTTATTTCAGATTTACACTTGCTTCAATCAGTATGTTCTTTTAGATTAAAAGTTTCAGAATTTTTAAATATCTTACACAGATACTTATCTGTGCTTTGTATTAAAGTATGTTTTGATGTTCAGTTACACAAAATATCAATACTGAACTTCAAATTATAAATTGATGCCTGCCTAGGATACCTACAATAAGTGCATAACATTTCACAGGTAAGTAACTTATTTTCTTTTTAGGAATGAAGCAGTTTTATGTAATACAAAGCGGTTTGACACATTGTGTTAATAACATAGTGTTAATAATAATTTTTATTTAATGAGTACATACTCACTAATTATGTAAAATATTAAATTTTTTAAATGAAGCAATCTTTTTTTACTGTCCTATGAATTGTGTTATTTTAAAAAGAAAATTTACACTTCTGAATGGTAATAGGGCCAAATTAGTTTTTTTCGTCAATTATGACACTTCCCAGAATCAAATAATAAAGGCAATATTTTGCAATATTATATTTCTACCCACTGTTAAAATTTAGTTTTTTCTTGATACTGATTTGTGAAACTCGTGGGATTTTTATCATATGGTCGATGAATGAATTTAGACTTTCAGAGCACTTTTTCAGATTTTCCCTGCAAGCGATCGAAGAATTATTTTTTTTTCCACATGACAGAGTTTTCATATGCGTTTAAATTTTTTAAATGATTTTTTCATTTATTAAGAAGGATATTGAATGAGCTTGGTACACCGTCATGTTACAATACACACAAGCTAATGTTAAACCACTGAAAATATCCTTAATTATTTTAAATGTTTTTTTTTTGTGCATAGGAGGACATTGAATGAGCTTAGTACACTGTCATGTTACAATACTCACAAGCTAATGTTAAACAAATGACAATATCCTTAAATTTACGTTAACACTTTGGCTGCCGCCCATTTTTCAAAATCTGTTCCCAGGCACCGAATGCGTGACTTAGAGATCTGCACGGGCAGACCCGTGGCCCCAGAGTTGATTTCAGGGGGTGGGACATTCCTTCCAGAGCAATGAGAGCCCCCCCCCCCGCCCATCCCCTGAAATCAACTCTGGGGCCACGGGTCTGCCCGTGCAGATCTCCAAGTCACGCATTCGGTGCCAGGGAACAGATTTTGAAAAATAGGCGGCAGCCAAAGTGTTAAGGTAAATTTTTGATCAAAATCCCCAACTAAAGGATTTCTCTTTTTTGTCCAACAATCAACTGGGAAATTTCACAAATTTTTCTGATTACTTAATGACTATTTTCAGTTTTTTTTCATGCAACTGATTGACAATTTTTGCAATATTATATTTCTACCCACTGGTAAAATTTAGTTTTTTCTTGATACTGATTTGTGAAACTCGTGGGATTTTTATCATATGGTCGATGAATGGATTTAGACTTTCAGAGCACTTTTTCAGATTTTCCCTGCAAGCGATCGAAGAATTATTTTTTTTTTCCACATGACAGAGTTTTCATATGCGTTTAAATTTTTTAAATGATTTTTTCATTTATTAAGAAGGATATTGAATGAGCTTAGTACACTGTCATGTTACAATACACACAAGCTAATGTTAAACCACTGAAAATATCCTTAATTATTTTAAATGTTTTTTGTGCATAGGAGGATATTGAATGACCTTAGTACACTGTCATGTTACAATACTCACAAGCTAATGTTAAACCAATGACAATATCCTTAAAT
This sequence comes from Maratus speciosus, assembly GCA_963932465.1. Taxonomy (NCBI): domain Eukaryota; kingdom Metazoa; phylum Arthropoda; class Arachnida; order Araneae; family Salticidae; genus Maratus; species Maratus speciosus. The sequence goes on from OZ010790.1 coordinate 68,416,379, forward strand.
TTACGTTAACACTTTGGCTGCCGCCCATTTTTCAAAATCTGTTCCCAGGCACCGAATGCGTGGCTTAAGAGATCTGCATGGGCAGACCCGTGGCCCCAGAGTTGATTTCAGGGGGTGGTCCGGGGAGGGGACACACACATTCCTTCCAAAGCAATGAGAGCCCCCCCCCCCGTCCACCCCCTGAAATCAACTCTGGGGCCACGGGACTGCCCATGCAGATCTCTAAGTCACGCATTCGGTGCCTGGGAACAGATTTTGAAAAATGGGTGCAGCCAAAGTGTTAAGGTAAATTTTTGATCAAAATCCCCAACTAAAGGATTTCTCTTTTTTGTCCAACAATCAACTGGCAAATTTCACCAAATTTTCTGACGACTTAATGACTATTTTCAGTTTTTTTTTCATGCAACTGATTGACAAATTTTGCAATATTATATTTCTACCCACTGGTAAAATTTAGTTTTTTCTTGATACTGATTTGTGAAACTCGTGGGATTTTTATCATATGGTCGATGAATGAATTTAGACTTTCAGACCACTTTTTCAGATTTTCCCTGCAAGCGACAAGGTACAAGTGTGCCGTTTTTTAAACATTTCCGCCCAGTGGCCCTTTTTATCTAGAATCAACACTAGGATAGTGATGATTCTAGAAAAAAGGACTGCTGTGTGCAAATTTTTAAAAAAGGGCACTCGCAGAACAGAAGTGTAAAAATCTAGGCGCCAGCAGGCAGTTTCTCACCACTAAATTTTATTAGTTCTCTTCACTTAAATTCTTACAAAAAATTTAGGTGAAATATTAGACAAAAAATAACAAATAAAATTTAGTGGTGAGAGACTGCCCATTGGCACCTAAATTTTTTTCTTGCATTCGTGTACCTTGTTCGCAAAAAATAATTTGAATTGGTTTTCTTAGACTCCTTTTTTATTATTGGTGTACCGAGTAGTACTTTGGCCGAATACCGAATACCGAGTAGTTGTGTAATAAGAAAAACTTACTTTTATTTGTATGTGTGAAACTAAATTTTAATCTTGAATTATTTTATGAGGGGTTTTTGCTTAACTTTTTCTATATTTTGTACACATATTGTTAAATACTGAGTAAATAGTTTTATGAATTATTACATATATTATACATTGATATTCGAATAACTTTTTACTGATCAGTTTGAAATTCTTACAACTACTCGGTATTGGCCGAGTACTCGGCCAAAATTTCGCCGAGTATGCCGAATACTCAGTATTTACCGAGTACTCAGTACAGCTCTATTTTTTATCAATAAAATTTTGCAATGTTTTCCTGTGACAGATTGAATTTTGCGATTTTTCTCCCATTTAATGTTATTATGCATTACTTTTTTTAAATATTAATATTCAATAACTATTTTTCAATTATCAGTTAATGTGACTTATTTAGCAGTTTTTCAGCTGCAATCGGTCGACAAATTTCACATTTTTTCCTGCCACCAACTGAAGAATCTTGTGAGTTTTGTCTCGATTGATGAATTTCACGATTGATTTCTGCAACAGGTTGACAAGTTTCACAATATTTTAAAGCAGCCGACTGAAGAATTGTTCTGTTTTTTTTTTTTTTTTTTTTTTTTTTTTTTTCAATAATGGTTGTTGGTTGCGTTTATGATGGCCAGTTATCAGCACGAGGGATATAGGCCCTAACGGGGGGGGGAGTGCCCTCGGTGGGTGGTCTTTCTAAGGGAACCTAACCCGTATTTATGCTTGGAAAACCAAGGTCCGAAGAAAACTGAAAGATTAGGCCGACGGGCGCTATTGGGATCGAACACAGCACCTCCCGTCTACCAGCTTCGAGAGCAGAACCTCTCGGCCACTGGTGGGGCTTTTCAATAATGGACTGGGGAATTTCATAAATATTTTCATTGAGTGAGTAATGATTTTTGCAATTTTTTTCACGGTACCAATTCTCGGGTTTTGCAATATTTAATTCTACTGATCGGGGAAATGTGCGGGAGCTTCCTTGCGATTGATTTGCAAAACTCGTGCGATTTTTTTCATATTGTCGATGGATGAATTTCACAGATTTTCACCACGGCCGATCGAAGAATTTCATTATTTCTCTTACTTTTTGAACTTTTTTAATATTTTCATCCTTTTAGGTTGGATTTTTTTACAGAGCCCTCCGATAAATGTCATTTATAATATATAAAAATTTCATAGAGGAGTGAGGATGTATTCCAGGTGGTGCAACCCCCAATTTTCAAAATTTTGCCGACATCCCTCATGTAACTTGTTAGAAAGGCCCCATCACCACTTATTTATGTTATGCACATCCGGCTTTCCTCACCCGCTTTGCCCCCCCCCTCCAAGGGGGAACTTTTCTAAATTTTGCCATCATGCCTTGTGACATATTGTTGGAAAGCCCTGTGAGCACTTATTCATGTTGTGCACATCCGGTTCCCCCCCCCCCCTAGGGGGCCACTTTTCTAAATTTTGCAGTTACTCATCATGTGACATATTGTTGGAAAGGTCTAATACCACTTATTCATGTTATGCACATCCGGCTTCCCTCACCCCACTTTGCCCCCCCCAAGGGGGCACTTTCTAAATTTTGAAGTCACCCATCATGTGACATATTGTTGGAAAGGCCTAATACCACTTATTCATGTTATGCACATCCGGCTTCCCTTACCCCACTGTGCCCCCCCAAGGGGGGCACTTTTCTAAAGTTTGCAGTCACCCATCATGTGACATATTGTTGGAAAGGCCTAATACCACTTATTCATGTTATGCACATCCAGCTTCCCTCCCCCCACTTGCCCCCCTCAAGGGGGGCACTTTTCTAAATTTTGCAGTCACCCATTATGTGACATATTGTTGGAAAGGTCTAATACCACTTATTCATGTTATGCACATCCGGCTTCCCTCACACCACTTTGCCCCCCCCCAAGGGGGGCACTTTTCTAAAGTTTGCAGTCACCCATCATGTGACATATTGTTGGAAAGGCCTAATACCACTTATTCATGTTATGCACATCCGGTTCTCCCCCCCCCACACACTTTGCTCCCCCCTGAGGGGGCACTTTTCTAAATTTTGCCGACACCCCTCGTGTGACCCATTGCTGGAAAGGCCAATGGCTACTTATTCAAGTTATGCACATTTGGCTTTCCTCCCCACACTCCCCCCCCCCAAGGGGGGCACTTTTCTAAATTTTGCAGTCACCCATCATGTGACATATTGTTGGAAAGGCCTAATACCACTTATTCATGTTATGCACATCCAACTTCCCTCACCCCACTTTGCCCCCCCCTAAGGGGGGCACTTTCTAAATTTTGCAGTCACCCATCATGTAACATATTGTTGGAAAGGCCTAATACCACTTATTCATGTTATGCACATCCGGTTTCCCTCCCCCCACTTTGCCCCCCCCCAACGGGGCACTTTTTCTAAATTTTGGAGTCACCCATCATGTGGCATTTTGTTGGAAAGGCCTAATACGATTTATTTATGTTATGCACATCCGGCATTTCTCCCTATATTTTCTGATAAATTTTTAAAAGGCTACAGTCAAACTGCAAAAAAAATGTAGTTGGGAGACTGCGGTGATTTGGCACAAATCCCTGCAGTTTTTTTGAAGTCGACATAACTTTAAATTTACTGCGGTGAGTGTGTAGTTATCAACTACACATTTGTGTTTTTTATAGTTATGTTTATAGTTATGTCGACTTCAATTTATAGTTATGTCGACTTCAAAAACACTGCAGGGATTTGTGCCAAATCACCGCAGTCTTCCAACTACATTTTTTTTAAAGTTTCACTGCAGTTCATTTTTAGCTGGGGCATTTTTCGATAATTTTTCGACAATGTATATTTGCGTACAGTACGTAAAACAATTTCGAATATGGCTAGAACTTTCGTTCTAATTAATTAAATGATAAAAAAGGACCGTTTTTACTTTGTGTAAAACTCGTTTTAACCTTTGTGCATAGCTGCCAACGTTCCATAAATCTTCCGTAATGTGTGGATTAATTTGACCCAGTTTAACCACGTTTCGAACCAGAAAATTTATTTCATGAAAGCTTACTTATTTAATTACAGGTCTCTACGTAGAATATACTTAAATTCAATTCTTAAAAAAATTTCTGGTTCGAAACATATTAAACCAGGGTTAAATTAACGCAAGTATTACGGAAAATTAGTTTGAGGTTGGCACCTATGCCTATGTGATATATTTTTTCATATACAGTCGAGCTTCCCTTTTACGAAGTCCCTCTTTAACGAAGTTTCCACTTAGCGAAATTTTCTGCTGAACCTTGACTTTGAACACAATTAACATGTAAATTAATCTCCATATTACGGAAAATATATTCTATATAAAGAAATTTATTCCACTTTTGTGTACAGCAATCAAACGGGGAGGTTGTTGTTGCGACTTATGTATGAATTTATTTCAGCGGATTGTATGAAAATGAAATTATTTATTTAATCATCTCCATTCAAAAGAAGAAAAAAAATGCCTTCCATACAAGAAGGGGATTCCAATTTCACGAAAATGTTACAGATAAATTGTTCGGATACTTAAAAAAGTGGGAATTTTTTTATGAAAAGTGTTTTTTTTTTTATAATAAACCTGTAACAAAGAAATATTAAAGACATTTTAAAAGTTAAGGATTTGAAATACTGAGAAAATTATGCTACGCTTCAGTTTTTATTATCAATCTTTGTTATGTGATTTTTTAGACACTATTCTAATAAAAAATTTCCTTATGTGTCTACATTGCATTATATATATATAGCTCTATCAAAAGTAAATGATTTATGAAAACCATGAAAAAGAGGGTGCAAAACAACAATAAAAATCAATGGAAATCTGTGACTAAAAAACAATAAACAAACCACTCCTTGCTCTTCGGAAAGTGGGAGGAGTGAAAAAAAAACAGGTACCAAAAATAGAAATTGTATCCTCACAGGTTTCGCAAGATATGGCCAACCCACATACTCCAAAAGTACAAAAATCAGCAAATAGACTTAAATATTACTCATTTTTATAGTTTTGGAGTATGTGGGTTGGTCATATCTTGCGAAACCTGTGAGGATATAATTTCTATTTTTGGTACCTGTTTTTTTCACTCCTCCCACTTTCCGAAGAGCAAGGAGTGGTTTGTTTATTGTTTTTAGTTATAGATTTTCATTGATTTTTATTGTTGTTTTGCACCCTCTTTTTCATGGTTTTCATAAATCATTTACTTTTGATAGAGCTATATTTACTTAGTGCATATAAGAAGCTGCGTTGCGCCTGATGCACTGGGTTGTTTGATTTACACCATTTAAAAGCATTATATATATATACAGTGACCTCTCACTTATACGACTCTCAGTTATACGACTCTTTCAGTTATACGCCGAATTCTCTCGGTCCCGCCCACGCTTTATGGGAAATAATGCTAAACTTCTCTCAGTTATACGACTGCTTCTCTCACTTATACGACGCTTTCAACGGTTCAGGCGATTTTACATTTCTCACTCTAGAATTAATTTTTATAATCTTTAAAGTACAAATCATTCACGTTTTCTTACATTTATCCTTTCATTATTGTTAAAGTGTTTATGAATAATGAATAACATTTCTTATCTACCTTCGTTTGTTATTAGCGATGAAATCTATGGCGGGAAGGTGATTGTGTGGAATTCTCTTGTGTCTGTCATTTAACAGAAGCCAAATGACTACCTGCAGATCACGTCTCTGTATGGCACTGGTGGAGAAATCAGAGTTTTTGCAAAATGCATTTTCCTGTAAAATTTTAACAGCTATAAGGAATGCGTCGTCTTTTAGGAATGAGGTTGTTTTAAGAAAAATAGACTTTTATTTTAAACTTAACAAATCGAAAATGGTAGTTCTTGAACATCATTAGAAAAAAAATACTAAAGCGAGAACACATCGGAAGCACCCAAATTATAATCATGCCAAAAGACCTATGCGCGTACAGCCCGCACAGCGAAGGGGAAAAAACGCGTACGTCAAAGCAAATCGCTAACAAGCTTCCGTACTAGACGCGTGAAAGGTTATTAATTTCGCTGTAATTTTTTCAGTTTGCTGCATGTCGATACCTAAACTGAAAATGTCAAAACGTAAAGCATTAAGCACACAATTCAAAGTTGAAACCATTAAGGAATATGATAAAAATTTACTCCAATCAAAGAAGGCATTAGCTGCTCTCTTCAATCTGCCAGGATCGACACTAAAAGGAATTCTGAAAAATAAAAATGTCATTATAAATGCATCAAAAAATGTCGATTCAAAGAGATCCAGGATACAATGTGCCACACTGAATGTGGCAGATTTAAAAAATTGACATCAGCATTAATCGCGTGGTTTAACCAAATGCGAGCTTCAAATTAACCGATAGATGGTGTGATTTTAAAAGAAAAGGCTCGCACTCTTACTGAGAAGTATGGAATCGAGAATTTTTCAGCATCTTGCGGTGATTCGAGAAGCTAAAAAAAGACATCGACTTTTGCATCGCCGTATTGCAGGAGAAAGCGCATGTGTTAATGGAAATTATGTTAGACAATGGTTGCAAAATCTACTTATGTTAATTAAGGATTAAGGGACCTAAAGACATTTTTAACTGTGATGAAACGGACTGTTTTTCAAGCTGATGCCAGATAAGACATTATCATACAAAGAAGAACCATGTCAAGGGGGCAGAAAAAGTAAAGAAAGATTAACTATCCTTTTTTGCACAAATAGTGATGGTTCAGAAAAAATAGAACCTTTAGTAATAGGAAACTCTAGAAAATCTCGATACTTTAAGAATAAAAAATAATTTCCATGTGGCTACAGAAATTTTAAAAAAGCATGGATGACATTAGAGATTTCCATTGATTTTTTAAAAGAGATGGATGATAAATTTCAAAAACAACAAAGAAAGGTTTTACTTCTAATGGATCAATGTCCACCACATCCCGATGTAAAAGATCTGCCGTTTCTGCAGCAAATTACATTTTAAAATTTGTTTTAGGAAATTCAGTTTCCTCACAAGACCAAACTGCTAGTTCAACGAATGAATCTGATATTGAGAGCGTATGGAATCCTTTAATAACGAAGACTCGAATAAAATGTTTATGGACGAAGGTATTAATTTCAAAGATTATGTAGAATGTGATGATAAACATCTTCTGTCCGAACTGAGAACTGCTGAAGAAATCTTTGAGGATATTAATAATGAAGACGTGAGCAAGGAGGATGACCAAGATGAGAGCAATGTTCCTGCTGTTGTAAATTTTTCAAAAGCAAGTACCGCTTTAAATACATTAAAGAATTATGTCCATCAAAATGATTATTCCCAAACTAGCTTAAGGTATCCGAACACCTTTAAAACGTAATTTTCGATCAAAACATAGATTTTTCAGTTTTGCAATAATATTAAAACTTAATCTTTTATCTATCGAAGTCTGCTTAAATTTTGTCTGTATCTAAAATAGAACCCGAGTTACAGCCATTTAAAATTACATTTATTACGTTATTTACATTTACATCTATTCTAAAAGTTATTTTTAGCTTTTTCTCAAAATGAAGTTTTTCATATTTTTACTTTACGCAAAACATCCTAAAACAAAAAATTATGCATGAAATGAAATGCCACGAAATTTTCTGTACTTCTTTTACAAATGTCTTTTGAGGGAATAGACTACACTCATGATAATATATTAAATAGTTTTATATTTACACTGGTATAAATCACAAACTTGAGACAAATTTTGCGAATTTTTCATTACATTAGTACTTTAACTGCCATATCATCTAAGATAGAGATGCGATTATAATGTGTTGTCTAAGTCCCAGAGAAAGTTATTCTGTTTATTATGCAATTTACAAAAAGTCAATACATTGTTTTATTTTTGAGTTATCATGTTTTGCGGAAATGTAAATTTTTGACATAATTTTGACTATTTTTCTCTTAAAAAATTATTTCTGGGTAATTGCTAAAAATTTATATATTTTTTTTTAAAGTTTTAAAGTAAATGTCATCATAAAAAATGGATAATGAGAGAAAATTTCAAAAATTCACTTCCGAAGGTGTGCGGATACCTTAAAAGTTTTATTAGACTTAGAGAAAGACATTTTCTATTTCCATCTACGACAGAAACAAACTAATATCACTTCATTTTTTGAGAAAATCTGATCTGTAAATTTTTAAAATAAACATAGTGGTAAATGAACAATTTTGTGAACTTTTTAAACATATTTTATGTTTAATTTTTTAATACATTTTACAAATTTTGTTAAAATATATTCTTAGTACTCAAAACTTATCGTTTTTAGTATAGGTAAAATAATTAATGCCTATAAAGTTTGAAACTTGTATAATAAGACGGTCTCTCACTTATACGACTCTCTCAGTTATACGACTTTTTTCTACGGTCCCTTGAAAGTCGTATAAGTGAGAGGTCACTGTATATATATATATATATATATATATTGTCTGAATTAAAATACACTTTACCAATATCCATTTTATGTGTATTTTTCATTTAATGCATATGTATTTTATTATACAAATTTCATGAATTTGAGTTCATTTCTATTTAACGAATTTTCTTCACAACGAAGTATTTAAGAGTAACTACGAGACTTCGTTAAATGGAAGTTTCACTGTAGTTGATAGCACACGTTCAAATTGCATCTAATTGCATTTTTCAAATTGAAACACTCAATTTTGATGCTTTATTAATGTTCTATGTATAAAAACAAGCTGGGAAAATATTCAATTTCTTTGTTGTTTTCTAAAATATTCATATATTAAAAATGCCGAATTTCAGGGCGCAAGCAATAAATCGAAACTTCATTTTATTCCAAACCTTTTTGTTTATATCGGTTAGAACGATCATCCAATTAAAATACTTTATTTGGATACTTAAATGAAACAACTGCGTAATCTTGGCATTTATTTATTTCCTCAAACACATATTTTTAAACATGAAACGTTCGATTTGTATGCTTTATTAATGTTCCATGTATAAAAGCAAGTGAGAAAATATTTAAATTCTTTGTTGTTTTCTAAAATATTCACAGCTTAAAAACGGCACGAATTTCAGGGTGCAAACAATAAATCGAAATTTCATTTTATTCCAAACCTTTTTGTTTATATCGGTTAGAACAATGATCCAATTAAAATACTTTATTCGGATACGTAAATGAAACAATTATGTAATCTTAGCATTTATTTATTTGCTCAAACACACATTTTTAAACATGAAACACTCGATTTTGATGCTTTATTAATGTTCCATGTATAAAGCAACTGGGAAAATATTTAATTTCTTTGTTGTTTTCTAAAATCTTCATAGATTAAAAAAGGCTCCAAATTTCAGGGTGCAAACAATAAATCGAAACTTCATTTTATTACAAACCTTTTTGTTTATATCGGTTAGAACAATCATCCAATTAAAATACTTTATTTGGATACTTAAATAAAACAACTGTGTAATCTTGGCATTTATTTATTTCCTCAAACACATATTTTTAAACATGAAACGTTCGATTTTGATGCTTTATTAATGTTCCATGTATAAAAGCAAGTGAGAAAATATTCAAATTCATTGTTGTTTTATAAAATATTCATAAATTAAAAAGGGCTCCGAATTTCAGGGTGCAAACAATAAACCGAAACTTCATTTTATTCCAAACCTTTTTATTTATATCGGTTAGAACAATGATCCAATTAAAATACTTTATTCGGATACGTAAATGAAACAATTATGTAATCTTAGCATTTATTTATTTGCTCAAACACATATTTTTAAACATGAAAATTCGATTTTGATGCTTTATTAATATTCCATGTATAAAAGCAACTGGGAAAATATCTAATTTCTTTGTTGTTTTCTAAAATATTCATATATTAAAAAAAGCTCCGAATTTCAGGGTGCAAACAATATATCGAAACTTCATTTTATTCCAAACCTTTTTGTTTAGATCGGTTAGAACAATCATCCAATTAAAGTACATTTTTTTTATAATTAAATTAAACAGTTGTGTAATCTTGGTATTTATTTATTTCCTCAAACACATATTTTTAAACCTGAAAATTAATAATTAACTCATTTACATACGTTTTGTATTTCTCTACTTTATATCTCAATATATTTTGTTTTTTCACACAGACACATTTATTTGCTCTTGATTATTTGTAATATTGTTTTACTCATAAAATTTGTAAAATTAATCTTGTACTGAAATATTGATATGTAATATTGTCCAAAATGTGATTTTTTAGTGCTAAAAATATCTAGATTAATAACATAAAAATACATATTAATACAACACAAAGCAATTCCCACAGAGTTACAATGAATGGAAATTAAAAACGAAAAAAAAAAAAAGGAAAAGATATGAAAAATATTTTCCTGTTCATTACCATTATTTGTTATGCAAATATAAACAAAAACAAGGCAGTGCAGAATGAATTTTCAAAATATAATTCATCTTTTTTTTTTTAAGTGCGTTAAAAATAGTATAAAATAAAAACAATAAAACGATAATGCACCTGCTTGTGGCAAGAAATAAACTCGCTCTTTACACCTCGTACTGTAAATGCATAACAATTTTCAAGAAGTAAGCAAAGTGCCTGTAAAAGAACACTGTTATTAATGCTTCTTTTTTTCTCCTATTGCATCCTTAGTGTAAATGAAGGTGGGAGGAGTGAAATTATTCTATTCATGTTTCTTTGTGTTTATTAAAAAATGCGTTTAGTGGAGAGAAACTTCAAATATTTTTATTTTTTATTTTTTACTATCTTTCATTGTTTAATTTAAAGTTTATTTTATTTTATTTTTTGAGAAAAGGAAAATACTTTGCTATATTTATTATTTAAAAATATATATATGCTTGACGTCAATTTTATTTTCAGTTTTGTAAATATAAGAAAATTATATAATAAATGTTGATGTCTTCCTATAAATAAATTTTACGTAAAAAATATTCATATCTATTAGAGGTAAAAAAAAAAAAAAAACTGGAAAGGTAATTCTAAATAAGTAACAATAATGGCAATATTTAATCTCACAGTTTTACTTTCAATTTAACTATTTACAGACATTAAAACATAATATTTTTTAGAATAAATACCATATAGATGTCATATCCCAGCAAACACAGAGCTATCGGTAAAGAATCGGCCGACAGCCGCTTTGCCGTTACTGACGGTATCGGCACGATACCGGCTGCCGTACCGGTTCCGTATCTTTTTCGACACGCCGGGCGAGAGACGCCCGACAGATAGGCGCACAGGTGGTCCGGTACCGGCAATGCCGATAGCACCGTCGGCAAATGTTGTGCCGACTGCACACCGACAGTTATCCGCACACCTACCGAATATGGTCCGGTATCGGCAACGCCGAGATATCGTGCCGACCGTAGTCCGCATACATTTCGAACACGGTCCGGTACCGGCAACGCCGGCAGCGATACTGTGCCGACCGTAGTCCGCATACATTTCGAACACGGTCCGGTACCGGCAACGATACTGTGCCGACCGTAGTCCACATACATTTCGAACACGGTCCGGTACCAGCAACGGCGGCAGCGATACTGTGCCGACCGTACCGCGATAACTATTCGTACTATTGTCGAATATGGTCCGATATCAGCAAACATTAAAATGCCGAAAGCACCCCCTTTGCATGGGTGCTAGCAGCAGGGCGTGGGGAGCATAATCTCAGCTTTATTTTAATAAATTTTTCTTAAATCACTTTTTTTCTCAAAATAATGATAGTTATTTTTTTTTTTTTTTTGAGTTTAAGCAATCCCAGCTTCCTCTCATTATTATATTGACCTCCGATATTATAAAAACTGTTTCTGCAGATACAACATATATTAAGCAGGAATTAAATGTTTTCTTTTGCCTTCTTCAAAAGCATTTTTCTTTGCTTTTGTACAAGAGTGATTTGCTTTAGAAAAGTGTCTTTTTCCGTTTTAGACATTTTTATTCACCATCTTGATGACAGTATTTCAATTTTCATTTTTCTAAATTAAATATAACCTTTTCTTCTCATGGGCGCTAGCAGCAGAAATGGTGTGTGTGGAGGGTATACCCCACTTGATTATAATTAAATTTCTTTTATTTTTTTAGAAAAGGCGAAATTTAATTTTTTACATGTAAGCTGCACCCCTCCCCCCCCCCCCCCAATCTCAAATAAGAAACTTTTCCACTCTTCATATTTTATGAGCTAAATAAGCAGTTACATTACAGCATATATTAAGCAGGGTTCAGTTTACTCATTTGCAGGGTTTTCTGCCTCATGCAAAAGCATATTTGCTTTTGCATTAGTTAGGTTTTTTTTTTTTTTTTTTTTTTAATAGAGCATTTTTGAATTATTACCATAATTCCATTTAATATCCCAAACCTCATGTTTCTAAACTATCCAATAATTACTTCCTCGGCCAACATGTTAATAGAAATATCCCTTTTCATTTTAGAGATTTATTTCTGCAATACCAGCATAATGATAGTAAATAAGTGTGCAATTATATGCAAAGTCTTACTGTCTAAAAACTTTATATCATTTGTAATGAGATTTTTTAATTATTTTTTTATATACATTTTGACAAATCTAATATAATTAATTGAATTTTACCTATTAACCTCTAGGCAAATAAGAGAATTGACAAAATTCTCACATATTTTTTCATTAAAATGCCTATTAATTAGCTACAAAATTCTCACATATTTTTTCATTAAAAGGCCTATTAATTAGCTTCCTTAGGGGTCATCCATATATGATGTCACTTTTTTTCAATATTTTTGAGCCCCATCCCCCCTTTTGTCACAAAGTGTCACACTTCACCATACCCCCTCCCTCCCTCTTGTCACATGTCACGCTATATTACATAAACATATACTTGCAGTTCAAAAACCAAGTACTATGTTATAGATCATATTTCAAATTTTATTTTGAAACTTTTAAATATGTGTTTTAAGGACATTTGTGAGCATAGTAATAAAAATGATTCGTGTACTTATTTTGTATGAAATAAGATTAAGATTTACAACAAAAAACTTAATATATAATAGTAATAAAATATTAATATGAAAGAACAATTAAAAACCGCAGTATTTTGGAATTTAATATATTGGGCTTTTTAAATGTTATGTTTATTGTATGAACACAAAATACTAATTTCAAAATAACTTTAAAATTTAATCTGCTGATTTTTAATGCTTTTATTTTAACCAAAATGTGTGATGTCACACTTCTTCTTACCCCCTCCTACCCCCCTTGTCACAATTTCATGAGCCCCCTCCCCCCACCCCCTCCAAGCGTGACATCCTTTGCGGATGGCCCCTTAATAGTTCATACAAATAAATGAAAGGAGAGCAGGAGGACAGATAAATTTTTGTCAAATAAATTCTTCAAACCGTCAAACTTTTTTTCAAATCTAACAATTTGAGTCTGAAAAGTTATTTCATTGAGTGTTTGTTTCTATGTTATTACTAATTAATTTCTTCTATTTAATAAAATTTCTGATTTTATTAGATTTGGAAAAAGCTAGATTAGCAGCTATGATTTCTGCAAATAAAGAAATTATTTTAAGAATGGCATTTGAATTATCTATATTCTTAGACTCAGACTGGTTGAATATAAATAAGTTTTTAGAGTACCCATATTTTACTTTTGATCACTTTAATGAAAAATAATTAAAAAATTTGTTAATGTACCTTTACAATATCTACCAACTTAAATAGTCCTACTACCTGATATTTTTACGTTAATAATTCAAAAAAATACAGTTGCATAGATGGCAATCTTTCTTTATTTTCTTTTCTCCTCCAAATGAAATTAATATTTCAAACGAAAATTTTATTTAATGAATGAATACATACAACTATGTATGTCATGGAAGGAAAGATATAATCTTTATTAAACAAAAAAGTATATATATCTGATTTTAAAATAAAAAAAAAGATGGTTAGATCATATGATACTTTCCATGTGCCCAGAGTGGCATTTTTGCATTTACTCCCCCCCCCCCCCATAATATTCACTTTTTAATTCAGCAATACTGTAACTTTGAAATCTGTTTGCTCTTGCACCTACATTTATCAAAGATATCCTCTCAATGAAACAATGCTGCGTTAAAATGATAAAGTGAGAAAAAAAATTACAAATATTATACATATGGTTTTAAGTACTTTTGTATCTAAACCATTAAAAATGCCGAAAAACAACTGTACTTTATAGCAAACTTACCATGAGAAAAAGTATCTAACTAAAGGTAAAACCAAGTTTTGCATAATATATCGCTTTAAGACCAGACTGCTTTTTGAGTTTCTTTGAAAACAATGATATAACTGAAATTTGCAACTGATATTTCACTATCTGTTGACAAAATTCATATAATATAGTTTCTGTTAAAATTACAGGAATATATTACAAATGAGACAGTTTTGGCACAAGCTTAATTTTTTGTACCAATACTTGGGCTCAAAGTGAAAATTTTATTTATTCACAAACTAAAAAAAAAGAGGGGGAAAAAACCTTGCTTTTTAATAAACAAAATGTAGTCTAAATTTTTTAAAATAGTTTAGAATCACATAAAAATACTTTCGAAAGAGAATTGAATTGTTATCTACAGGAGAAATATTTTATTAGATTATCAAATTTTTGCAGTCAGTGTTAGTAATATAAATAAGCTGTATTATATCATTTATTGTCTATCCACACTTTATGTTTGGTCCTTTTCCACAAATATTGAAAGACAGTTTCTGAAATAGTTGAGCAATAATTATCAAGAAGGAGCTTGGTGCAATATAATAGAAGTGTAAAAAATAACATTAAATGCACGAAATTTTTTTTACATTTTTGGTGCATTTAACGTTATTTTTTTACGCTTCTATAGTTGAAAATATTTTAAAATAATAAGAATTGTGACGCTTACCAAATACTGTTAATAGTCAGATGTAAACAACAAATTTGCTATTTTAAACAGATTATAAACTTATACTTATAATTACTTAAAAGGTGGCACAAACATAGAAAGATATTTAAAATCTGTTAAATAATATTTTTATATGTTTGTGTCACCTTTTAAGTAATTATAATATGTTTTAAAGTTTATATTAATAACAAGATGAAATTTCCTTCACAACACTAGTTTTTTTTGTAATACAGTGTTTTGACTCGATCACAATAGCTTTTGCCAAAAAAAAAGATGAAAATAAGCATTGCTAGTTAAAAGAAAAAAAAGACGAAAACATATGTAAAATCAAAAACAATTTAAAATTCTATATTTATTTAAATCATAATCCATTGAAGATATTTTAAAAATACATAAATTAAAATAACAATAATTTAAATAATCTTCATCACACATTTTTTTTTTTTAATCTTTCCAGCATAATGCAACTGTCGTCAAAGTTGTAGGCACTTCCTTGAATTCTCAGTTGGAACATATAGCAACTGAAAAAAAAAAAAAAAATGAAAAAAAATTAAACTGGTATGTTATCCTAAATATGGACAGTTATCATACATAATTCTGTATAGATTATTTTTGCCCGATATCTTATTTCTTTCGTTCAACAATTAAAGTGTCATCTCTAAAAAATAATGTTACATTACAGAAGTCAGCCATAAAATGAAGCACAGATGTAACATTGTATGGTTAAATATTGATAATTTCCACTGCAATTTTTTTAAACATTGCACATTTTCAGTTTTTACATCTTTGTATAGGTATAGGGGGAAAAAAGTACTTTTAACAGCAATTTGTTTGAAAACTGCATCAACTCATTTTTGAGATATTAATTTTTTTTAAATTTTTTTTTGTAGTTCTTATTATTGTTTCAGTAATTAATGGTAGCAAACAGGGTTGGCAAATGAACCCAGACCAGAAAACCCACCCAGGTTTTTCTGGGTAGGTCCACCAACAAAAACCCGCCTGGGTTTTTGCTAAAAATCATTTCTGAGTCTACAAATCTCTCCTATAGTGTTTAGAAATACAAAATACCTTTTAAGCCTAAAACCTAGGTGGTTTCTTTTATCAAAATTACATAAAAAGAAATAAATAAAATTCAGTCGTATTTGTGGTAATCAGGTGGTAGTTCTTTTCAGAATATTTATTTATTTTTTAATATATTTCAAATGATTTACATAATGTAATGTATTTAAAATTATTATAATTGATCTTTTTTAAAGTTTACCTATCAAAATCACATTCACTTTGATTTTTATGGTAATATTTATAAATCTTTACTAGTTTTTCATGCTGCCTGTTCCGCAATTTAGACCGTATGAATCCAAATGTAGAGAAAATCCTCTTGATGGAAGTAGAGCTAGATGGAACAGAATACAGAGATCGGGAAAAAAATTACAAAAATCAGAATCTAACTTGTTGTTTTTCTTTTTCTTTAAGAATTTCCCACCATTTTGAAGCTGAAAACTGAGGCACAATATTTTCTAAGAAAAGTGATTTAGGAAAATAGTCTGTCTTTTAATTTTAAATCCCAATATTGCAGGTAACCACTCTGAATGATACTGCATTATCCATGCTTCAGCTTCTTCCTCTTCCATTGAATTAAACCTTTCCCCTCTAAACTTTGCATCCATTGTATTAGCTAAAAAATGATCAAGTCCGATAATCTGTTCGTAGCATTTCAGTATAACTTCCTTGTGTTGTTTCAATTCTTCTGATTCCATCAATTTCTTCCAAATCTCAACAGAACGAGAGGTACTTTTCGGTTAGCCGGGCGCCAGTGTTACATATACATGTATATATATATATATATGTATACATATATTGTATATATACACACATATACATATATATCCACATATATGTATATGTATACATATGTATATATACATGTATATCGACATATACATGTATACATAACACTGGTGCCCGGCTAACCGAAAAGTACCGAACGAGATTTATGTATACATCAGATTCATTTCAAAGGAGGAGCCATGCAGTACATGCCCAGCATGCCTGCTATACAGGGCCATAGGCAGTGGGAACCCGTTTTGAGGTTCGTTCGAGCACACTTGGCCTTTTTACAAGATTTTGCACTGCGTGCGCAGCACGCCACAGAGGGGACTCGTTCGCTTCGAGATTTCATATTATAGGGTTCCCAGTAAAACAAGACTGGCAAATTCCCTGACTTTCCATGACCAAATCTCGAAAAATTCCCTGACCAAATTTCAAAAAATTCTCTGATCAAACGGGCCACAACAAAATTTGCTATTTATTTTCACAATCCCTTGTCAAAACTAGAGATTTTTTTTCTGTGATCGTTCTTCAAATTTCTAGATTTTTTTTTTTTTTTTTTTTTTTTTTTTGCAATCGTTTGATGAATTTTGTGATTTTTTTTTCTCGAGACTATTTGATGAATTTCGTGTCATTTTTAATTTTTTCTCCAAGACTTTTTAGGAAATATGCATAAATTCCCTGACTTTTCTTATATATTTTGAAATTTCCCTGACTTTCCATGATGCTCGGAACCCTGTATAATTAGAGGCCCCGATAAAAGGAGAGGCCCCGCTAGCGAGCAAAGCCAACTAGTTTAATTATTATAGTTACTAATTATTATACAGCAACTTTAATTAGTATAGTTACTACAAAAATAAAAATTAATTATTCATTATGACAATTAAAATGTATTTAAAAGCAATAAGATGAGAACTCACTTTTATCACTTAATAGTATTAATAATAAATATTTTACAATATCAGTTAATAAATTTATTCTGATATTATTATTAAGTTAATACTAATATTGGAATAGAATAAATTTATTAACTGATATTATAAATAATATTAATTAGTAATAAATACATCAAATGAAATTAAAAAAATGTAACTTAATATGTTTTTTAACGAATACACACATATATTATATAAATATACAGAAAAATAAATAAAACCCACAAAAAACTGGATTTTTTTGCCAACCCTGGTACAATTGAAGTACTCCAATTCTGTTGAAAGTAAAAATAGTAGATGACTATATCTTTTAGTTGCCATTTCTCATAACAGCTAACAAAAATGTAATGAAAATACATGCTCTTTTGAAAAAAGAATGATTTTTGATAAAACAGAGCACCATAAATCATATATTTAATTTTCAGTGTCCATAGTAATGCACCAAACAAATGAAGGCATACAAATCCTTAGATAGCGGATTTTATTTTTGCAGAGTTTATAACACCACTTTTTGTTGGGTTTCTGTATTAATTTGCCATAGTGACATATGTATACTTTTCTATAGATGTTGTTTAAGACTATATCATCAATTTGGAAATCTTTAACGGATGCAAATGACGTCAATTTATATAAAATAAAAGCATCTATTTTAAGTCTTAAAACTGAAATATGTTTTTTGTAGAAATGCATCATTTTCATTCCAGCGGCTTAAAATTCTTTCACAGGTGGAAATGCTTCACTTTTTAAAATAACGCAATTAAAATCACACACTGATAAAATGCAAAGTTTTAGAAAAAAATTAAGAGTATTTATAAAAGAGCAATGACCTTTAGGGTAAAGTAATATTTGTCAGCGTTCGAAATCCTTGTGGTCTGCTGGCCCAAGACCACCAAAAATTCAATCGGACCACTAATTAGAAAATTTAGTGGAAATAACTGGTCCTCAAGGACCAGTAATTTTTTCCCCCCTCTCTCACAGGTAAACTTAAATTTCCCTGTCCCTGAGAATTCTGCAATCAAACACAAATCACACAATTATATTATATTTAAATAAATAAATAAAAAATGCATTAAACCTTAATCAGTTGAAATAAACAACCAGATATAAAATATCTAATTAATAAGTGGTTATTTAATTTTATAGTTTTTCTGTATGTACTGTTTAATTTTTAATAAATTATAATTTTACATTTTATTATGCTGAAAATTTTGGATAACTGCAAAGGAAGTTTGGTTTATATTCTAAGAGGGGGGGGGGGGTAACTCAAAGGGTTAAATGGACTTAAAGAATCTTATGTAGCAGGCCAGTGATGATGACTGCGGACCAGTAAATTCTCATGCTCACTGGTCCTTGGGACTTTAAGAGTGCTCAAAAAATTTCTTCAATAAAAATCATACACTAAAAAAAAAGCAATTATGAATTTTTTTCAAATTTTTTTAGGAAACGATAAAATTTTTAATATAATTTTAGAAATTTTAGGAAAATCCAAACATTTAAACAGGAATGTGAGCCTTACACCAAAGCTTAATTTTTAACAAAAAAAGTAACGGAGCCCTAATATTCTGCAGTGCTAATAACCGTAGCTTAGCCCCCCCCCCCCTCTCCGTCACTTCAATCTGCATATTTATATTTCATACATTATTTGCAAAATTTAAAGCATTTTTTTTCTTTACCAAAATAAAATTTTTAAATATATCTATCTGCATACACTTAGGTTCTCAACTATTTCACTTTTATCCCTCTATCTGAATAGTAAGCTTTTCCTAATTTTAATGTTAATTAATTGCAGAATTCTGCAATTAAATATGGTAAGGAGTATCATTAAGAAATTCTGTTAACCAAAAAAAAAAAAGGGGGGAATAGTTTGCAGGTAAGTGTTTTTATGAAAAAAAAGAATGAAATTTAAAGAGATTAATATTTATATGCTGTAGAATCAAACGAAATTTTTCAAATTCCTATAAAAGGTTCATTTCTTAAACTGTAATCGATTCCTTCCTACCCAAGCCAAAAGACTGATGTAAAAATTGAGCCCGTTTCATCTCAATCTCCTATATTAAGTGTCCTATTATAGCAGCCCTATCCTACGTGTGCGATACATTACATCACATATAAGGGTTTTGATAGAAAAATATGTAAAAGCTTGGAGATGGGAGGGAGAGGGTAATCTACGCTTCGGTTTTTTGGAAGCACTGTTTTACTGTGCTCTGGAGCTCTGTAATTTATGAGCTCTGGTGAATTCCGACCAATATTTAAATATTTACCAAAAACAGAGAAGTAAAAGAGCTGAGCTCAAGCACAATTTAAGCCATGCCTTGCATAAATGTAATTGGGGAGAGGGCACTATAACAAAGAAATGTCAAAGTTTTTGCAATAAAAGTAGCATAATTATTCTGAGCATTCTTAATATTTAAAAATCAAGCTGATTTTTTCAAGACACAACAAGCTATTTTTTTTTACTTTACAAGCAAACTTTTTAATATATAAATAAGCCGGTAAGCCCACAACTATTTTGGCCAAGGGGCAAGAAAACTACATTTTGAATAAGTGGTAAAAAGGATGCACTTTTTTATTTTTATTTTTTTTAAACCAAATGGCAAGCAGGTTGCAGCACTCTCATGAAAATATCTAGGGTAAACTCTCATCAATGGCTACCTCTACCTCTAAATATATATGATTAGATTATTTATTTTAAAGTTTTTTACATTAATATACATTTATGATAAAAACAAAAGGCAAGTAGAATTTGATATGTTATATAAAAAGAATGCACAAACCTGAATCCGTGAGGCTTAATTTTTCTGTCTATGGGACATTTGTAGGATACTCCATTTACAGTGTTGTCAGCAATAAGTAACAGACCTTAAAATTTAAAATAAAATAAACAATGATAAGTCACAAAAGAAAGATTTTGAATTTTTTAAAAATCACTATTATTTGCAATGCAATAATATAATAATGTAGAATGCGGTTCATTGCAAAATCTTTTTTCTTATTAAAACGTTAAAATATGCAGTTACTTTATGACTGTAACGCCTTGATATTCTACTTTAAATAACTCAGTTTAATTCAGGCTTCAGAAAAAAAAAATTACGTCAAACAATAGGTATAAACAGTTATGAAGACAAATCCAATAAACTTTTAATGATTCTTTATATATGAATTATATGTATTTAAACAATTTATATATGTCGTAGGCTAATTAAGAAATCAGGCTCTTTGCAAAGAACCCAGCTAATTGGAGAATCATCTCACTTTTTCCAATTAGCCTGATATTTTCCAAGCTTATTGCAAAGAGCCTAGACAGTGTTAGGCTAATTGAAAAATGATCACTTATTTCCAAATCAGGATGATTTTTTAGGCTTGTTAACCCAGAACCCGAAAAATAAATTACAACAGATCATACCCCGATCCGAGCAAGACAAAATAATTTTAGTCTACACGCATCCCGATCCGAACCTGAAAGTTTCATGTAAAAAAACCTGAAATCTGGCAACCGACCAAAATATTGCAAAGAACCATAATTGATCCGATCAAAACAAAATATTTTCTGTGGACATGCAACCCGCCACGAACATAAAAATTCAATTTGAAAAGAATCCCGAAATCTGACCCAAACCAAATCTGAACCTGACAGAAATATTCCAAAGAACCATAACCGGATTCGAGCAACACACACTAATTTTTGTTGACATGCTACCCGACCAGAACCTCTAAATTCCATTTGAAAAAAATCCGAAATCTGAACCTGACAAAAATATTCCTTTTAACCATAACCAGATCCGAACAAGACAAAATAATTTCCATGGGCACGCAACCCACGCCGAACCTAAAAATTTCATTTGAAAAAAAAAAAAAAAAAAACGAAATTTGAACATAACAAAAATATTCCAAAGATCCATATAATCCAATATGGGCAAGGCAAAGTAATTTTCATGGACACGCAGACCGGCTCAAACCTAAAAATTCCACTTGAAAAAAACCCGAATCAAATCAGAACCGAGCAAGGCAAATTAATTTCTGTGGACACGTAATGCGACCAGAACGTAAAAATTCCATTTGAAAAAACCCAAAATCTGACCCAGACAAAATATTCCAAAGAACCATAACCGGATCTGAGCAACATGTGCGGACATGTTATCCAACACGATACTTTCCATTTGAAAAAAAAACCCCGAAATCTGAGACGAACCAATTCTGAATCAGACAAAAATATTCCATTGAACCATATCCTGGTCCGAGCAAAACAAAATAAATTCTGTGGGCACTAAACCCAACACAAACCTAAAAATTTCATTTGAAAAAAAAAATTAAATTGGACAAAAATATTCCAAAGATCAATAATTGGGCAAGGTAAAATAATTTTTGTGGACTAGCAAACCGACCAGAACCTAAAAATTCCATCTGAAAAAAACCTGAACCAAATCTGAATCTGACAAAAATATTCCAAAGAACCATAACCCGATCCGAGCAAGACAAAATAATTTCCGTCGACAGGCAACCGGATAAGAACCTGAAAGTTCTAGTTCAACTCAATCCGAAACCTGACCCGGTCAATTTTCGTATTGACTTCAAATGTAACTTTTACGTTCGGATCTGGTTGAATTTCGACAGAAATAATTTTGTCTTGCTCGGTAATGGTTCTTTGAAATATTTTTGTCGTTTTCAGATCGGGTTCCAGGTTAACTTCAAATGGAATTTTCAGATGCTCGTCATATTGAGTGTACACAGAAATTAGCCTTGCTCAGATAGGGATACGGCCTAATGTATTTTTATATCAGGTTCTGGTCAGGTTTCGGCTTAACTTAGAACTTTCAGGTTCAGATCGGGTTGCATGTTGGAAATTATTTTGTCTTGCTCGGATTGGGTTATGATTCTTTGGAAAATTTTTGTCAGGTTCAGATTCAGTTTGTGTCAGATTTCAGGTTTTTTCTAATGGAATTTTTCGGCTTTGGTCGTTTTGCGTATCCATTGAAATTATTTTGTCTTGCTCGGATCAGGTTATGTTTTTGGGGGATATTTTTGTCAGATTCAGATTTGGTTCAGGTCAGATTTCAGTTTTCTTCAAATGGAATTTCTAGGTTCTGGTCAGGTTGCGTGCCCACAGAAATTATTTTGTCTTGCTTGGATTGGGTTATGGTACTTTAGACTATTTTTGTCTGTTACCATATTTGGTTCAGGTCATTTTAAGGGTTTTTTTCAAACAAAATTTTTAGGTTCAAGTTAGGTTGCATGTCCTCGGAAATTATTTTGTCTTGCTCAGATCGGGTCAAGGTTCTTTGGAATAGATTTGTTGATTATCATATTTGGTTCGGGACATATTTCGGGTTTCTTCAAAGAAATTTTTAGGTTCGGATTGGGTTGCGTGTTCACAGAAATTATTTTGCCTTGCTTGGATCGGGTTATTTTTTTTGGAAAAAAAATTTCGGGTTCAGATTCGGGTTTTTTTATAATGGAATTTTCAGGTTCTGGTCGTTTTGTGTGCCCACAGAAATTATTTTATCTTGCTCGGATCGGGTTATGGTTTTCAGGGATATTTTTGTCGGATTCAGATTTGGTTCAGGTCAGATTCAGGTTTTTTCAAATGGAATTTTTAGGTTCAGGTCGAGTTGCATGTCCACGGAAATTATTTTGTCTTGCTCGAATCGGGTTATGGTACTTTAGGCTATTTTTGTTGGTTCTCATATTTGGTTCGGTTTTTTTTTCAAACAAAATTTTTAGGTTCATGTCAGGTTGCATGTCCCCGGAAATTATTTTGTCTTACTTGGATCGGGTTATGGTTCTTTGGAATCATTTTGCCGGGTTCAGATTTGGTTCATGTCAGATTTCCTTTTTTTCCATGTGTTGTATTTTTTTTTCCCGTGTTCGGTCTCGTTATGGGTTAAGAAGCCTGAAAATATCACACTGATTGAGAAAAAAATGGTCATTTTTCAATTAGCCTAGCGCTGTGTAGGCTCTTTGCAATAAGCCTGAAAAATATCCGGCTAATTGGAAAAAGGGGCAGCCTAGGCTCTTTGCAAAGAGCCTGATTTCTGAATTAGCCTACGACACATATATATATATATATTTTATATTGTAGATATGCCAAAAATGGACACCCATTTTTTTCTTTAATAACTATTTTTTAATTAATATAGTTATAATTATTATATTCCAAATTTTTCAATATTATATTAATCTATTTAATCATTCTCATAGTCTCATTTCCCAATATTAATCAAAATTTTATTGTAAATAACGGAATTATATCAAAACATCCAAAATTCCAGTAATAGACACCCACAAAAAAATAATAGATACAATTGTTTTTTTTATGACTATTTAGAAATAGAATTTAATGAAAGGATACTAATGAAACGAAATAGTTATTTTCAAATAAATTTAACAATTAGAATTTCAATAATCAGGGACGTGTGAAGCGGGGAGCGCTCACCTCGGGGTGCAGAAAATGAGGGGGTGCCAAATTTATACTACAAAACCCTTTGAAACAGATGTGTTATTATCCCGGAGTCCACCATCTTGGATTTTTGTCTTGGCTTGAATTAAAAATTATTTTTTTATTAATAGTTATAATCATTATATTCCAGTTTTTTCGATATTATATTAACCTATCAACAATATTTAACCATTGGCGACATTACTACTTGGCGAAAAAGGAGTTTTCATGCAAGAAAAAAAAATCCAAGATGGCAGACCCCGGGATAATAACACATCTAAGCCACCCCTTTTTTTGTAAAAAGAATTACGTATTGGAAATGTTTTCTCAATAAAAGTAAGTTCATTTTTCGTTTCAAAGGTATATGTGCATAACATGGTCCCTTACCCTGCACCCAAATACAAAATTTACGAATAAGGACTTCTTTCTGTTCAAAACTTGTTTCAGGTTTTATCTTTGTCTCTTTCCTTAACCTTCTCTTTTCTAAGTCTGTAATTTTCATTCTGTTCTTGTGATAAAAACATACTAGCATAGGGTTTTCTACTGAGAATACAAAAGGATTGTAAACTGCTATACTGTACTGTTAGATACATTTTTTCCACACTCATTTTCCAGATTCGCTCTTTGCCAAAATTTAAATGCAGTTTTCTCTTATGTTACTTAGTTGTTTGGAGTTTCTGAATTAAAATTAAACATAAAGTTCCAAAATAAATTCGAAATATGCATTCAATTGAATTTATTTCTGTTTCTGCATTTTTCAATTTTGTGACACATGTCACAAAGTATTTGTAGGGGGAGGGGAGGAGGGGAATTGAAACTTTGCCCTGGTGCAGTTTTCTCTCATGTGCTCGGTGCTGTCAATAATTAATAAAATTTTTGTAAAAATTATCCACTGTTTAAGTCATTTATTGTGATTATCACAAGAATTGTTTTTATTTAAATGGGGAGGGGAGGGATTAAGCACTATGAACCCCTCTTTGCCTGTGCCCTTAAAGAATATTTTCTGCTTCCTGACTGGTTTGATTGCCAGATTATAAAACATGCAAGGCAGAGATATATATAAAAAAAGAATAAAATATTGAAATTTTATTAACCACATAAAATAACTTAAAAGCAGCCAATTATAAAAGTTTTGATGTTATTACATTTTGCTAAGTCTAACCTAAAAGTGAAACTTGATTATTTAGGTTTTCAGTTAGTAATTCAAAATGTTTTATGGACTATAAACATTACTGAAATTGCATTTTTAGAACCAAAAACATTGAAGGGTGTCCATTACTGGCACATCTACCCTTCATTGCCAAATTTCATTCTCTCGCCAAGGCCCTTACACTGGAAAAAATAATAAATATGCAATGCCCCAGTAGCAGAAATTTCTCCAAGTGTCTGCAACAGATACTTCAGGGGCAAAAAATAACCTGCAGATAAAATATTTTTACAACTGAAGCGTTAATTAATCAAACAATCACTTACCTGTAGCGCTTTTAGGCATTTTATAAATTTTTATTAATAATAATAATAACCTTTTGTATTAAGTTTTAAAGAACTAAATATAAGATAAAGCAAAATAAAAAGGTACGATGAAAAAGAATCTGCAAAAGAGGAAAGAAAATCTGCGACGCCCATCTCCCGTCTCGAACTTTCTGCTACCGGGTGCAATGCCAATTTATAACTTTTAAGAAATATATATACCACTGTAACACAAAGAGGACTACATGTAAAAATAACTTTTGAGTTTTGACTAAACAAAACAAGACAAATGCTTTGGCAGTTTAACATCCTTTTAAATTAATTAAATAACTGGTTAGATTTTGTCTTCCCATAAAGAAATTACGAAAACTACCGGAGCACAATTCTCAAAGGGTTTGCAACAGATATTACAGGGGCAGAAAATAATCTGAAGGTAAAATGTTTTAAAACTGAAGCATTAATTAGACAAACAATCACTTACCTGTAACGTCTTTATGCATTTTTATTATATTAAACTTCTGTTCTATGTACATAATACTATACTAAGTTATTATTGCAATAAAAATGCACATAAACATGCAAAAATAAATATTATCAACAAAACAAATACATAAAATAACATATTTAGACATTATATAACATGTAAAACAGATATGCTAGTAAAGTAAAATATTATTTACCACTATTTTTATTCCCCATTATTTCCTTTATTTATACTATCAGGGATCTATTTAGCAAGAAATTGGGTCGTTTAAAGGACACTTCACAAAATTTTTTATTTCAAAACAGGGCCCTTTGCAAAAATTTTTATTTTAAAAATAGGACTCTTCACAAAACTTTTAAACTTAAAACAGGACCCTTCACAAAATTCTTTATCTTAAAAATAGGTCTTTCACAAAATTTTTCCATTTCTAAGCTGAATCTTTGTCAAATTTAATCATTTAAAATAAAATCTGACCTGTCACTTTTACCTATGTAAAGAAAATATGTGTATTTTACATACATATATATATCTTCTTAAAAATGTATTTTATAAGAACCTGAATATAATGATTATTTCAAATTCACAATATTATGACTAGATTTTTCACAAATGTAAAACGCTGTTCACAACTCCACAATTTTTCGTCTTAAAACAGAATCCTTTACAAGTATGTTCATCTTAAACAGAATCCTTCACAATATATTTTTTTTAATCTAAAAAATTGACATTTGACAAAATGTTTTTGCTCCACTGAAAAAAACCTCTCACAAATGTAGTAATCTTTAAAAATGAAATCACATCTGTCAAACAGCTGAAGCCGACAAAGAACCTATTATCTAGCTTTTTTGTACATAAAAATTCTTGTTAAAAATAGATAAATAATAGAAACCTTAATACAACGCTACTTTCAATTTCATAATTACACAAAAACAGGACCCTGTGAAAAATGTGGACAGACCGTTGCTTATGTTAAAATGTATGCAAATATGAAAAAAAAAAAAAAAAAATCAGATATATCACAAAATTTGCATGTGCATGCATTATGAGCACAAAATACAATTAAAATATAAATGCATTTCAGTTGTTCATTTGTATGTTACATATAAAATCTGAAAAAGCACAATATGTACACATTTCGGAAATTTTATAATTTAAAAAGATAATTTCCCAAAATGTTTTATCATTTTAGCCATAAAAAATTTCCCTTTTCAACTTAAGAGGCAAAAAAGGCTTTATTTTTGGTCCTTCAACTTTAAAATCAATTGGAATCTGCAGAATAATATCATAATGAATATTATCATATTAAATGAAATAAACTTGACTAGTGAAAGTGATCAGGGTTCATTGATATACTATATGTCCGATATTTATTTTTAAAATATCAAGATTTTTAATACTTTCTATATTTTCAAATACTTGATAGGGTATATGTGCCAGTAATGGACACTTTTGAGGAATTTCTTTTAAAATTATTCTTTTATTAATAGTTATAATTATTATATTCCAGTTTTTTCAATATTATATTAAGCTATCAACAATATTTAACCATTCTTATAGCCTCATTTCCCAATATGAATTGCAATTTAATTTTAAATAACAGAAATACTATATTAAAACACTCAAAAACCCAGTAATGGACACCCCATAAAAAGTAATAAATATAATTGTTTTTATGACTGTACTTAGAACCAGAATTTAATAAATACTTACTAATGAAAGAAAATAGTTATTTTCGGATAAATATAACAATTAGGATACCAGTAATTAATAAAATATTTCTAATAATCATTTACTGTTTCCATCAATTATTGTAATTATCAGAAGATCGATGTTTTAATTATTTTAGATGGATAGTTTAAAATATTAAATATCAGGCAATTAAAAAAAAAAAAAACTTTTAGAATATTAGTGTTTAGTTTTGTCTCACTATTTTTAGCAATTAATCTTTCAGAGACTACTTGATATATTATTTATAATAATATTACAAATATTAAAGAAATGATATTGTGAGTTGAATATTTTAAATACTAAATAAAATAATTTCAAAATAAAACTGTAGAACTGATATTTGAGGCCACTGATCTGCAGATTTACTAATTTTATGAATATTACCCATAACTTTCATTAATATTACATTTTTTTGTTTTGTTTTGTTTTTGTTAAGCAAAAATTTAAGACAGAAAATAGATTTTTAATAGCTTCTGTAACTTAATTGTTTTTATATAAACGGAGAGGGATTAAGCCCCATGAGCCCCTCTTTGACTGAGCTCTTAAACAATATTTTCTGCTTCCTGGCTTGTTTGATTGCCAGATTATAAAATATGCAAGATACATATGCATAAAAAAAAGCATAAAATATTGACATTTTATAAATGACATAAAATAACTTAAAATCAGCTATTTATAAAAGTTTTGGTGTTATTACATTTTGGTAAATATAATTTAAAAATTAAATTTGATTATTTAGGTTTGAAGTTAAAATATTTTATGCACTATATAAACATTACTGAAATTGCATTTTTAGCAATGTCTACATGGGGTGTCCATTACTGGAAAACGACTAATTAACAATCCCAGTAGTGGACACCCCCTCTTAAAACAGGGTTGCAAAAAAGCCGGCTAAAATTAAAAAAAGCCAGGCCGGTGGGTTTTATTGGTTTTAACCGGCTTTTTTTGGCCATAATTGGCCTTTATACAATAAAGCACTGTAATTATAAACTACACATTTTAAAGTGTTTTTAATTAGTTTTAATGACATTGACCTAATTGATTTACAGTTTAACAAGTAACCCAATTTCTCAATAATGAGGACATTAATACTGGAATAAAACTTAGATGATTTTGCCAGTGATTTGTATTCAGAATTGCAAATATGTCAGCTAAATTTTAAAAGGGCCATACCAACTGCCAATTTTTTCATTTTTACTGCTTTATAAAATTAAAGAGGACAATGGTTACTTAGTTATATGTTTTATTACTTAATTTTAAGAGCTATTAACACAAGTCTTATTTTATTTCTAGCAAACATTTAAAATTATACATAGTCATATTAATAAAAACACCACCATTTCTCACTATTAAAAACATTATGAATAGCATATGCATGAATATGCATAGCAACAAGCTTTTCAAAATTTTATTTTGAGAATTTTTTTTTTCTTGTTTAAATGCTCTATTTTTTATACACTTATGTACCACTCTCCTCAAATAAAACATCTTTTCTAATTCCTCATTTCCATTTTGATGTGTTACATTTTGTCATTAAGGCTGTTAAATCCAAAAGGGCAACTTTCTGACATAAGTTTTAATTTATTTTTGTCCAGAAATGCATGAAACTAGCAGATGTTGTTGTTCAGAAACTATGTAATTGCACTGTTTTTTCTGGGTTTTTTTGCAAACGCTATAGATTTTTCAGAAATACTGTCAAAGTGAGTGTTTTGAACTGAATTTCTGCACAAAAGAAGAAACCACTCAGAAAAGGGTGAAAAAACATGTTTGTCACGTAATCAAAATCTCTTTATAACTCAATAGGTAATTGATGGATCAAAAAATGGAAAACACAGGTTTGATTCCAAATCGCTTCCATGGTCAGGCTTTCGAATTTTACATCTTTCCATTAAAAAATGAATTTGTAAATGTATCAAAACATTTTGCGCTTGTTAAGTAGAGCAGTTAAAAACAGTTTTAATTAAATATAATCTTTAAAATGTGTAGTATATGTGGAGCTTTATAATATAGAATTTCAAAACACCAGTTCGGGGCCTAACTTATATCCTTTTCAATGTTTTTTTTTTTTTTTTTTTTTTTTTTTTTTTTTTTTTTTCAGACATAATGCGTTCAGTTGTCTTATAGAAGTTACAAAGACTTATTTGATAAAGTTGAATAGAAATCTATTATTTTTTTTTAGTAAAAAATATTTATAAGTGTATTAAAAATTGATCCAAATTTAAAACAAATTTACTGTAAACCAACTTTAAGAAATAAAAACTGGCTTTTTTCAATAAAAGCCAGCTTTTTTTAAGTGGTTAAAACCAAAAAAAGCCGGCCGGCTTTTTTTTGGCCTGGCTAAAAGCCAGCAACCCTGTCTTAAAACCTTAAAAATAAATAAAATTTTGTAAATGGCCATTAGTATATAAAATTCTAAGTTTTCTATGGCTACTCAAACAAAAACATTCAAATTTTGCAAGAAAATAAATAATATATAAATCAATTAACGAAGCCAGCTCTTAGCCTCTTCATTAAGATTTTCACAGAAAAACAGCAGAACTTTGAAACCTTATTTTTGCTTCCTGGTTGGCTTGATTAAAAGTGTCAACAATAACCCAGTTTTATAAAACATGCAAAGGGGGATTATAAAAAAAATAATTAAATCTAAATATTTATTAGTTATTTTTTTATGAACCAACTGGCACATCTACCCTATTTAGATTCATGTATTATTTTGTATATTTGATATTTATTTTTTAAATATCACTGTGCAAGATAATTTTGATATTTTCAGACAAAAGAAGTGTAAATGAAATTTTAAACTGTTATTTACTATCTACATAAATCATAGAGAACTTTTGTCTTGGGCAGTGACTTTCTTAGCCAAAGGCAAGAAATACCTTTTCCGAGCTTTTAGTTTGAAGCTTTTATTTTTAAATTTAGAACTAATAATTATGTGAGATGATTAATTCAGAACAGCCACTGAAAGATAAACTGTCTAATTTAGATAACTAGTATGTATACAGCTTCATTAGAAAACAATCGTTTCTGATTTTGGTTTAATTGTGTCTAAACTGTACAACACGTTAGGGAATAAAAAATAAGATAAATTTACATTTATGTTAAAATTCTTCAATTAAAAAAAACTATTTTGTATTTAAAATTTTGTTTATAAATTTCTGATTTCTTGATATTGAAAACTATATTATGTATTTTTTTAAGTGTAGTATAAAGCAAATAGCATCTGTTTTCAATTAGTTAATCTTCAGTTTTGTTCTAAATGAAAAACAAAGGAATAGAGAAATGCATTTTTAGAATATTGTTAGTTTTCAATGTTAAGTTCAGTAGGTTTTAGTTTCTAATTTATAGTATACTTGAAAATATTTATTGTCAGCAGTGAGTTGACTAGTTTGAAAATCTCGGATCTATATCAATCGAATATTTTTGAAATTATAATGATATTTACGAACCCTACTAGTGATGTGAGAAAAAAAAAATCAGGTTTAGTTATATAAATGATTACTAAATGAATCCCGAATAAAATTTTGCTTTAAAAAGCAAAATGCTATTTTATTTACTAAAAAAAATCCCCCATCCCCCCCCCCCCCAAAAAAAAAAACCCAAACAAACAAACAACAACAACACATTATTGGAAAATCATGCTTTTTTTCAGATAAGTAAAATAAGTATAATGTTTGTGATTATCGGGGCAAGAAATCGACCTTTTTATTGTCAATAAATACTTAAAAACAACAGCAAAAGCAAACTAAAAGTAAGAATAGAAGTAAGAAAACAAATAACAATAGATAGAATCAATCTTACCTGATTTTCCTGGACTTTTTTTCAATTTCTTTTTCCACGTGCAAAATTCAACTCTTTCAGTTCAGCCATTTTTCAAGAAACAAAACAAGACAACCCTCCTAAGTAGCCAAGTTTCTCTAGCCAAGACATCCTGCATGGCCTCCTGACGATGCAGATTTGGCGAGTTAGCATCGAATTACGCACTTGGCGCGCTGCCATAATGTTGACATATTTTTATTAATTGAAAATCTCAAATTATTTTTACATGTTAATATGTCTATTACTACAGTAAAGCCTATGATAACGGAATCGCTGCGAACAGATAACGATTCCTTTGTTAACAGTTTTTAGTATTAAGAGGTACAATTGTGTGGCACTCTTTTTGTCATCGGGGCGATGAATGTTTTCCGTTTAAGACAGATTCCATTATAAACAGGTTCCGTTTTCACAGGTTTCAGTATGTTATATTTTGAAAATTGATCAAAAACTGGTTAATTTATGAAACACAGGAGGTTTGAGAAACTATTTATTTTTGGAATAAGATACTTCAGCGTTTTGGTGGATTTTCATTTGATATTCATCTAAAGTATTCATTATCTAACACCTCCCTCACTGTTATTTATTTCCATTTTAATTCTCTAGACCCTCCCCCTCTTGGCACCAAAAATAAAAAAATATTAAAAATCTTTAATTAAAAAAAAATCATCGTTAGTTTGTTGTAAAAATTAATATATGATAAATCATCTAAATCCCCCCCCCCTCAGCTTTCTCTGACTTTCCATTCGACTCCACCCATCTACTTTAAATACTATTTTATTTAAACCGTTTAATTTTTCAATATTTCTCTCATATTTTCTACTTTCTCCTAAATAAATATTAAATCATCATCAAATAAATTATTCCCTTCCATTTTTTCTTCCCCACTTTACTCACCCCCCCCCCCCCCGGCACCCAAAGCTTTAAAAATCTTTGGTCATGTTCTATCCCATTTGTTACTTTGTAAAAAAAAAAATAATAATAATAATAATAATTCATCAGAATTCTCCCTGAAATGTTAATCTCCCCAGGGCCGAAACTAGCCTTTTTTGCGCCCGGGGCAAACATGAATTTTGGCGCCCCCCCCCCTTTCTTCCTCAAAGTATATTTACAAAGAGAATTTTACTAATTTTCTAATGGCCGACTTATTTTAAAATTTAAAATATGTAATACTGAACTACGTAAATTGAATGTGACGTTTGTTACAATTATAGTTCATTCACATAAAAGAATTCGCATGTATTACCGGCTATTTACAGTGTTTGCTTATACAGTACAGTTCCGATTATCCGAGTCCCGCTTAACCGAGTTTCCGCTTTAACCGAGTTACTTTCTTCTGATGGACTGATGGATTTCATTATTATGAAACAGCCATTATAAATGAAGTGTTAGGGCAGTCGTAAAAAGTTTGAACTCTGATTTTCTGGTCAGAATGAAAAAAAAAAAATGGCATTTTTTTTTTTTTTTTTTTTTTTTTTTTTTTTTTTTTTTTTTTTTTTGCAAAAAAAAAGTTATGGTCATTTTTTCCCCATTCTGACCAGAAAATCAGAGAAAAAAATTATGGCCATTTTTTTCCCCCATTCTGACCAGAAAATCAGAGTTCAAACTTTTTACGACTGCTCTTTCATCTTCACCTAACACTTCATTTATAATGGCTGTTTCATAATAATGAAATCCATCAGTCCATCAGAAGAAAATGATCGATTCCAAAGGTATAATCTTTCACTTGGCTCCCCTTGGCTCTGGCGCCCGGGGAACATGCCCCCCTCTCCCCCCCCCTAGTTTCGGCCCTGAATCCTCCCCCCCCCCTCCCTCTCCAAAAGAAAGAAAGCGGCTTGTACAGTGTGGTTGTTCTCACGTCTAATATTTTTATTTAAAATTTGTGCGAAATATTGAATACATTTTTAATTTCATTTTGAAAAATTATATCATTTTTTTTCACAACACACTTTATTTAAAACATGGAAAATACATAAACATATAAAAGCGGAATATAATACTAGTGGGGTTTTTCCGATAGTGTTAATTTCCCGAAGGAATAGCAAAAAAAATATATAATATACATTATTTAAAAAACATGCATTCAATATACTCTTATCAAACCTCAAACTCGAAAAAGAAAAAAAAAATGTCGGCTAAGTCTAAAGATTCCGAATTCGGACCGATGTTGGCAAATATAATCGGGCCACTATCAGAAATCACATGTCGGTCCTGCGTCACTTGCCGGTGTAAGTCGCTTGCCGATATATAACCATAACGGGACCGATAACGGGTAACCGGCAGTCAAAAAAGCAGATTCTTAGGTATCAGTTGCCGACATTCTGCCGACACTTCACCGAGACCACTGTGTTGATGCCGATACTGAACCGACACTGCCGGCTGCGGTCCGATCGTGTGCCGAAAGGTGTGTGTTTGCTGGGATTTTTAAAAAAAGTACTCAACTTTCTTCCCTATAGGTCAAGTCAGTATTTAAAAAATATATGTGTGTTGATAAAAATGTAATAAATAAATAAATAAATAAATAAAAAATAAAATAAAATATTTTCACCCAGAAGCGATGAAGAAAAGGTCAGTAAAATAAATATGGCAAGAGTGAAGTGTGAAAATATTTTTTTACATTTTTATGAAGACATATAACTGCTTTTAAATTCTGACTCCTTCTATCAGGTAGAAAGTTATGAACATTTTCAATGACATCTACATGGCATTTATGTGCGAAAAAATTGCTTTGTGTTAAATAGGTAAATTGAAAGTAAATGTGTGTGATGAAACATTGGAATTTTAAGGAAAATAGATAAATATTGATGTGCTCAATGTTAATCACGGTCATCAGAGGTTAAAAATAAATACCTGTTTGGTTACATGCTCATCTCTATGTATCCCTATACATGTACGTGTAAAAAACTACCTAAAACAACAGATCAAAATCTTTTTTTTCCAGAATACCCATCTGAACATCTTTGAAACCATTTTTACACCCTCACTTCCGTAACATATATTTATTATTCTTTAAATCATTATCTATTTTTCACACAGCAGAAGCTATTTGCTGTGTGAAACAGACTGTGTGTATTAACAGAAGAGATTTAAAGACTGTTTATATAGGCAAAAACAAACAAAAAAAAGCACAATATTCAAAAAATTAAAAAAATTACAAAAATAAAACTGGAAATATATATAAATATATAGATATCAATATATTTGTAAATAAATATGTGAAAGGAAATGAAAGTGAAAAATGTATCAAACATAAACAAAATCCTAAATTCCGAAATGTATAATGCCCCACCAGTGGCTGAGAGGTTCTGCTCTCGAAACTGGTAGACGGGAGGTGCTGGGTTCGAACCCAATCGCGCCCGTCGGCCTAATCGTTCGGAGTTTTCGTGGTTTTCTTCGAACCGTGGATTTCCATGCGTTAATATGGATTAGGTTCCCTTAGAAAGACCTCCACGGAAGGCACTCCCCCTCGGGCCTATATCCCTCGTGTTGATAATTGGCCGTCAACAATCAACCCAACCCAAACCGAAATGTATAAAAATAAAATACATTTATTTAAAGTTTTGTTTTAGTTATTTATATGACATTTAAAAATTCAATGGCAATTAATACATAATACACATTTTCACCATCGTCACGAGCTGACTGTTTAATGTATTTTCATTTCTATTTCATGAATGTACGCGTCCGAATATATATTTATAAATTGTATCTGAGCCCATATAGCTTTAAAATCGTCGAGAGTCAGTATTGATATCTAATTCAAAACTGCCGCATTTAAAACTTTAACTCTCCACATTTTGTTGCGAACACATGTTTCTGGGAAACACTGGTGTAGAAAGACAACTGTTGTTCATAGTTGTTTAAGATTAAATAATTGTTTTATAATAACCTATTAAACTAAAATTTTCTAAATATATTCATTAGGAACATGCTAAAATTGGCCTAGATCAAATTTTATATGTTAATAGTGGGTCCACTCCCCTGCGAGCTACTTCCGCCATCCACCATCCAGGCTTCGCAGCATCTAAAAACAAAATAATGTGCCCTGTTTAAAAATTATTACCAGGTTACGGAAGATTGAATGATATTATCACTATAACGGCGGCTAACTTCTGTAATCGGTTGCCATGCTTTTAGTTTGAATGGGGTATATTTCTGTTACCATGGCCTCATTCATCAATGTCGTAACAACTTATGGCTGTTTTCGGGATTGATAAGTAAGATGAATTACACATTTGAAAATCAGCTTAAATAAAATGGTTAGGTTAAATATATCTCTGTCTTTCTGGCATTTATTACGCCGCTATTGACAATATTGTTCCTTTAGATTTGTGGTTAAAAACTCATTTTTTATGTTTTGATCAAGTTTCAGTTATTTTCAGGAACAAGTATAACTTGTGCATAAATTCTTTTATCTATTTTAATGTATGATCATGGACATTTTTATTTAAACAGTGTATGTCGTTTATATTAATTAATAAAAATATCGGAATTTTTCTAATATGTATTTATCATATAGCAATTCGTACAAAATAAATCGAAATTATTTTGCGCATACATTTACCTGTATTTATGTTGCATCAAGTGATGTAATATATAAACAAATTTTTCAGCCGCAGTACTTTTATACCATATGATGACACATTAAAATTCTCCGGAATATAAAGCCCTTAAAATTATCTTTTTAATATATCACGTAATTTTCACTATTAAATGTATTTATCTTGTGTAATATTTTTTTTAAAATTTATTTTAAAGTTTTCTTTTTCTTTTAAGATTCACGGATACAAATATTATTGAATTTAAAAGTGTACGTTTCATAATATAATTATTTCAGCTTTTTACTTTCTTCCATCTTTACAAGAATATACGTGTTAGAATGCACAGAACACGATTTGAGGGTTTTTAGAAAATGTCTGTCTGTGAGTCTGTCTGTCACTCTGTCACTTTGTCACTCTGTGAGTCTGTATGTGACAAAAATTTTGTGGGCGCTCTATCTCAAGAACTAATGCACGGAATTTCACACAACTTTATATTTAGTTAGACCTTGATACAAACTGGACCTGATTAGTTTTTTTTTTTAATCGCCCAACAGGTGGTGCTGCTATGCGGTATTTTTCACGATTTCTGCAATAGCTATATCTCAAGAACTACTGCATCGAACTTCATAAAACTTCAGATTCGATTAGTCCAGGATATAGTTTGGTGCTGATTACGTTTTTGTAAAAATCGTCCAAAAGGTGGCGCTGCTATGCTGCATTATTCCTGATTATCGCAACATCTCTAACTAAAAAAAAAAAAAAAAATTATCACGAATTTTTATCAAACTTCAGATTTAGTTAGTCCCTGATATAGTTTAATTTTTGGTGTAAATCGCCCAACAGGTGGTGCTGCTGTGCTGCATTTTTCACGATTTCCGCAAGAGCAGTATCTCAAGAACTATTGCACGGATTTTCCTCAAACTTCAGATTTAGTTAGTCCTTGACATGAATTGACGTACAAATTAGTGCTGTTTAATTTTTGGTGTGAATCGCTCAACAGGTGGCGCTGCTATGATGTATTTTTGCGATTTCCGCAATAGCTTTATCTCAAGAACTAATGCTTGTATTTTCAACAAACTTCAGATTCAGGTATACCTAGATATCATTTAGTGCTGTGTATTTTTGGTGTAAATCGCTCAACACGTGGTGCTGCTATGCTACATTTTTCAGAATTTCCTCTATAGCTCTATCTCCTAATGCACGAATATTCATCCAACTTCAAATTCAGATATACTTTGATACGAATTGGCGCTAAATCGTTGTTATTTCTTGTACTATTTAAAAGATTTACAGACGTGTGAAAATTATTAGAATAATTGTGAAATTTACAATAAAAAATTCTTATATTAAAGAAATATTTAAAAAATATTGATACATTTAATGTTTAGTGTGCATCCCCTTGTTTTTTTATTAAAGAAATGATAGCATACTTGTATTGGCATACTTTGTATGAGTTTTTGGCAATTAATTTGTATTTTGTTGTCATGATGCCAAATTTGGATGAGTGTTTCCATCAGACTAGTCTTGTTTGTGATGTTGTATTTCTTTAATTTTTTCTTTACAATGGCCCAAAGGTTCTCTATCGGGTATCTCTATCTGGACTGTTTCCAGGCCATGGAAATGTTTTCTTTAATTAAATTGAATAAATGCAACATCACAAACAAACATATTCTGATAGAATAATTCATCCAAATTTGGTATCATGACAACGAAATACAAATTAATTGCCAAAAACTCATACAAAATATGCCAAGACATATTGGATCTTTAATAAAAAACAAGGGGATATACACTAAATATTAAATGGGTCAATATTTTTGAATGTATTATTTCTTTAATGTAAATTTCACAATTATTCTAATAATTTTCACACGTCTGTAATTGACGTGATTTATATAGAAGAAAGTTTTGTGATAGCCACAATATACTAGTTTAATATGACCTAATATTCATCATTAATTGTTTTTCGCACGCAATAATTTAATTATTTTACGCCATGGAAAAACGACGATATTTAATATTTGGACATTTCACATATGACGAAATTATCACATTTAAATGCGTTTCGCGTGTAATAATTTTATTACTTTAAAGTTTGCGTCTTTTATTTTTGATATTTAAATGTGAATATTATGACGTAATTCTCCCTGTTTTATGCTTGTAACACGTAATCATTGAATTCTTATTTTAATTTTTCCGTTGTGTTTTTAATAATTTTACTTTTCAATATACAATTAACAATTACGTCAAAAATAGAAATGTATTTATCATTTTGGTTTCATTTCCTCACTTTCGTCCACAAAAATGATTTTTTTTTTTTTTTTTTTTTTACGTCTATAGAATTTATGTGAATGTTGAAGATGACAGACATTTTCTGAAAAACATAATTTAATCACAATATTGTCTTTACTATCAATTGAAATAACAGATAATTACAATATCAGCTGAAAATGATGAAATAAAAGAAATCTAATTCATTTCCATTTTTCCCTTTTTCCTACAAAAATGAAGTAATTTAGTTCCCATCATAACAGAAATTGCATTAAAATTAGAAAAATACGTATATATCGAGAAAAAAATTGAAATTTAAAAATTACAATACCACTTTTGACACCTGTGGATCAATACGGATAATTGAAGTTAATTTCATTGACAACCATTTCATATTTTACGAAAAATGGCTGTGACACATAATCACTAATCAGTCATTTCAAAAAATAGTTTCATAAATTTGTTTTTTAAGATCGTTTCATTAGAATTTTATATATATAGGGTGCATATTATTTTATGTAAAATTTAAAAATATGGTGGGCCGAAAAAAACTTTTTTTCGACATTCGATGAATGGTAGTGCGGAAAAGTTGCAACTGATGGCACTAAATTGACTCAAAAAATTTTATATTTTTTGGATAATTCCATCATTTGCCGCAAATGTCTTTAAGTTTTGCTCAAAAGCTGTTTTTTGTACTTTTTTAGCAAAAATTTTTAAACTGTTAAATTAAACTTATTTTAGCTGAATTTACTTGAAATGTCATGTTTATTTTACAAATATTTAAATAAACTCTGATTATGTATTATTTAATAGTTAAAATTATTTAATGTGTATTTTGAATTACGCGACTTTTATAGCTTTCTCGCGTAAAAGCAAGCAAAAATTGCAAGTATTGTTTGGTTCGTCTGTCGGTTTCTCTCTTTTGTCTTTATTATGTCCCTCGAACTTTCTTTGTTTTTCAATGCGATCAGAGTCATATATTTGAATGCCGGACCACAGCATGTTTTGACAGCAATTCAGGAAGGAGAGGGGAATGTTGAAAAGAAACCAATGAAAACGCAGTCAGTCATCATGAGGTTGAGGGAGAAAACAGGTAATGGGAGTAACTGCGAGATCGTATGTTAATTATTATTCATCTCTGAAATGCAAATATTGTCAGAAGATTAAATGGTGAAAATCTTGAAGCAGGCAGTTCGTCTGGGTCAGAATTTGAACCTGGGCATTTAAAAGCAGACACCCCTAAACGCATATCTCTTTCTCACTCAGCGTTCGCCGCATTCGGAAAGAGTATATCATATAGGTAAATCGCTTTAAGAGCTTCGTGATGCTGAAATTGTGACTACAGGGAATAAGGATTTCGTCATGGGTAAAGATTTGGTCAGAAGGCAGAAAAAGATACTTGGAAAGAAGATATAGGAAGAGGAATGTGTTGAAGGATAAAAAATTGCAACGATATTCTTTGATCGTAGAAAAGATAACACGATCTTCATTTAAGAAAAGGACACAAGCGGCACCGTCGAGAGAAATCCGAAGCACATATCACTAATGCCGTGCGAAAATGTAAGTGTCGCTTTCTATGAGCCTATTCCTGTTTCATGGACGTCAGAAATGCAAAAAGCTGAAGATTTGATCGAGTAATCTAGCTCCGTTTGAGTTGTTAAGTGTCAGGTGGTTCTACCATCTAGTTTAGACAGTTGATGTCATTATCAGAGTGGAAGCTCGTTCGTATGAAGAATACATAACAAATGTTGCAGTTCACTTCTTGATTATTTCCAAAGCAGACTTTGTTATGTCTTAGAAAATTATGTAATAATTTTGCTATTTATCCAGTGTGACCCAAATATTCCGAACCACGTTCAGAAAACATGGTGATATTTGTTTCGTATTTCTGTCGACAGTGCTGCTTGTCCACTTTTTCCTATGAGGATCGTTTTATTTTTTCTACTAATAAAAAATATGCTTGTAATTTTTCTTCCTCAAAGAACTTTTTCATCCTATATCTTCTTTCCAAGTTTCTTTTTCTGTCTCCTGACCTTGTCTTTATCGATGACGAGGTCCTTGTTATCTGTTGTCAGAATTCCTGTATCCTGAAGCACAGATGAAGCTCTTAACGCAATTTACCTGTATGATATACTAGTTATAAATGAGGTGAATGCTGTGGAAAAAATGGATATGCGTTTGGGGTGTCTGCTTTTGAAGGCCCTTGTTCAAATTCCGATTCAAACGAACGTTTGCCTTAAAGTTCCCACTATTTCAATTTTCTGACAATATCTTTAATTTAGAGCAGAAAAATAATTAACATCCCATCTCGCAGTTTCTCCCATTTCCTATTTCATCCCTCATCCTCATGATGACTGATTGCTGTTTCATTGGTTTCTGCTCCACATTCTCCTCTCCTTCCAGAATTGCTGTCAAGACATGCTGTTATTCGTCATCCAAATATGTGCCTTGAACGCATCGATAAACAGGAGAAAGCGCGAGGAACATGATAAAGACAAAAAAGAGAAACCGACGAACGAACCAATCAATACTTACAATTTTTGCTCAATTATACGTGATGAGACTATAAAAGTCACCTAATTCAGAATACACATAACTATTAAATAAAACATAATCAGAGATTAGTTAAACATTTCGTACACTAAAAATAACATTCCAAGTAAATTCAGCTAAAATAAATTTAATTTAACTTTTTTAAAATTATTGCTAAAAAGTTCAAAAATCAGCATTTGAGCAAAACTTCAAGACATTTGAGGCAAATGAAGGAATTCCAAAAAATACCAAATTTTTTGTGCAAACTTAGTGCCACCAGTGGCAACTTTTACACACTACCCATCATCGAAAATCGGAAAGAAAAAATTTGGCTCACCCTATTATATAACACTGATCAACAAATTTGAACATTTGCTCTGTCCTAAAACAGAAATTAGTTGTTTTTTATGCGTTTTTTTGTGCTGATTCCGAATCTAGTTTTAGATTTACTCGAGCACGTCAAGTTTGAGAGATATTTGTATATTTCAATTTATGCAAATTTAGTAAATTTTATACAATAATTTGCAAATTATTATATAAAGCAATTTCAGACCGGGTTTTTTTGTTTTATGTTATAATTACTACCTAATTTACTTCACAAAAACGTTGTTTCTGAGATTATAATGACATGTGACTGTGAAATATTGTACCATATTTTTCATGTTTCCATGTTTTTCTAATAATGTTTCTTCACGTTCAATTATTTCTTCTGCACGAGTACGCTAATATGTTTCGAAACCAGTTTTTTGAGCTGATTTCAAATCTTGTATCTGTTTTCTTCTATCACGTCTAGTTTTCGAAAAAATTGAAATTTTAGTTTTTGGTCAAAAAATCCAGAAATAGCTTTTTATGATACTTTGTATGGTAAACTTCAACTAGTTAGGATAGATTCTACTACTTATTTTTTTTTTCAATTATTAAATTTTTGTTTATGTCTCTGATATGAATCTGACCCTGTTCACCTTCTTGTCAATGAATTACAAACCCCTAAAAAGCATCTTATTTCAAACCTGTGTTAATGTCGTGCAAAAATAGAAATTCAACTTACTCAAAGACTAGACATGACATAAGAAATCAGACTACAGATTTCAAATCAGCATAAAAATCTAGTCTAGAAAAACATTACGTGAATTCTGTGGCAACTATTTAAAAGTTAATAGTGATGTAAACATTAGACCATTGAAAAATATACAAATTAGGCTTAATAACTGATAAATAAATGTTAAGACTATGCAAATCGTGACATTTATCTGAAGCAAATAGTCAAGTAGTCATTATCTAGAAAACGTAATTAGATGTGGCATATATTGTATAAAACATTTGCATAAAATAGCACAAAAAATCTTAAATTTGCATAAATTTAAATATGCAAATTTCTCAAAACCTGGACCACCTAGAGATAAACGGAAAGTATATTCGGAATTAGGGACAAAATCTGATCTAGATTCAACTAATTTTAGTTCTAGAACAAAACCACTGTTTTAAAGTGTAATCGTTCGCTATATTCATCTAAATTTAGTCATAATAATCTAACTATGTATAGTTTTCACTGATATTATTTTATCTACTTAATTAGATCATATGCTTAAAACTATGGATTTTTCGGTAATAGTAAAAAATAATTATGATAATTCTTGACAAATATTTGTTTTGTAGATTCTTACATTTCTTGTTTAATTTAGCAATGAGTAAATCAAAATTTAATCACTATACATTCACTATTACTATTTTTTACAGGCATAAATCCATCTAATTAATTATGTTTTGAAAATATTCTTATTTCAAAGTGAATTTAATTTTACCCAAATTGTTGAATTTATTCCTTTTGAGAGGAATTAATTCATTTAGATATATCTCATTTTAAATGTTCTGTTAATGATTAGCTTTACTGCATTTACTATAATTATTTTTACTTTTCGTATTGCAACGTACAAAGTAAAAGTATTTAATCTTGGACTATTAATGGATTTTGTTTCAAAACATTAATGTAGATGCAAGCAATGTATCATATTAATTCACTCCGTAAATAGAAAGGCCATCCTGATAGTACATTTAATCCCGCTTTCCTAAAGCTCACATCTCCCTAAGTTTTACACGTTGCTTAATGGACAGATTGCTAGTAATAAAATACACCCTAAAGCTTTCGTAGACATTAGAAGAGGATTTTGCGATTTTGTAATTTTCTGCTGTAATGGAAGCGTATATCGCTTTTATTGGCTATATAATGTAACTTAAATGAACTATTAGTTGCTTTCTGATACACGAGAAACGACGACTTTGAATGTTTCCAGTTCAATTATTCTTATGTTTTTTTTTTTTTTTTTTTTTTTTTTTTTCAAGAA
Organism: Maratus speciosus; assembly: GCA_963932465.1. Classification (NCBI taxonomy): domain Eukaryota; kingdom Metazoa; phylum Arthropoda; class Arachnida; order Araneae; family Salticidae; genus Maratus; species Maratus speciosus. Next base: position 68,459,664 of record OZ010790.1, read on the forward strand.
AACAGTAATGTTTGAATCGCTATGCACTACAGATTTTAATTCAACAAAATACATTTGATATTTTTGTAAACATTGAAGAATTTTTAAATTGAAAAATCGTTCCTTAGTAGTTTCAATCTAACACTCTCTTTTTTTATAGCGATATTTAATTAATCAAAATTACGCTATACAGTTACGATGGAAATTAGTACAAACAATCTTGCACTATAAAACATAGATTTTTTTTTTTTTTTTTTTTAGTCTAGGAAAATATAAAATAACCGTATACGAAAATTAAAAATAACCTCTCCCGAGTCACCCATAATTCCGAAAAGTGTTGGATTGTTTATTTTTAGAAATATGAAAAATGAATATATTTTGACATCAAAAGAGGCATTTATCTACCCTATCTATATTATAAAGGACTCTGTGCGTATCTGTGGATACGCATCTGGGATAATCTGTGCGTAACGCATACGTCATTTACTTACTTTGAAATTTGGAGTAAAATTTTGGTTTTGCAATTTTCTCTACTGAAAATTTTTAAACTTCTAAACATCGCACATTTTAAATTTTTACACCGTCGTATAAGGAAAAAAATGCTCTTTTAAATGCAATTTGTTTGAAAGCTGTATCTCAAGTTACGGTTTGAGATATTAATTTTTTTGTAGTTTTTAATACCATTTTTCTAATCGTGGCAACAAAAGTACCCCATTTCTATTGAAAGTAAACGGAAAATAGTAAAAAATATGAGATACTGTATCTTTTTGTTGCCATTTTTTTATAAAACCTGAAAAAAAGTTGAAATTAAAATATGGGCTATGTCAAGAATATTGTATTTTATTCCGTGATAATGACGTTATATGCATACTTTGCTATAGACGAAGTTTAAGACGGGATTGTAAAAGTGAATTGTTTTAGCGTATGCAAATGACGTCATTTTATAAAAAAAGCGTGTATTTTAATTCTTAAACCTGAACTACGTTTTGTAGAAGTGCGCCATTTTCACAGCCCAGCTGCTTTGAAATTCTTCAGGGGTGAAAATGCTTCCCTTTTGAAAGTAATGTAATTGAAATTACACATTGATAAAACGCAATGTTTTACAAAAATTTAGAGTGCCTTTATAAAAGAGAGGTGACATGCAAACAATAGCGATTTACATTACAGAAATAGATGATTCTTGCCTGAATGGATTTGCTTCGGATTTGCTTAGACAAGCAAACAAATTATTCGAGGTTTAAAAAAATATCATGTTCCTGAATTTTTTGTCCAAAATTATCTCGAACAATAAAATTTTTGCTATTCTTTAGGACATTCTACTATAATTTTATCAAAATCACATAATTTGCTTAATTTAATTTTTCCAAATTTTACATAATCTGTATATTTAAAACACAAGCGTGTTTTTCAGTCATCTGTCCTAATCTTTCTGCTGAACCAATTTTACTAATATATGTATTTTTTTTTAACTGAAAGCTGTTCATTTTTAGATGTGATCGCACTATCTGTTTTTTTTAATATCCCCACTTTCATATTTTAATTTTAAAAGCATTTTATGAAATTTGTTCAAAATAGTGAAAATTAGATAGCTTTTATTTTAGCAGACAAGAGAGAGATAATGAGGTATTTTTATCTTTATTCGTGCCATTTTCTGATAAAAATCCAAAATTGTTGATAAAAATTGTTGTATAGGGTTTAGTGGCGCAAAATCCCATAGGAGCATTAAATAATATTAGGGGCATAATAACGGAAAATGACATACTGCTTTTGAAAACACGCATTTTTCCTCATAAATTTTCTATATTGTATTTCCTTCTGCGTGTGTACTGATACTAAGTTTCAGACACTAGGTGAAATGCTTATTTAAGTAAAAATTAAGTCATATTTAAAAAACGATCATTTTCTTAGATAAAACTAAACATTTTAACACAAATGCGTCTAAAAAACATAAGTTACGGAAATTTTTACTCTCCGGAATTTAGATTAGAAACTCGAGTATAGAGTGCGTCTGTTCACATAAAGGATGTTGCCGACAATTGTGACTTCAAGTTTTGAAATAAAATGATTTTAAAATGATAAAACAAAATACATTTTTTTAAAAAAAATGATGAATATGGATATGAGAAGTGCATATGCAAATTTTGAGAAGGTGAAAATTGCTGTTTTTCATTCCGGAATACCAAGCATAAGAGCCTCAATTGATAACCAAATCCTAATAACTGATTTTTATTATATTTTACTGATTAAGTATCTATCTATATTATAAAGAACAAACGTATCTGTGCGTAACGCTGACGTCATATTGTGAATGGCAACACTTCACGATCAAATTTCGATCTTGAAATTTTCGCTACTGCAATTTTTTAATCTTAAACCATCGAACATTTTCAATTTTTGTCGCATGAAGAAAAAATTTACTTTCAAATGCAATTTGGTTTAAAACTGTATCTTAATTGAATGATTTATCATGTTTTCTAAAATAATTTTTAAGCATGATTTTTTAAAAGTTTATCTTATCACGTGCCTTTTTTCAATACATAATAATAATAAACATTTTACATGTAAAGCAACAAACATTGTTCCATATTTGTTTCTGACTATTTTTGCATAACGAAATTAATACTTCTTTTATAAACAAATAAAAGAATAAAAATAAAAAAATCCACCAATCTAATATATTTGTGAATGACAAATTAACGAAATTAACACTTCTTTTATAAACAAATAAAAGAATAATATTGAAAAAACACAAATCTAACATATTTGTAATCGTACAATTTAAATTTTTAGATCACCAAATAGGATTTTTTTTTTTTCAAATGGAATTTGTTTGCAAAGTTCATCTCAGTTTAGTGATTGCCTAATGTTTTAGAAACAATTTCAAAGCATGAAATATTTTTCAATTTATCTATATCGCGCGGAGCTTGATTACGAAAGATTAATCCGTTTGCCTTTAAAACAAATTAAAGAGTTCATCATTTTCTAACGGCTAATATCCATTAAAAAAAACTTCCCTATGAATAAATAAATAAAATAATATAAATAAAACTCAAATTTAACAGACATGTGCAAACTCTGAAATTATCATAATATAAAAAGTTGCAAAAAAAAAAAAAAAAAAAAAAAAAAAAAAGTAGCAAAATCTGGGTCAAATAACTCTTAGCATGCGGCTAATAAGAAAATATCGCTTTTAATAAATTTCGAAAATTTATTTGATTGTATAATTCAAATTTTTATATGAAAAATGCTTTTTTTAATGTAAGTTTGCAATCTAAAAAAATTATTGCATATAAAAAAAAAAATATTAGTTTTCAATTTAAAAAAAAAATGTTTTCACCTATATTCTTTAACCCGGGATGCCCGGGTACGATCCCCTAGTATATATAAAATCCTAATGAATCGAATTGAAACGAATTTATGTAACGATTCTATGAAACGACTGATTAAACAACTGATTACGTTTCAAGGCGATTTCTCCTAAAATATGGAATACTTTGCGATGAAATTAGCACCAAAAATCCGTATTGATCCACAGATCTCAAAACTGGTATTAGAATTTTAAAATTAGAATGAGTTTTCGAAATATTAATTTTTTTCTAATTTTAAATACTTTTTTTCTAATGATGGCAACTCAAATTTTAATCATAACAGATTTTTTTTTTTCATATTTTAGAAAAGGTTATTTTAAATTAATTTGGCGATGAGTATGGCCTCCCTTAAATGTATGCTAAGAAATGCATCATGTTACTTTTATTCAGAATTCAATTTGTATTTCATTATAATTTTATTTAATACAAAACTTTCATTTAAAATTGAAACCTTTAAAATAAATGGATTTTACTTCATTCTTTTTTAAAACGAAACGAAGGGATAAATATTAGACACAGATATCATATACGCAACGGGGTACCTAATTGCCCCCAAAATGGCGTTATTTTGCCTGACATGGTAACGCGGCTATTTTTGCTTATTTATTAATAAATGTTTATTTGAATTTATTTTCTTTTTATTTACAAAAAATGTCATAAATTGTTTTGTTCTATAGTTATTAATTATTTTTTTGTTATTTTTTGTTATTTCATTTTAAAAATAATAGAAAATAATTTAAAAATACATATGTAACAGGTATTTGAAAACGAGGTTTTCGCCAAATTGTCGTAAAAAAAAATTCACGCCAAATATGTGACAATGAAACAAATCACGAGGTTTAACTTCCACTTCAAAGCAACGTTTCAATGTTATTACTTCTCTCGTCGACCAATTTCGCCAAATTATATAAATAGCAAAATTATACAAATTGACACATTTTTTTTATTTTAAATAATAAAAGAACAAATCAATTAGTATAACATTAATAAAAATACAAATAAAACGTCGAAATAAGAATCACTTGATGGTGTGAACATGTGTAACTTCCTTAAAGTCAAGTGAATGTGACATTTACGATTAACCATTATTAGCATTTAATCTTATAGTTTGGTGACAGATTTTTGGTCGATGGGATAACCAAGTAGCACCGTTTTAATTTACCACTCGGAAAAAAAATGCTAACTGGCGAGTTAAAAAAAAGCTATTGGCGAGATTTTGACCCGGCTAACATAAAAGTACCAAAAATTCTTTGTGATCATGGCAACTTTTATGCATTTTTATTCGAAAAAATAATTTTGATTCTTTAATCAAAATGGAAACATTTCTTATGAAAAACGAACGAATCAGCCCGTTGTTTATGGCAGTTACATGGCTTGATCTATTAAAATACGAACGAAATAATAGGGATAGAATAATATTCGGCGACTTATCACACCTGTGGCTCTTTGCTTAATCTTTTAAATATCTTTGCTTTTTTTTTTTTACACTATACAGCATCACTTATTTTAACTCTGCGCGCTCCATCGGTATTTTAAAATAACCAGTTACAAACAGGGCTCATGGAGTCGTGAAGTCGGAGTGGGAGTCAGGCTCATTCTTGGGCGAAAGAGTCTCATCTGTTAAAATTCCCGGAGTCGGAGTCGTCCATTTTACAAGCAGAGCTCTGAGTTCGTAGTCGGAGTCGGAGTCTGGCCCATTTTGAGCAAAATGATTCGGAGTCGGGTCTGTAAAAATTCCCGGAGTCGGAGTCATCAATTTTCCCACTGACTCCGCAGCCCCAGTTACAAATAATTTGTTATGAAATTTAATTTAACGTCTCATTTTCAATAATACAATTTAGGGTGAATTATAGATACGTTCCATTGTTATTATAAAACAACCATATTATTTTTTTTATTGCCCGGATCGGAGACATATGTGTGCTACCTTAGGCTGGCTGCAAGCACATTATATTTATGTGATAATTTAATAAATAGTCAAATTAAAAGTGTAAGGTACTAAAAGTAGTATAACAAAGTTAATAGTATTATATCTATACTAAATATAGAGTATGTTACAATATGTAAATATGTTTTTGTAACTGGAATATATTATATTTTTTTAAACATTGCGTTTTCGACAAACGTAAATACCATACTCTCTTTCGATTAAAAAAAATTAAAAAGCTTAAAACTTTATTCAAGCTTGTATATAATATGATAAGTAACTGCTGTACTCTTAAAACAAACTGCATAATAAAAAAACTCTAAGTGCAATTCTCAATGTAGTACCGCTTTAAAAATCCATTTCTTGATCTGTAGCCAGTGCATAGTGACATAACCAGCTGTTATATATATATTTTGACCCATGTACACTTGAAAATAAGAAAACATACTATGCTGGTTTTGTTTAACTTTGGGGTTCGGTTTTTGGAAAAAGAAAAGTGGCAGGTTTACAAGTTTCCCTCATATTGTCCCATAAATCAATAAACGTAGTGACATTAATTTTTATAAACTGTACTTTAATTCCAACTAAGAAATATAAAAACGGTAAAAATAAAATAATAAATAAATAAAAAACGCAAGACATCGATATGTCGATGTAATTTAACGGGTATAAAAAAATACAAGAGAGAAAGTTATCACTGTAGCTTTTGATAAAAAAATATTAGAGAATTCGATTACCTTAAGATGATATTTTTTCTTAATGACCAGCTTATAATGGGAACATGTTGTGTATAAACTCAATGTATTTACATGTAGGTGTTGTTGGTTTTGCGAATGATGTAAACATAGTTTTTCACTTTTGATATTTATAGTGAACATTCTGAAATATATATTTTACTCCAGGTCTATCATATTGTCAACAAGGCATTGATTAACGTAATTGGTATTTTGAAAAAGTTCAGAAGTGCGTAAGAAGTGCGTTCAATATGCGTTTGCTTCAAAACATATTCGTAATCACCATGATTTTTTTTTTTTTTAATATGAAATTGTTTAGCATCAAAAGTACAAATTAAATTGAAATTTACCGAACTCATCAGGCGTTCATTCTCATATGCTACACTTATAAGTAAATTAAATGTTATAAATGAGAAGATTTGAAGAAACGAGAGATGAGATGTAATTTTATTTTCATAACAAAGTTAAAGTTTTTTAATGTCTTTGTACATTCAATAAATTAGAAATAAATTTAAAAAAAAAATCTGCTTAATTTCAAATGTATGTATATCCATCTGGGTGAACACATAATAATATTTCTATTACAGCTTGCAGATAGAAAGTTTTTTAAGGGCAGACTTTACGTAAAATAAAAATGGTATTTGAAAAAATAATTTAAGGGGACGGTTTACCATTGTAACGTTTTTGTTTATTTAAAAAAATATATACTTCAAATGATGAACTCACTGCATTTCAATGTTCAAGTAAAAGTACATTTTTAAAAAAATTTAACTGCATATCTACCCTATCTATCTATATTATAAAGGACATCATATCAGTGCGTAACGCATAGGTCATTTTACGAATGGCAACACTTGAAATTTGAAATAAAATTTTGGTTTTGCAATTAACTCTACTGCAAATTTTTTAACTTCTAAACATCGCACACTTTAAATTTTTACACCGTCGTATAAGGAAAAAAATGCTCTTTTAAATGCAATTTGTTTGAAAGCTGTATTTTTGAGATATTAATTCTTTTGTAGTTTTTAATACCATTTTTCTAATCGTGTCAACAAAAGTACCCCATTTCTATTGAAAGTAAACGAAAAATAGTCGAAAATAGGAGATTATTGTATCTTTTAGTTGCCATTTTCTCATAAAACGTGAAAAAAAAATTAAAATACGGGCTATGTCAAGAATATTGTCTGTTATTCCGCGATAATATGCATGCTTTTCTAAACATTCTACACTGCTCAAAACAATTAAAGGATATTTGAAGTTTTATATAAAATAAAGATATAAACGAAATTTTTTTTGCCGAAAATAGAAGAAGAGAATCACAAATGCAAATTTTTCTGGTTTTCAAACTGTGGAGTATGCAAATTTTGAGTTCGACGTCAAAAACGTCGCTTCAGCGGCAGCGAATGAAATTTGACTTTCAACTGGATAAAAGAGAATGAAGACAAGGATGATCGGCATTCAGTGATTGCTTTGTTTCGATGAGTACGATGTCTCAGCGAAGTCATTTGACAGATTCAGAAGCTTTGAGAATTGTTGGTAGGTTAGAAGGGGGCCAAACTCAAGCCGAAGTAGCGCAAGCCATTGGAGTGTCACAAAGTCTCATTTCCAGGATCTGGAACCGTTTTTTGGAGAGTGGATGTGCAGGCCGAAGACCAGGGCAAGGTCGTAGACGGGCAACAACGCCCAATGAAGATCGGTATTTAGCGTTAACAGCTCGGAGACACCGAACCATGAACGCTACTCTTCTCCAACAACACCTTCGCTCAGCTACAGGCACCACGATTTCAACTCAGACTGTCCGAAAAAGGCTCCATGCTGTAGGTCTGTATGCTCGCCGACCGATGGTATGTGTTAGATTAACATCAAGGCATCGTCGCGACCGCAGGGAGTGGGCAACCGAGCATGTCAACTGGAGGAGAAATGAATGGAGCAATATTCTGTTTTCTGACGAGTCCCGTTTTTCTGTGCATCCGGATAATAGGCGTATTTTCATCTGGAGGGACCGTGGCAGTAGGAATAATCCTGCGTTCGTGCACGAAAGTGTCAGATTTGGCGGTGGAGGAGTGTTGGCGTATGGTGGCATCTCCATTGACGGGCGCACTGACCTCTACATCATTCGAGATGGAGCTCTGACTGGTCGCCGATATAGGGATGAGATGCTCAGACCTATTGTAGTCCCTTACGCTGCAGCAATCGGAGATAACTTCATTTTAATGGACGATAACTGCAGGCCACATCGTGCAAACCTGGTGGAGGATTTCCTTTTCGAGGAAGGAATCGTTCGAATGGAATGGCCAGAGTGTTCTCCAGACATGAATCTAATCGAGCACGTTTGGGACGCTCTAGGAAGACGAGTTTCTGGCCGCCAACAGCCCCCACAAACTCTCCAAGAACTGGAAAGAGCTCTTCTGGAAGAGAGGGGCAGAATACCCCAACTCGTCATTAATAGCCTCATTGAGTCCATGCCTCAAAGGTGTTCAACGTTGCTGGCCGCCCGTGGAAACCATACCCCCTACTGAAAATGATTTTCTTTGAAGAAAACACCTTTTCTTATTCTTTTTTTCTCATATGCACAAATTGTGTTTTTTTCCTTTAGTACACAAATGCGCAATAAAATGCATTTTTTTCTGCCAAACATGTGTAATTTATTCTCATATAAACTACTATGTCTGTCGACCATGTATCAATCAGCTAAACAGTTTACCAGATACAAAATCCACCTAAAACTGCAATATCCTTTAATTGTTTTGAGCAGTGTATTATAATTTTATCAAAATAACATAATTTGCTTAATTTAATTTTTCATACCCTAGTAGCAAATTGTGTCTGGCCCTTGAATGGCCGCTCATCGAAATCCGATTACACGATAAGTGGCCAATTATCGTATTCTCATAGGATATGGATGATTTTCATCGGCAATTACTCAGAAATGTCTCATTGGCGTTAGATCTATTGATGATCGCAACCTGATGAATTATAGAAAAAAATATGATGAATCCCCGAGGAGTACGATTTCATGACGATGAATGTGTGATGACTTTTAGATGAGTTATCAAGCAAATTTTGATGAGACAGCGATGAATTATAGAGTGGTTGGTTGGGTGTATAAATGAAAGCGATTTCAGAATATTTATTTTCAGATTTTGCGAAATATACATACATTAAAATTTTAGGAGTTAGAAATTTAAATATGCTCACTTTTAATTTCTATTAGCTTTACTACAATCATTTGAAACAAAATATTTAAACAAAATATCCAAATTTTGTTTTATTTTTTGAGGGGGGGGGGGGGGCTGAATTAAAGTTCCATATTTTCTTAGTTTATTTCTGAACAAATACTACTCCTTCATTTAAATAATCCTATTACATTCTATTATTTATCCTCTTCCTAGAGCCTTTTATTTTAAATAAAGTTTGCTTGACTCAAACTGATTTATTAAAAAAAAAATCAATTGCATTTTTTAAGTATTAATATTGGACTAACAATTACCACTGTTATTGTTTATCATTTTGTTTGATAGAAATATTTTAAAAGAATTTTGTTAATTCTAAATTATTGTTCTGCTTTGATAAGTTTTTGCCCTTTAAATTTTTCATTTTAAAATGTGAAAGGTTATATTTCTTTCATTTTATTCGACTTTAAGAGATGAAAAATGCATTGGGCCTTTTTTCTACCAAGGTACATATGAATAATTCAGTAAGTTATACTATTGTATAAACACTCATAACTCACAAGAGTGCATATTTTTAAATAAGCATTTTTTGGAGGGGGGGAGGGTTAAGGTAGGATTCAGGTGTCTAATTAGGTACAATTTAGGTCTGTTCGGAGATCCTTGACAAGAGGCATACAAAAGAAAAAGGCCCTCACACCCTCCTCGTTTAAATATACACCATTTTTTATCACACAAACTGTCCCAAACACATACCCATATTTGCCAATAAGCCGTTTTTCCCAAAAATAAATACTTTGAACCAGAAAATTTATTTAATTAAATGTGTCTTGCCTCTATGTGGTAGTGATTTGAAATATACTTTATTTCATTAAATAAAATTTCTGGTTTAAAGTTTTTTTCTTCTTTCATTACGTGGGAAGGTGGTAATAAGTATGCTTATATTTTTTTTTCCTTAAATATTTCATAATTCATATCTGTAAAGTATAAAAAATAAAACTCTTGAAGAAGCACACCGTAATAACAGATTATATATCTAAAACAAATGTATGAATTAAGTTCAGCTTTGCAAGTCCCATTTTTAATTCAAATCCATTTCATTTAACCCCTTGAGCAAGTGATTGTGTTCCTGTAATGTTAAATTCACACCAGATCTTTGAAAATTTTTGTTTCAAAATAAGGAAAAGCAATTTTACAAGTTTTTTCCATCAAAGTTACAAAAATAAAATTTATTTAAAAGATTCCGGTGCAAATCTTGATTAAACTTAGGTGAGATAAAATATATCCCATCGCCTCTCAAGGGGTTAATATTCACAACTTTCACGTCTACGGTTAATTTCTTTTCTATTAGTACTACCTAGATGTTTAAGGAAAAATCTTATGTCACGCTGATACTTCAAGACTGTGAAAACTTCTGTAAAATAGGTCTTTCCCCCTCTGAAATATTTGTATCTTTAATATGATTTAAGAAAAATAGATAGAAAAATTATTTTAATTAATATTTTAATAATTATTGATCAATCTAATTGTCCATTTATTTGAAAATAACTTTTTGAGCCATTCTGATAATTTTTTTCCCAAAACACTGCTGCGATGATTTTTTTCATTCAAAAAATTTACATAAATTATATTCATTATGGATTGGGCTTCATTAGCACAGGATCAACATTCTCTGGAAGTGTAGGAAAAAAATTTTCAACACCTAAACTTACGCATCCAGATGCATAGGTCACAATAGTTGAATGCGAACAAATCCACACAACGTGGAATAAGGAAAGGCTTTAATGCTCGTGATATTATTTAAAATGTTTAACTGTTTTTGTTTATTAATCCATAAATTTCATGACTGAAACAAAATTTAAAATACTACTGTAGTAGTTATAGAGTCAAACCTCGTTAACATAAATTTCAAGGCAAATTAAAAGTTTTTTCCTCATGTTATCATCAATAGTTTATATTATTAGTAACAAAATCGTTGTATTAATTTTGACAGGCAATGTAGGAACAATTCATATTAAAAGTATACCAGGTTAATTCTGTACATGTTAATGAGGTTTGAATGTACTTTTTGTTGTTTAATAGCAACATCCATCTCCTGTTAGTTTCTGTTTCATAGCTGCCAACTTGTACGTATTTTTCTTACCACTAAAATTTTATAGAATTTTTTTATTTATTTAAACGTTAAAATTGCTTGAATTGCGGTGATTAAATTAACTAAAATTTTCTGTTACATTTTAGTGGTATGAAAAATCCGTACAAGTTGGCAGCTATGCTGTTTAGATATTAGGGCAGATGACTGAAAAAATACATTATCTTAATTCATTTTTTTTTTCAGTTTTATATCTCTATGCCTACATAAAAGATCACATTAATGTTAGCTATTTTATCTTATTGTTTCTAAACTTGAAGTGTTGTTTTAAGAATCTACATATACTATCTGCATTTTTTAATTACTACATTAATAAAATACCCCAATTTCTAGTGCATACTCTGCTGATCAAACAAACATGTTTAGATCCAGAAATGTTAATAAATAGATTTATCTTATTTCTATTTTCTACATATTTTGCAACATATTTAAGGAAACTTTCTTGATGTAAAATTTATTGGATCGGCTGCAAACTATGTACATCTGAAATTAGAGTACACAAAAAGTACTTAAATTCTGTTCAATTAACTTGCTCATTTCATATAAAAGTACTATTTGAAAGTTTTATTAAGGTTAAACAATGGCAGAAAAAAAAATTGTTGCTTCTTCCCGTAACTCTTCATAGAAATCTAAACACAAATCTTCTAAGTTAAATAAGTTTCTGAAGCAATTTATTGTCACAGAATGATTCAAACGTGGCTGTGTACATTCACATCCCATAAAAAAGTAGAAGTAATAAAATATTTATTGAATATTCATGCATAAGAATTAAATGAGGACGTCAGTTTCAAAACTTGTCTTATCTAAAAGTTAAAAAATCGAGTTTTCTCTGTCATTCTATTTTACTGGTACTGGTGGACATCAATTGAGAAAACAATACAATCTGCAAAACACTAGCTTTGCTGTGTATTTCTGGCATTGTAAAATCTTGGTTTAGAATGAAGACCAATGGACGTGATCAGAGGTTTTTCACGATTTCTGAAAATTTGATTTTCTGGATAAGGCGAATTTTGAAACTCATGTCCTCAAATATAGCTAATAATTTCAAAAGCAAACTTTAATTAACTCTGATATAAATTTAAGATTTATTTATTTTTAAATAACACATAATATAACATACACATCAAAAGAAATTCAAGGTAAGTTTAAATATATAAGTGCATCAATTACACTGTTTATAATTAATGTTCCAACAGGAACAAACAAAAACTAATGCATTTAAAATAACTTCGGAAACAAAAATCGCAAGGGAAGGTTGATCTGTATTTTCCATTTGAAGTCTGTCATCTGGGAAATTACATGAAGTATCTTGTTTTAGAAGTGTTCTAGCCAAATTATCAGGACGGCATGCTATCTTTTATTAAATGTAGCTAACAAAACTGCTGACAATATTTCATTTTCTGCAGTGTAGAGAGGGGATATAATGAATGTCATCAGATGTAAAATGCAGTTCACAAAGCTAGACAAAAAGAGAAAAAAATAGTAAATTTTTGTGCATAATCATGTGTTGTGTATATACATATAAAACTGTGGCTTATTTCAGTAAGCTTTATTTAGTACACTTGTATTTTATTTCAATGAGAGATATATGGGGTCATTCAAAAAAGTCCATTTTGAAATTTTTACGAAAGAAAAAATATCTTTTGAAAAGGATTGAATACTTATTCAAAAAAGAAACTGAAGGTGAAATTAGGATTTTGGCCCCAGCTTAGCATTTTTTTTTTTTTTTTAATCTTGGATTTTTTGGGTCTGCACAGTTTGAAATAACAGCAAAATTGTAAAAATTTTAAGCCAAGATAGAATTTGTTAAGGCCAAACCTGAAAATTTTAGTCTGTGCAGACCTTTAATGTCTACCGTTATTTCAGTTAATTTTTCTATATACAAGTTAAAATTAACAAACATAAAACTTTCCAAATAGGAACCGGCAAATTTGCAAAGAAAAAAAATTTGAGACTTCATATACAAAATTACACTTTGTTTCTATAAACAGTTTCAGTGTTTAAATAACCATTTTACAAAGAGCCAATTTTGGAGATTTTCTTCAGATTGAAACCTGGTACTTATCAAGTATACCCTACAGATTTCACCCAAAATCTTATTTCAAACAACAAAAACCAGCTTTTTGCTATGAAGAAAAGGTGGTTTTATGATTTCATGGAATCCTCTATAATTTTCTTTAAAGGCAGGATACCATTCATTGAGCCGAAAAAGTAGGTCAATTTCATCCTCCCCCCCCCCCCCCCATAGAAAGAATAAAGTACCACAAAAACTGAATTTAACCAGTTATTATTCATGCTTTGTAGTATAACAGATATTTTTTATTATACAACAACCCCAGTAGCAGAAAATTATCCATGTGCCTGTGACAGATACTTCAGGGACAAAAAATAATCTGCAGGTAAAATATTTTTACAATTGAAGCGTTAATTAATCAAACAATCACTTACATGTAACGTTTTTAGACATTTTAAAATATTTTATTAATAACAATATTAACTTTTTGTATTAAGTAATAAAGAAAGAGCTAAACATAATACTATGAAGCAAAATAAAGGTCTGACGAAGAAGAATCTGCAAAAGAGAAAAGAAAATCTGCGAAGCTCGTCTCCTGTTTCGAACATTCTGCTACCGGGACAACAACTATTAAAACTGATGGCAATATTGTCAGTTGCATATACAACATTTTTAGCATGACATGTAAAATACAGTTTAAATGGATCACCCAATCATGTTTTTCTTTTTGGAAATAGCAGAATATTTTGCGGGGCCATCAGCCTTTTACATATGTAATTATAATATATTCTTTGAGCTACACTGAAGTTAAGAGATAAAAGTTTTCAGAAAAAAGATGACACTTTTTTCTGAAAACAATCTCCCCCCCCCCCCCCCCCAAAAAAAAAAAAAAAAATTAAATTAAATTTCAATGAACTGCTGTAAAATTTGTAAAAAGTTTACACCACCATCGTTTTTTTATGTCACACAGACCTTTCGATTTGAGACAGACTGCACGCAGATTGAAGAGAAAATTTACCATTTTGGCTTTATTTTCAGTCACACAGATAATTTTACAACATCTGTTTTATTTCAGGTCCAAGGTGCATAAAACCAAGCAAAAAAAAATATATACAATTTTGTATAATTTTTATTCTTGGTAACCTGAGGAGAAAAAAAAAAAAAGCCAAATTTTCACAATTGGGAGGGGGGGGGGGGGGGGGGGGAGGAGTTTCCAATTTCGAAATTATTTATGTTTCCACAGACATGAGGGAGAAGAGGGGAAAAAAGGGAGGGGTGAAAAAAAAATAACAACAATTTATAAGCATTCAACGTTTATCTTTAAAAATCACACCTTTCAAAACTGCAAGTTTATGTAGTTAAAAAATTTTTTCTTTACAACACGTTAATTTGGCATGGGCCCCGATTATTGAAAATTCATCCTTTTGATTGACACTTGGATAAAAAACATGAAATGGCCCTTAAAAATAGACTTCTACACGGTTTTCTTGATGTGTAATCATAATTATATTTATTAAACCATTTGAAAATTTTAAATGATAAAAAGAGTCTAGGCATATAAATTTTTAAATACATTATTTTTTTTTTATCTTTTCTACTTTTTAGTGTTTAAATATTTTGTTGTTGCAGATTCACAGTCAGTTGGCATATTTTCGAAGAAATGATTTGACACATTATCTTCATTGTTTTTGTACTCATAAACAATTATAACTACACTTCTTCTAAACTGTTTACTCAATGTGTAATCATAATTATATTAATATTAAACTATTTGAAAATTTGAAATGATAAAAAAGTAATATTTTTAAATACATTTTTTATTTATTTCTATTTTCTACTTTTTAGTGCTTAAAATATTTTGTTACTGCAGATTCACAGTCAGTTGGCATATTTTGGCAGAAATCATTTGACACATTATCTTCGTTGTTTTTGTACTCATAAATAATTACAACTGCAAAAATTATTTGGCAATTTATCAACATTTTCAAAATCACTTTGTGGCAACCTTTATTTACATTTTAAAAACATTCACAGATTGAAATATCTTTATAAAATAGTTATCAATGTATCAAACGCAGAAACAATTATTTGTTTTATATTGATACCATTTAATATACACATTAAAAAACTATTAGTTTAATTTATGCGTAAATAAAACATAACAATACAATATATATATATATATATATACAGTAGATTTCCGTTACAACGAACTCCACGGGACCTATAAAATATTTCGTTGTAACGATTTTTTCGTTATAACGGAATTACTCCTATTTATCTAATGAATTACATATACACGTACAGTAATTATGTAAGATAAATTTACCTTTCATTATAGAAGATTTTTAATGGAAGACTAGTTAAATTAACATAGAAAAAGTTAGTAAAATAAAATTCAATATTAAAAATACAAAATTACGGACTAACCTTTATTTAGTAGTTACATTATTGCAGAAAATCTGTGATTTTAGTTTGTACAAAGGAATGTGTAGTTGATGATAAAAAAAGTATGCAATAAAATGATTCTGAAAAAAAAATACGTCCTCTGGAACACTCTTTTGATGCGAAACAAAAGCACGCATTATTTCCAAGCATGAAAGAGCACCCGAAGCGGTAACTTTTGAGTCGTCGTTAACATCAATATCGTCATCACTGCTTTCGTAATTTTGAGAGTCTAATGTACATTTAATGGACAAAATGATAAGTTCAACAGACACTTCAGAGCATATTTCAGTGGTTCCCAACGTGGGGCGCACGCCCCACCGGGGGGGACATTTGATTATTTATGGGGGTAATTTCAAATTTGTAACTCACCCATTCGCTCTCATTTTTTTTCTTTAGAAAAGTAAGATTTTAGACTAAAAATAATAGTAAAACATGCAAAATTAAAAAATAAATAAGTTTTTCTTGTTGAATATTGAAACAGCTTAAAATCAAAACTGTTAAAATGGAATAAATACCAGAATAATTGTATGAACAATGATTTTAAATATTTTAACATCACCTTCTCTCCTTTTGTTATTTTTAAAAAATTCTATAACATTTCTGGGTACTAATGTATTTTCACATTTTTTCTCAATTATTTATCGAATAATCTATTTTTATCTATTCATTCTGCTGTATGTAACATAAAGAAACTTCTATACTTTAATTTACTTAAGAGTATACCTAAATCTTATCGTCTTTAACATATTTAACCTAAAAAAATATTTAAAATAACTTAAAAAATTTAAAAAAAAATTTAATAGCATTAAATAAGGAAATTAATAAATTGTAAATAACTATGGCTGTAGTGCATGCCTCCTACACGGGAAATGAATGAATAACATGTACAATTTAAATTTGAAAAAATAATAGTACAGGGCAGTTATTTAACGATAATTGGAGATGGAAAAAGATAAATGTGTTTTGATAGGGAATAAAGGCTGCTTAAACTTGATAAAGGTCAGAATCTTGAAATGCTTCTTGTGTACTTTGTTATCCATAGGAAGGGAATTTGGTGTCCAAAGATTTTCCAACAGCTATAAGTTACAAAATTCAATGTTAAGTAACAATTAAGTTACAAAATTCAATGTAAAATGTCTCATCATTTTCAAATTTAATTCTAAATATGAGAGTCATTTTAGTCATTTTGGGACAATAAAAATACAGGCATGATAACAAAATGATGTTAACAAAAACGTGTGCAACGAATGAATATGAGAAAATACCTCCTATGAAACATTCTTTTGATGAGAAACAAAAGCACGTAATTTCTCCAAGTATGAGAGAGTTTTCGAAGCGGTAGCTTTTGACTCGAAGGTAACATGAATATCGTCATCACTACTTTCGTCATTTTGTCGGTCTAATGTAGTTTTAATGGACAAAATGATATCTTAATCAGACACTTCAGAACATGTTTGAATATTGTCATCCACAGATAAGAAATCCTCCAAATCCACCTGATCCGGGACTAATGTTAATTTTTTGGCAGCCTTTCAAATTGTGTTTAACTCGGAGGACTCATCCAAATTTAAAATTTTTGATTCATTTTCTTCGGTCTCAGTTAACCGGGCATGTTTTCAGCCGTTAGAAATTGTTTTCTAGCTAATTTCTTGCCACGAACCAGAGATTATTTCAATAGCTTGTTTGAGATTTATTTTTGACCTTTCGCCATTCTCTAAGCCCCAAAGATTTTTTTTTAGCAAAACAGTTCTGTAGCGAGATTTTACAGCACATATGATGCCTTGGTCTAGAGGCTGTAGAATAGAAGTGCAATTCAGAGGAAAGTACTCAACTTAAATGCAGTCTAATTTGGGGGATTATCATGAGGCATGCAGTTATCAATCAGGGAATCAGGAGAAGAATTTTTCCGTTTGTTAACTTCCATTTCTTTGTCAAATTGCACTAGCCAATCATTAAATATATCTTGTGCTATCCATGCCTTCTTATTGAATTTATAATCGCAAAGTAATGAATGAGAGTTCTTAAAGCAACGGGGCTTGCCAGAGGGACCGACAAGGAAAGAAAAGGAATTCGGGAAAAGAAGTAGACAAAAGAAGAAATAGCTAAGGGGAGAAGAATCTGAAATAGCACCTGTCCCCAAAACAGAAATGTTATTTTTTTTTTCTTTGACATTCTATTGGAAGTATCTTTCATTTCTGTTGAGCAATTGAAAAAAAAAAAAAGAAAAAAAAAAAGAGCTCGATGAAGATTTTTTGTTGTAACGGAATTCTTAAAAAAATGCACTTTGTTAAATTGGAAATTTTAATACATTGGGGTTAATGCAATTTGAAAAGGGGATTTGTCAAAATTCGTAGAAACGGTATTTTTCGTTGTAATGGAAATCTACTGTATATATAATAATAAATAAGCCATATATAGTTAGACATTTTTTATTGGTCGCAATTTCACTTTCACGACAGTTTATAATATTTGCCAAGAAATCACACTTTCTTAATCTTAACTCGGTCATGACTGAGTTATGTCATAGCCCCTATAATAAAGAAGTATTTGTTACGTTAGTGTATAACTTAACATACTCTTTGAAGTAGCAAGAGACGTCAAGTTACGTCTGGTAACTCAAAAACATTAACGTTTAACATGGATCAGTTTATACCAACCAAAACACGAATTTTCTGCTTAAAATCAATACGAATCCAACAACAAAAAAATTCTACAAACTGAAGAGAAAGCAAAGTAATACATATTTTAATACAATTATGGAAAAAAGTCTATAATTAAATGTTTCATATAAATATTGTCTTTTTTGCTTTGAACAGTTTGAACACATACAAATTTATTAATATTTAAATACAGTAGAACCTCGATCCATCGTTTTTCAAGGTGTGTGTGGAAAAAACGATAAATGCAGGAAAACGATGAATGTGGTTTAACGTCAAAACACGAAAAAAAAAAAAAAAGTTTAAGCATTACTTACTAATACATGCAATGTATACAGTATATTAATAAATACTAATTTGTTACAGACCAAACTGTAAAATAAATAAATCAAAGTTGTAGAAAATGGATATTTATTCTAAAAATGAGTAATTTTATATTCAGTTTTTCGTTCATTTTTTAAATTAAACAACAAATTTTCAGGATGTACAACATATTTCTGGTCATTTTCTGTAATTTCATGTACATATAAAAAAGTTCGTATAGTTTCAAATGCCGTAATTAAATCAGACAGACTTTGCGCTGGTGTAGGCTTAGCTTCATCGGCATGAACATTATCCTCTGCTTCTTCGCCATTATTTTCATTTTTTGCATCATCACACATTTCTTCTATGCTTAGGACACCACATGTCGCAACATCTCGATCAATAGAAATATATCGTTAAATTTTGTAACAGAGACATCTTCTTTTACACGCAACCACTCTTCATTTGCATTATCGTCAGCATATTCATTATTTTCTTTCCCTTCTGTTGAGCATTCTTCATGAGTTTTTCGCAAAAAAAACTGCATTTCACGAAACACTTCTGGATGGAATGAAGAAGTTACTCCATGCCAAGCTGAAAGTACAAAATGAATAGCCCGCAGAAGCTCTATTTTAGGAGTACGTTCTTTTGCTTATTCCATGAAACAAAGATATTTCACTAGCTTTCTCCTGTAAAATTGCTTAAAACAATTGATTATTCCGGCATCAAGAAGATGTACGACCTATTGATAATCTCTGCTCCCCCCCCCCTCCCGAAACAGCTCAAATGAGTTATTTTAGGATAAAAGAACTAATTCCAGTTTGTATGTCATATGGATCCGCTTGACCTTCAATTTCATTTCGGTGGGGAGAAAAATTTTACAACGATGAATGCGGGAAAAAGATTTCTTGACGAACGATGAATGCGGGTTTCGTTAATATTATTTAAGTATAATTTGTGCAGGGACCATAGAAGTAAAACGATCAATGTGGGAAAACGATGGATGCTGGAACGATAGATCGGGGTTTCACTGTATAGTATAGATGCTGCTTAATGTGATTACTTCGGGACCACAAGTTTTTGATAACAATATACAGGGTTTTAAAAAATCCAGCACACTGGTCTAAAACTCGGGGTTTTCTTTAAAAAAAAGGGTGGGGGGGGGGTGGGGGGGGACTTTATTGAGTTTTTTTGCAGAACACTTTAAACTTCTACATAATACATATACATTTATCAGTGAAACTTGGGTATAATTTTGCATTAATTAAGTATGATTTAGCAAAATATATATATAAAAAATTAAGTTAATTTAAAAAGTACATTTGTATCTCATGGGACTGGTTTGCTGCATTAAGAATATATTGAACCAACTACAACTGAATTTTTTTATATAATTCTTAATATAATTCAAAATATTTTTCACACAAAGCGATGCTTTTAGCTTGATGCGTTATGTCGAGACATGATGATTTTGAAAACACCAACAGGCTGATATTACACATAATCACATTAAGCAGCATCTACTGCAAAAAGTAGTTTCTTTAGCATAAACATAATTATAATTACCGTTAAACAGATTTCTCTAAAAAGTCACGCTGCAAGGGGAACACTGTTTGCATTCTCAGAGTGGACTCTCAGGAATTCTAGGTATATCCTAAGGATAAAAAAAAAAAAAATTGAAATGTAAAAAAAATATTGGATTTCATTAAAGTACTGATACACAAAAACAAGTTGGAAATTGCACGTCAAACGTAGCTAATGAGGTACGTTCGTACTATAGCTAGTTTTATAAATATTTTTTGCACCGCATATTGTACTCACTGAATGTATATTTTAGTACGGTTCAATAAGTGCATATCCATTTCATTCTGTTCGAAAGGCTGTAACATCATTAAAATGCACTTGAATTTTTTTTTCCCATTGGCCGTAATGTAATGGAAAAATTTAGACTATCCCTATCATTAAACTATAGATCTGATTTTCATAAAATTTGAAATGACTCAACAAAATATTGCAATAATTATATATTTAAAATTTCAGAACATTCGGTTGGGTAGTTTTTCCTCAGTTATATGCAGAGTGACAGACAGACAGACAGACGTACTGACTGAATGACAACTATAGCTACATATTTATATAATTACGAATGCACCTAAAAAGGAATTTTGGTAATGTAAAAATAGTATTGACTACGGGCTTATTTGTCAGGGCATAAAGCCCGGCGGCCCTACTACTAACTACTTTATGCACCCAGGGGTCCTTACTGCTTTTTTTGATTCACCCTTTTATTTAATTTAATCGAAAAATACATCAATCAGCTGCAAAAAAAAATCTGAATTTCACTAATTGGCCGAAGGAGAAAAAAACCCAGCTAAATTCATCGAATAGGCAAGGGAAATGCAAAATTTGTTAATTGATTGTAAAGAGGGGGGGGGGGGGGGGAAATCAAGAAATATGTCAACTCCACACAAGAAAAAAACTGCGAAATCTTTTAATTGTGATCGATTAATGGGAAAAAATATCAAATTGTCTACTCATCTCAGAAAAAAAACATGCAATTTTTCAATTCAACAGAGGAAAAACAGAGTAAATTTTGTCAATCAATCGTAAAACGAAATGGCAGGATTTATCAATCGTCGCAAAAATTTTATAACCGCTGAAGACAGGGCTTGAAATTCAATTTTTAGGGTTTCTTTCATCTGATGAAACCCTATTCGTCTCGCTCCTCTGTCAGTCTGTCACAGAGCCCGTTCTAGTCTTTTCTGCGAACCATTCACAAAATTTGAACTTTTCCGCACCCTATGATGAAATTTGCATCCCCCCCCCCCATGATCCTTCGATGAAATTCACGATTTTTCAGTAGCCATTCGAAGAAATTTGAGTTTTCGTGATCCTTCGAAGAAATTGGAGTTTTCGCCGAAGAAATTGGAGTTTTCGCGATCCTTCGAAGAAATTGGAGTTTTCGCGGTCCTTCGAAGAAATTGGAGTTTTCGTGAACCTTCGAAGAAATTGAGTTTTCGCAATCCTTCCAAGAAATTGGAGTTTTTGCGATCCTACGAAAAAATTGAGTTTTCGCGATCCTTCAAAGAAAATGACTTTTCACGATCCTTCGAAGAAATTGGAGTTTTCACGAGCCTTCGGAGAAATTGGAGTTTTCACGATCCTTCGAAGAAATGGAGTTTTCACGATCCTTCGAAGAAATGAGAATTTTCGCGATTCTTCGAAGAAATTGGAGTTTTCGCGATCCTTCGAAGAAATTGGAGTTTTCCCGATCCTTCGAAGAAATTGGAGTTTTCACGATCCTTCGAAGAAATTGGAGTTTTCACGATCCTTCGAAGAAATTGGAGTTTTCACGATCCTTCGAAGAAATTGGAGTTTTCACGATCCTTCGAAGAAATTGGAGTTTTCACGAACCTTCGAAGAAATGGAGTTTTCACGATCCTTTGAAGAAATGAGAGTTTTCACGATCCTTCGAAGAAATTGGAGTTTTCACGATCCTTCGAAGAAATTGGAGTTTTCACGATCCTTCGAAGAAATGAGAGTTTTCTCGATCCTTAGAAGAAATGCGAGTTTTCACGTCCTTCGAAGAAATGCGAGTTTTCACGATCCTTCGAAGAAATGCGAGTTTTCACGATCCTTCGAAGAAATGCGAGTTTTCACGATCCTTCGAAGAAATGCGAGTTTTCACGATCCTTTGAAGAAATGTGAGTTTTCACGATCCTTCGAAGAAATGCGAGTATTCACGATCCTTTGAAGAAATGAGAGTTTTCACGATCCTTCGAAGAAATGAGAGTTTTCACGATCTTTCGAAGAAATGCAAGTTTTAACGATCCTTCGAAGAAATGAGAGTTTTCACGATCCTTGGAAGAAATGAGAGTTTTCACGATGCTTCGAAGAAATGAGAGTTTTCACAATGCTTCGAAGAAATGAGAGTTTTCACAATGCTTCGAAGAAATTGGAGTTTTCGCGGACCTTCGAAGAAATTGAGTTTTCGCAATCCTTCCAAGAAATTGGAGTTTTCGTGATCCTACGAAGAAATTGAGTTTTCACGATCCTTCAAAGAAATTGAGTTTTCGTGATTCTTCGAAGAAATTTGAGTACTCGCGATCCTTCGACGAAATTCGAGTTTTTAGCGATCCTTTGACGAAATTTGCGCTTCTTTCGCGATCTCTTGACAAAATTAGCGGCATTTTTCGTGATTTTTTGACGAAATGTTTTTTTTTACAAAATCCTGCATTTGACCGGTTCCTTCCATATTTTTAGTCGCCAGTCTTTCAAGTTTAATCGCCGGGTGGCGAGTGCTTATTTTCATCTTTACGACAAAACCCTTTTGATTTTCATAAAATAAAAATAAAATTATATACAGTCGACTCTGTGAAATCTGCACACTTAGGGACAGAGGGTTTTGCGGATTACACATTTTTGCAGATTATAGATCATCCATTTGTTTACATTTTACTTTTTAGAGTCTGGCAATAAATTAGAAACAACTGCACACAAATTATAATTACAATGTAATAGAAAAACATAATGCAATATTATTTTACTAATTGTATTATTTTTTTTAAACGTTGACACAACATAATGGTAATTTCAGTTTTGCTTTGTTGTCAATAATTTTTTTCTATAGTCTATGAACAATCATTACTTTTTGCTCTGAGATAAAATTTTGTTGCCCTGGGAAATTTAAACATTTATGTCCAATTTATATTTAAATATTTATTCATTGGAGAATTGATAACTTATGAAAAAAAATACCAAATTTAACTTTATCTAAGAGTTTAACTGTTAATGGAATTTTCATTGTTTACATTCCAACATGTAGTCTGGATAATAGACATTGGCGGATTATACATCAGCGGATTTCACAGAGTTGACTGTATTTAATAGTTCACTTATATATTATATTAAAAAAAAAAACAAAAAGAAAAAAAAAGTCGCCAAACAATGTGATTTAAGACCATAAAGTTCATAAGTGTAATATGGTCACATTTGTTACATGTTTATCATTTTTGGACCACAGTCAAATATCTTGTCTGTGCATTCTAATTATAGAAGATTGCTAAGAAAGTATGGCAACAACCAATCAAGACTGCAGTGAAGATAACCAAACTATGGCTGTCAGAATGATTGATACAAAATTGCATTTTTTTTTTTTTTTTTTTTTTTTTTTTGCTTATTTCTACTAATATATATATATCCGCCAATCTTTATGTTTCGAGCTAAATTTGCTGTGTCAGAACTGATTAATAAAAAGTCACTGGTCTCAAGGACTCAAACATTAGAATTTACTGGCCCACAACATAAAATTCTATTAAGCACCTTTAACCCTTTGAGCCCTCTCCCCTCCCCAGAATACAGCGTTCGAAATCCTTGGTGGTCCGCTGGTCCGAGACCACTAAAAATTCAATCGGACCACTAATTTAAAAAATTTAGTGGTCCGAAGGACCAGTAACTGTTGAGAATGTCAACTTGGCGATGCTTGCCATTTTCTGTTAGTCGGCATTGTGGCAACCCCCTTTTTATTGTTTTCCGATTTTCTTTTCAGTGTAGATGTAAAGTTTGTTTTGAACCGGTCTGACGGTAATAATGGAACTCTCAAATGAGAGTAATAATAATATTAATATACCTATATATTTGTAAATAAAATGTACATAGTTGTTTTTTAAGAAAGAAGTTTAATTTGAACTGTAGAGTGTGTTTACTTATTCAAGTTACGAATTTTATTTACAATATATTAGAACTAAGTTATGAAGACGTTTTTATTCTTCGAAGCACTATGAAATAATTTGAATTTACCGAACCTGCAGTCTCACCGACAACGCAACAGTAACTAACAGTAACTCTTTCCCCTCTTTGACAGGTAAACGTAAATTTTCCCATCCCTGAGAAAACTGCAACCAAACATTACAATAAGCATAAAATTTGCATAAAAACTTAGTTAAAATAAATAGACGGAAATAAAAAACATAATTTCAGTTTTTGTTTATGTACTATTTATTTAATTTTTAGCAAATTATAATTTTACATTTTATTATGCCGAAAATTTTGGGTAACTGAAAGGAAGTTTGGTTTATATTCTCGGAGGAGGAGGGGGGGTCACTAAAAGGGTTAAGGTACTTATATAATTTTATGTAGCAGTCCAGTGACGATGTCTGCAGACCAGTAAACTCTGATGTTTACTTGTCCTTGGGATCAGCGATTTTTTTTTTTTTTAAATCAATTCTGCCGCAGAAAATAGTCAGGGTTGCAAAATCGCTAAAAAAATGTCAGCCATAACAAAAAAGATGACAGGCGATCAAGTGAGAATATGCAAGGGATATACAAAAACTCATTCAATTTCATTATAAAAATTAACATAAGGTTAACAGATGATAAGATTAAAAATTCAAAACAATATTCTTGTATTTAATAACATTTGTTATAATACAGCCCCAAGCAGCATTAGCGATAAATACAAAATATTATTTTGTCTTCAAAAGCATCGGTAAATTAGAAAAATTTTGGTTAAAAAAAAAAAAAAAAAGACATATTCAATCTATCTTTTAACATGCTTTTACAAACAAAATACCAAAGTTCTCCAAAATGTTATTTATGAAAAAAGAGAGAGAGAGAGAGAGATAAGAGGGGGGAGAAATTTGTAAAAAGCAAATACAGTAGAAGATCTTGATAACGCAATTCTCCATATAACGCACAACTTCTCAGATGTAAACAATGATTTTTGCAGTTAAAAAGCACCTGCATTTTCACATTGTAAAATATTGCTACTCTCTAGAGGACTAAACTTGATACATTAGTTCAATTTTATCTTCTAATTTAAGACCTTTTTACTGAAAAAAAAATGCTATTATTACAATAAACATTTTTGAAAATGTCTAATATAAGGGATGGTTCTGTCAGTTATATTTGGATTATGTTTATAAAGTAAATTTAACAATGTCTGACCTATATTATGCAAAAATTTATAATTTGGATATTTCTTGGTAACAAGGAATGCAGTATAAAGATATTCTAATGTATTTTGATATGTTTCAGACATATTTGGCCATGTTTACAAGGTGAATTTAATGATGTGATCCATATAACGCAAAATTCTATATAACGCACAACCTTGCGTTATAAAGATCTTCTACTGTAGTATAAAATTTTGTAATGATAATGATTCTGAGATTCATATAAATATTAAAATTGATCTAAGCCCCATAAAAAACAATGATGTTTTCAAAACAAAATACCAAAATTTTCCAAACGTTATTTCTAAAAAAAGAGAGGGGAAAGGGAATTTGTAAAAAGCAAATAGTAAAAAAATAAACAAAAAATTTTGTGCATGCATGTGGCAGTAAGTAAAAAATACTGCATGTATGAGCACTGCATGCCCATAAAGCAAAAATTCAAAACAATATTCTTGTATTTAATAACATTTGTTAATGCTTGTCCACAAGCAGCATTAGCGATAAATACAAAATATTATTTTGTCTTCAAAAACATTGGTAAATTAGAAAATTTTTGGTTAAAAAAAAAAAAAAAAATCTATTCTATGTCTTTTAACATTCCGATGAAGCAAGTAACTTTTTCCCTCTCTGACAGGTAAACTTAAATTTTCCCATCCCTGACAAAAACTGCAACCAAACATTACAATAAGCATAAAAACTTAGTCAGTTAAAATAAATAAACGGAAATAAAATACATAATAATTTCAGTTTTTGTTAATGTACTACTTATTTCATTTTTAGCAAATTATAATTTTACATTTTATTATGCCGAAAATTTTGGGTAACTGAAAGGAAATTTGGTTTATATTCTCGGAGAAGGAGAGGGGGGGGGGGTGTCACTCAAAGGGTTAAAGGTACTTAATATAATTTTATGTAGGGGCCAGTGACGATGTCTGCGGACCAGTAAACTCTGATGTTTACTGGTCCTTGGGACCAGTGACTTTTTTTTTAATCATTTCTACCGCTGGAATATAAACCAAACTCACTTTTCAGTTATCCAAAATTTTCAGCATTAATAAAATGTGAAATTTTAATTTGTTAAAAATAAAATAAAATTGTGATTTGCGATCGGGAGGGCAGAAAAGTTACTGGTTCTGCGGACAACTAAATTTTTCAAATTAGGGGCTGCCCACAACTAATGTCATGCTTGGAGTAGGGTTCGTGAAATTGTGACAAGGGGATGGGAGGGGGTAAGAAGAAATGTGACATCACACATTTTGGTTAAAATAAAAGCATTAAAAATCAGCAGATTAAATTTTGAAGTTATTTTGAAATTAAAATCAGGGGTCGATCCATGCAAAATTTGGGGCCTATTTAGGGCCCTTTCACAAAAATCTATTTAATAAAATAGGCCCCTTCACAAAATTCCTTTTAATAAACAGGCCCCTTTCATAACATTCTTTTTCATAAAAACTGTTTTAAAATGTGTAATTTGTAAATAAAACCAGATCACGAAAAACAAAAAAATTAGCAAGGGGATTTAAAGAAGTTTTTGTTTATAAATTCTTGGTTGGAATGAGTAACTGGATTTCCACTTTCGTTACAAAATGCTATTTTTCACAAAAATATTATAAAATTCACAAAAATAACTTACTTTTCACAAAATGGGCCCCAAGAATAAAAACCTGCATCGATCCTTGAAAGTATTTTATACTCATAAAGTAAGGATAGTGTTGACTCTAAGCCGCTTTTTAGCAGGGCGCAGCGCTAGGCGGCCCTTTTTATTTCTTTTTTGCGCCTGGCGGCTCTTTTAAACCCTCCCGATATGCCCAGCTGCCCTTTTCAACAGTTCCTATGTGCCCCGTGGCAATCCAATTGATCCCGAAAAAATATCACAAATTCTAGGCTCTCTAAACAAACCAGTTCAAAATATTTTTGTGAACAAGGTTTAAGTGTCCCTTTTTTTGAAAAAAAAAATGTGCCTTTTTTTAGAACAATGTTTCCTTTTTGAAGAAATGTACCCTTTTTTAGATAGTGTTCCCTTTTTTTAGAATAGTGTTCCCTTTTTGAAAAATTACTGCCCGGCGGCCCTTTTTTTCTAGAGTCAACACTAAAGGATAAGATTTAAAGCCAAATATATTAAATTCCATTTCAAATTCCAAAATACTACTGTTTTCAAATGCTCTTATGCTCTTTCATATTAATATTTTATGACTATTGCATATTAATTTATGTTTTTTGTCGTAAAACTTAATATTATTTCATATAAAATAAATACACAAATCATATTTTATAGTTATGCTCACAAATGTCGTTAAAACAAATAGTTAAAGTTAATATGAAAGTTTAATTATAAAGTTAAAATTTTAAATATGATCTATAAAGCAGTGCTTTGTTTCTGAACTGCAAGTATATGTTATGTAATATAGCATGACATGCGACAAGAGGGGAGGGCAAGAGGTAAGGTGAAGTGTGACAAGGGCGGGGGGGGAGGGGCCAAAAAGTGTGACATCATTTATGGACTGCCACTTAGTGGTCAGGTTGAATTTTCAGTGGTCGCGGACCAGCAGAACACCAAGGATTCTGAATGTTGATTTGTAAATGTAGAACCAATATTTATGTGGAGCAATATTAATTTATAAACTGCCTAATATAGAAGACAATGAGTTACTTATAGTTTCATTAGAAAGAATATTTTCTGTTTTTCATTTAATTTAGTTTAAAAAGGTTAGGCAATAAAAATACAGGCATGCTAACATTTGCATTCAAATTCTTCAGTAAAAAATATATTTTGTTTTGTGTATAAAAATTCCTTTGATAGTGAATGTTTGTTTTTTGTGAAAAGCAAATTGTTTCTGTTTTCAATTAGTTGACTGTCAATTTTGGTGTAAATAGAAAGAAAAAGATTGTGTTCTTTTTAGGTGCAATATATTTTAGTTTCCAATTTATATTAAATCTCAAAATATTTATAATCAGCAATAAGTATTTGACTATTTTGATATTTGCGAACCCTGCAAAAATTTATTTTTTATCATAAGCGATAAAAATAAGAGTATTTTACGAACTTTTTTGTATTTTAATATCACCCCACCCCCCCTCTGCCTGTTTTTCTTTCTTTTTAAATATCCCAGCAGTAGGGGTTGTTTGGTGTGTTAATAAACGAAAGCGTTAAAAGTTTGTTTAGTATCCTTAAATCTTGACTGGATGATACTAAAGCATTTTGGATTTTGGCTGCCAGACTGCTTGGTTTCAGAAACAAAATACTACTACATACTAGGGTGTTAAAAAATCATGATTTTTTTAATTTAAATCAGATTTTTTTTTATTTTTTTCCCTGTGTTAAAATATTAAACATTTACCAAGAATTAAGCATTTCAAAAATGAACAACCCTTCATTTACTAACATAATCTATGTTTTTTTGCTTTAATTAATAAAATTTTAATTATGCAATTATAGAATTTACAAAAAACTGCAAATTAAAAATTTCTTTAGTAACATACAACATTATGTGCATTAATATTTTGTAATAATTATGTAAACCAATATTAAATACTGCTTACATTTTAAAGTTATTGATAAATTGCATTTAATTTTAAATTGATGATACAGATTAAATTTTGTAATTATTAAACAATTAACTTTTTAAGAACACAATCTACATTTTTGAAAAAGTGATTGAAAAAAGGTGATAAATAATAGTTTGATAAATACATAAAGCAGCCAGTAATTTTACACAGGTTCTAAAGCGTATGTATATCAAATCGATCAAAAATTGTAGCAATGTATACAGCAAATTCACACATAATTTAAAAATAGATTACAAAAATTGTATTTTTGAAACTTAAATCGGATTTTTTCCCCATAACATTAAAATATTTGAATAGCTACTAAATATTATAATGTTTTGAATTTATTTAACATTTAGTTAGATGTTTTTTTTTAAATGTATAATACTTCTTTTTACACAGTTTAATATTTTTATAATTAACAATAACAAATATTACATTTTTTACAAGTGATTTAGTGATCATTTTCATTACTGATTATAATGCTTTTTCACATTATTTAAAAAAATCAGAAAATATGTGATTTTATCATCTGATTCAAATCAATTGATTAAAATCATTGACACTCTATTGCTATGTTTATTGTATAGTATAAAAGAATGAATAACTTGATTATTAAAAGGAAATTATGGCATTGTAAATTATATTAGATTGAAATATCATTTTTAAATTAAATGCTTTTTATGTTTGTTAGATAAAAACCATGCTTTTTACAAACTTACTGTACTTAAATTTTCACAATACTCAGGAATTATGCTTAGAAACAATTATTTAAAGCTTTGTTTTGTGTATTCATAAGTCACAATACCTGTAGAAACTTTCCAAATTATGTTCATCTTAGATTTGAATACTTTTTACGTCATTTTAAACATTTAGATTTTTTTTTATTTTAATCAATGATTTTTTTTTAAAAATCACTTGATTAAAATCATGATTTAAATCGCTGATTTAAATCAACTGATTTAAATCGTTGACACCCTACTACATACAGACTTGCCCAGCTCCGAAATCCAAAAATCAGAAATGAAATCAATTTTTTTTTCAGTTTTAAATTGCGCTTTGTTGCCATATAAGATTAAATATAAACAATTACACAGACTATTAAAAAAAGTGCATTACAATCAAGAGCACGAGAAAACGTGTGTAAATCAGAAGCATTGTCAAATGAAAAAGGTAATAACATCAGAAAGAATGAAATAGGTACTTACATATTTCCGGAAAAAACGTATTTATTCCAAGGAAAATGCGGTGTAGCAATGGCGACCGCTTCCTTCTTCCTCGCGAACGGCCGTCAACAACAACATCGTCTTCATCCGGGATCTTCGTAGCTCTCGTGTTTCAACCAATCAGATTCACGCTTCCAGAAAAACTGCGTTTTCTAGTAAATTTCACCGTGATTTGATATCGGGCCGTTATCTGTTGCACATGACTATGCGATTAGCACATTTTCCTCGGTAATTATGCTCATAATGATACCTTTTAACCGAGGAAATTGTGCCCATCGAAAACCGGTTCTCAGGTACTGCTCGCAAGGATATACCTGTGTTATTACTCGAGCACATTTCGAGGAATTGATGAAAGGCCGAGAAAAATACGATCTGTCGATGCTACTAGGGTAATTTTACATAATATATATATATTTAAAACACAAGTGTGTTTTTTAGTCATCTGACCTGATCTTTCTGCCGAACCAATTATACTGATTTATTTATTTATTATTTTTTTTTATGAAAGCTGTTCATTTGTAGATGTGATCGCACTATCTGTTTTTCTTTTGTTTTTTTTTATATCCCCTGTTTTTTATTTTAATTTTAAAGCATTTTATGAAATTTCTTAAAAATGGTGAAAATTAAATAGCTGTCATTATTGCAGACAAGAGAGAAATAATGAGGTATTTTTATCTTTATTCGTGCCATTTTCTGATAAAAATCCAAAATTGTTGATAAAAATTGTTGTATAGGGTTTAGTGGCGCAAAATCCCACAGGAGCATTATATAATATTAGGGGAATAATAACAAAAAATGACATACTGTTTTTCAAAACACGCATTATGCCACATAAATTTTCTATATTTTTTTTCTCCTGCATGTGTACTGATACTAAGTTTCAGACACTAGGCGACATGCTAATTTAAATGAAAATGAAGTCAGATTTAAAAGACATCGATCATTTTCTTACGTAACACTAAACATTTTAACACAAATGATTCAAAAAAACATAAATTAGCGAAATTTCTACTCTCCTGGATTGAGATTAGAATCTCAAGTAAAGAGTGCGTCTGTTCACATAAAAGATGTTGCTGACAATCGTGACTTCAAGTGTTGAGTTAAAAGGATTTTAAAATGATCAAACAAAATACAATTTTTTAAAAAAATGATGAAGTGAGTATGCAAATTTTGAGAAGGTGAAAATTGCTGTTTTTTCATTTCGGAATACCAAGCATAAGAGCTTCAATTCATAAACACTTCCTAATAACTGATCTTTATTGTATTTTACTGATGATTACGTATCTGTATTATAATTTCGGTCTTGAAAATTTCGCTACTGCATTTTTGAAATCTTCTGACCATCGAACATTTTCAATTTTCATCGAAGGGGAAAAATTTCCTTTCAAATGCAATTTGTTTAAAAACTGTATAATAATTGAATGATGTATTATATATATTTTTTTTTAATTTAAGCATGATTTATCTAAAAGTTTATCTTATAACGTGCGGGTTTCAATACTTAATAATAACAATAAAAATTTTGAACATAAAGCAACAAACATTGTTCAGCATTTGTTTCTGACTATTTTTGCATACCGAAATTAATACTTCATTTATAAACAAATAAAAGAATAATATTAAAAAAATACCAATCTAACATATTTGTGAAAGATAAATTAACGAAATTAATACTTCTTTTATAAACAAATAAAAGAATAATATTAAAAAAAAAAAAAAAAAAAAAAAAAAAAAAAAAAAAAAAAAAAAAACAGAAAACTAACATATTTGTAATCGTACAGTTTAAATTTTTCGATCACCGAATAGGATTTTTTTTTTTTTTTATTGAACTTATTTGTAAAGTTCATCTCTGTTTACTGATTGTCCATGATTTTAAAAACAATTTTAAAGCATGAAATATTTTTTAATTTATACATGTCAGGCGGAGCGCAATTACAAAAGATTAATCTGTTTGCCCTTAATACAAAATAAAGAGTTCATCATTTTCTTACGGCTAATATTCATTAAAAAAAAACTTCCCTATAAATAAATATATAAAATAATATAAATAAAACACAAATTTAACAGGCATATATAAGCTCTGAAATTATCAGAATATAAAAGGATGCCGTAAGTAGCAAAATCTTGGTCAAATAATTCTTAGCATGCGGTTAATAAGAAAATATCGCTTTTGATAAATTTCAAGAATTTATTATATTGTATAATTTGTATTTTTCATAAGAAAAACGCTTTTTTAATGTAAGCGGGTAATCTAAAAAATTTATTGCATTAAAAATATTATTAGTTTTCAATTAAAAAAAAAAAATTTTTCGCCTATATTCTGTAACCCGGGAAGCCCGGGTACGATCCCCTACTATATATAAAATCCTAATGAAACGGATATATGAATCGACTGATTAAACAACTGATTATGTTTCAAGCAATTTCTCCTAAAATAGGGAATACTTTGCGATGAAATTAATACCAAAAACCAGCATTGATCCGTAGATCTCAAAACTGGTATTAGAATTTTTAAATTCGAATTAGTTTTCGAAATATTATTTTTTTTTTCTAATTTTATATACATTTTTCTAATGATGGCAACTCAAATTTTAATCAAACAGATATTTTGTTTTTCATATTTGAGAAAAGGTTGACATGGTAACCCGGCTATTGTTGTTTATTTGATAATAAATGTTTATTTATTTTTATTTCTTTTTATAAATTATATAAATTATTTAGTTCTATAATTATTAATTATTTTTTATATTTCCTTTAGAAAATAATATAATATATTTAAAAAATACGGTACTACATAGTTATTCCGTCAATCAATTTCGCCAAATTATATAAATCGCTAAAACACTCGCCAAATTATACAAATTGACATAATTTTTATTTTAAATAACGAAAGAACAAATAAATTAGTATAACATTAATAATTAGACAAATAAAAAGTCGAAATAAAAATCACTTGATGACGTGAACACGTGTAACTTGCTTAAAGTCGAGTGAATGTGACATTTATGACGAAATATTTAATCTTATAGTTTGGGGATGGATTTTTTGTCGACGGGATAACTAAGTAATAACAAAAATGCATATGTAACTGGTATTTGAAAACGAAGTTTCCGCCAAATTTTCGTAAAAAAAAAAAAAAAAAAATCATGCCAAACTTGCTGTGCGTATACGACATCTGGCCAAATATTACTACTCGAAAAAAAAAAATGCTAACTGGTATGTTGAAAAAAAAGCCATTGGCGGGATTTGCATCCGGTTAGCGCAACAGTACCAAGAATTCTTTGCAACCATGCCAAACTTTATGTAGTTTTATTCGAAAAAAAATATTTTGTTTTTTTAATCAAAATGGGAAAATTACGGTCCCATACTGGCACGATTTTTTTCTGACGCCAATGTCATATACGGAACGGGCACTTAACTGGCGCCAAAGTATCATTATTTTGTTTGATATGGTAAGCCGGATGTTGTGGTTTATGCTGTTGATGCGTTCCCCATATTAGCGTCGGTAAAAAATCGCGCCAATATGGGACGTATATGACATCTGTGCTAAACTTTCATATGAACACCGAAGGGATCAGACCGTATTTGTTTATGTCAATTGGAGACTTGAACTATTATAATATATAATATATGATGGCGATAAAATAATATTTGACGACTTATCACCTGTGCCTGGCTAACATTTAAGTATAAAAATGGCACCTAGAGTATAAAAAGCGAAGTGGTCCGCCAGGAACTGTTGATGATAGTCACATGACTTAGGCTATTGTTATAGAGATTTTTTTTTAAATACCTGGAGACAAAGACTCTGTATGCTTAATTTATTTTATTTTAGTTTCTTTTCAAATGTTTAACTGATCCTCTTTAATCAAAAAAGAAAACAACCATTGGATGTCTTAACAGCAACTGATTCCCTTTAAATTTTTGCAACCAAAGGGAATTGAATGGAATCCCGTTTACAGGGAGATCTGCGCAGCTTTTTTCAGTATAATTCAATCTTCTCTAATATTTTTAAAACCCCTCAGATTCGCGTGTTTTTAGATTCTGCGGTGTCTGAACGGGGGTTGCCGAGCGTAGCTTGCAGGGGGCAGAGCCCCCTAGTTTAATTATCATTTTTTAAAATTCATAAAAAAATTTATTTTTTAAAATCATTACTACGTATTAAAAAATTGATATTTTTAACCAATTATGTTTTAAAGATTTTCAAATGTATATTACTCAAGACTGCGCATGGATTTTTAGATACATCTATTATTACATTTAATATATTTTTTATTTTTATTTATTATTATTTTTTTTTATTATTTTTATTTATTTATTTATTTATTTATTTATTTTTTTTTTTTTTTTTTTTGCTAAATGTCAAAAACCCTGAAGGTTAATTTCATGCGCAGATTTATCACAAGCATAATAAAGAACATGTACAAAAACATTTAAATCTCTGTCTCAAAAAAAAAAAAAAAAAAAAAAAAAAAAGCCCTAGCATTTTTAAAACATGAATGTGAAGAAATTATAAACATGGAGAAAAAGCTGTTTAAAGTTTTGGTTTGTATGGGTAATTGCACTGAATGTATCTCTCTATTCTAAGAAAAAGTAACTACCGCTGTCACCGCCGCCGCCGCCGGTTTTGAATTTTTTGTGACCGAAGGTCTTTCTTCGTTAATATTGAGAAAAATAATGCATACAAAAATATGAAAATCGGTGGTTTTATACAGAAATGTTTGATAAACACGCTGATGCAGACAGTTTTTAAATCGAAGAATTATTTAAAGAGATATTTAATGCTGAAGTTGGACAAAATCGTTCCACTAAAAAAGTTTTATAGCAGCAAAAACTATACATGGCAGTGTAATCATTTTTAGATCATTTTATGCGTTAGAATTTGCCGGAGTGCAGATTGCATCAATTTTTTTATTTTGACTCATTTTTTCAGGTTTTATTTCTATTTTAAATTCAAATTTTCAGCATTTCTAGAGATATTTTTTACAGATTTCAGAAAATTGTACTAATTTAAACTGTTGCCAACTGTATAAAAAGCGCAAGCAATAATGTTTGCTTCAAATTAAAAATTTATTTACACGTGACTATTATAAACAGGAAAAAAACTTTCAAATTAGAATTAAATAATTATGTATAAAAAGCAGGAACTTATTAAAAATTACGTCATAAAAAGTACACACGTGAATTTTAAAAGAGAAAGGATAATGTAAAATAATAAATTCATTAACATGCGTTAGAAGCCTTAGGAGAAATTACGTCATATTTACGTCACATTACAGTTATTACATAAAATAAACACAAAATAATATTGCAAAAAAGTTTAAATTTAGAAATTGAGCTTGACATTTATTTAATATTTTGAGAGGATATTTTCAACTATTTTTGTTAGGAAACCGCAAATTATATTTCATTGCTAACAAAAGTACTTTCACGCGATTATTTAAAAGAGAAAGAATAGCTTGGTAAAAATTACGTCAGATTAAAAACGATTAATTTAAAATGTCTCATTTAAAAGAACTTTCTTTTCGCTTTGTTAAAAATACCAGGAGACAAAGACTCAGATTACTTAATTCCTTTTATATTAGCTTATTTTGAAATGTTGTTACACGTGTCTACGTCATCAAGTTATTTTTATTTCGACGTTTTATTTGTATTTTTATTAATGTTGTACGAATTTATTTGTTCTTTCGTTATTTAAAATAAAAATTATGTCAATTTGTATAATTTGGCGAGTGGTTTGGCGATTTATATAATTTGGCAAAATTGGTCGACGGGATAATCAAGTAGTACCGCAGCGGATTTGGCATTAAAATTCCCCAATCAAAGAGAAATGAATAGAAATTCGTTTATAGGGAGATCGCCACTGTTTTTTAAATTATAATTCAATCTTTCGAAATCTTTTTAAAGCTGATCAAATTAGCGTGCATTTAGAGCCTGTGGTGTCTGGACGGGGGTTGGCGAGCGTAGCTCGTAGGGGGCCGAGCCCCCTAGTTAACATAATAATTATATCTAACGATATAATTAACGTATGGGTGAAATTGCGGTTTCAAAATATTCAGAATGAAGCAAGCTCTGTCATTTAATATCTAAAAAGAAAAATCGATTTTTTGGCGAATTTTAATTTTCCCCCTTAAGATATTTTAAATAAAATATGAAACTATATTTTTGTACTTCATTCATAATAATATCGCAAAGTTTATGTTTGAGTGCAATATATGTGAGATATAGTTTCCTTACCATGAGGATAAACAAATCGTTTGCTTTATTTGGGCGAAATATATATCTTGCATAAAAAAGCATTCTTAACCATTAAAAAATTATTAAATTTATGAAAATGTTAAAGATATATTTATGGATTCATATATGAAATTAAAATTATCGTATTTCTCGTTTAATGTTAAAATAGATGCATTTTTTACGTTAAAATAAAAAATAAATAAATATAAAAAAATAGTGATTTTAGCATTTATTTAAAACTTCCTTCATTACAACAAACAATGGAATAACTTAATTCGATTTGAATGGTAACAAGACCTGAAAAATGTAATTTTTATTTTTACTGTAACAATACTTATTTTTTTCGTTTCTAAGACTTTTATTTAAAAATTTAAAACACGCTTTATCTTTTTCACTGACACTTTATTAAATACAAAGAATTAGCTTTTAAAACAAACTTGACAGTTTATTCACACTTTGTGTATAATTCATCAGACAAGATAAACATATATTTAGTTAAAACTACATCACGCGAAGTGTTCTCGACTCGTGAAAACAGCTTATTGTGAAATTTTTACTACAATTCATTGCTATAAAACTTATTGTGATTTAATTATTAAGTCATTATTGCGTTGGACGTATTTAAATATACCTAAACAAATAAGCTTGTGTTTAAGACATATTTGACTTATTTCATGTTGGGAAAAGGACGTAGAATGTGAAGTTTAGTCTTTTAAAACTACTTAATAATTTTCTTCATATGTCATCTTAGTTAAATGTGTTGTTTTCTTTAACACATATTCTTATCTTAAAATTTATGTTACGGATTTATGAGCGATTTATATTTATATAAAAGTATATATTTAAATTTATTTAAATAAGTCAATGCTTTTGATTGGAATTTATTCTAATTTTGTATGATCTTTTTTTACCTAAAACGTGATTTGATGAAAACGTAATTAAAATATTTTTCAATTTTTATTATTATCCAAAGTAATTGTAATTTAGAAGGGAAATAATAGGGAATAGGCATTTAATAAAATTACTTCTCTTTTGAAACAATCAATGAAGCAAATTACATCTAATTAGTTTTTATAACATACAGATTTTAAGTGCTTTTGTAATTTTCATTCTTAGGATTATTATTATTTCACTTTTCATTTAAAAGAATAAATTTCGTCACTTATCTGTCTTCCAGATAATTCTAAAGACTTATAATATAAAGCAAGACTTTAACTATTTAGGTAAAACTACATGACGATAACTGTTCTAGTGTATGTGAAAACAACTGAAGGTAATTAATAGACATTACGGTGTAGATATTTAAAAATTTCTCGAAAAAGCGTATTTCTTTATTCAGAAATATGTAAATTATTTTATTAAATAAAAACAGTAAGTATTTATGAATTTTTATGTCATCTGTAGGAAATGACTTTTCAGTGTGACAGTGTTCAAAAATAATAGTTACTAATTTTTCCACAATCACTAGTTCTTTTATGTTTAGTTTACGTTCAATTTTTACATTTTTAATTGTTTACAAACGTTAAATGTAAGAAATTTTCAGAATTAAATTAGAGTAAGGAATATGATGTATATACATATTTTATGAAAAACAGTACATACGTAATAACCATTGTATTTTTTTTTACACATTTAATGAAACTTTAAATATATTCAATAAAACTCTTTCGATATCGTTTTTTAAAGTATGAAAACGGATTATTAGGAAAATGGCATAGCTATTTATGTTTTTATAATATAAAAATTAATAATTCGAATTTATAACTTCTTAAAACTAAGATATATATTTTTAAATCCCTGTTTTGACATAGTTTTCTAATTTTGATTAAAGTATTTTAATTTATAATAAGCGATGAACATAGGGATTTGTAAAAATTCCAATGCTGTGTATAAACCAAATGAATAAACTTTAATTAAATAAAATTTACGTTGTAAGAAATGTAATAGACATCATTAACTATCGATATATTTCATTTCCTCTAAATATATTTCATACTTAATATGTACAAGATCCGAAAGTTAATCTGTGCCATCAATTTAAAAATCATTTAGAATAAAAATGTGTGACAATATTATTAATCTTTAAAATAATTGACGATCTTAAAAACATGTCACAATAAACTTGCAAAACTATGTAGTCAAATATAAAAACATCAGTATTTTATACTGATTTTGAAAAGAAATAAGAACGTTTGTTATGGCAGGGGAATCGAAACGTAGTTTAGATATGCAAAATAATATTTAATATTATAAATTTCCCTGGGAAACTAAACAGGTTGCTATTATAAATGAAACGTTCATACGAGTAATAAGTGAATGTTTTTTGATAATCAGAGCAGAAGCAGATATAAAAATACATATATCTAAAACTGCTATAGAATCGGATATTTTCCCCACTCATTTTTAACGACCAGTTTTGTTATTGAAATGAGACTCAATTTAGACTATTTATAACACAAGTGAAAAAGATGTGACCATAAAATATAAAAAAAAAACTATTTCTAACATTAAACAAGTAAGAAAAATCATTCTTAAGCATAGATTATGAAACACTTTCCAACATTTCCTGAATGCTTTAACAAAACTTCGTTAATTAGGGAACTAAGGTAACTAAGTAAACATTTTAGAAAACGCATAAGACATTTGAAAAAAGGATTTCAGCAGTTACCGTACATAGGAAATATGTATTACAATTCTTTGTAACAGCCCGGTATTTGATCTGTAGGTTGATATGTATACTGTATAATGGGGAAATATAGTTTAGCAAGAAAACACATAACAGGTTGAAATTTCTCTTTCGGCAATTTGTACTAATAGATGGAAACATACTTGTATACTTTTGTACAACCCTGTAGTTAATATAGTATCTTTATTACACGCCACTATTTAACTAAAGTTTAATTCAAAGTAAAACACTCTTAAAACTGCTGTAATCACATTTCCAGAAATTATCATTTATAGACGCCATGTATCCAATTCTTCGGGTGACCCTGTATATAATTTTATCTATTATGTTTTACAAACATTTCTCAGTAAACTAAATGCAGTTCAGCGTAAAAATGCTTAATTCATTTTAAAACCAACTTTAAGCAATTTGCAATCGTACCCAGTAGCCATTACGAATTCTTTTGTGTAGCCCTGTGTATGAATTACAGCAACTATACACACCATATACAATGCATAAATATAGTGAAACATAAAAGCACATAGCATAATTAAAAATGCATTTCCAGCAATCATCGCTACCGTTCAGCACTTCGGATACAATGTAGTATATGAAATACTTTGTGTGTCCCTGTAAATGCTATGCACTTCGCATTTTACATGTAACAAGTTTTCGTAAACCTCAGCGACGTATATCAATTTCATTATACATCAAATAAATTAACACAATTAAAATACGCCGGAAAAAATTCCCTCCACCGCTATATCATTATATAACGGAGTTCTTTTGTGTGGCCCTGTAAATGAATAATATTTATTCTTTGCACCGCATATTCTACAGAATGCATATTTTAGTGCACTTGACAAATGCATATCAATTTTATTATGTTTGAAAACATGTAACATCATTAAAAATCATTTTAAACGATTTTTTCCCCATAGGCCGTAATGTAACGGAACACTTTTGACTGTCCCTGTAAATGAACCAAACATGCTACAAACTTTATTTGAAATAGGGTTCGTGCTATGGTAGAAATCACTAACATCGAAAAATTTCAGAACGATCCGAGTATATTTACGGGAGTTAGAGCGCGGAGAGACGTACAGACGGTCAGACGGACAGACGAACAGACAAACTGAAGTCATAAACACATTTCAACTTTATTGGAAAGTGTTAAAAATGTTTTAAATTCAGATTGATATGTAATGTAATTTAAAAGTGCTTAAAGCTCTCAGATAGCAGTAATTTGAAATATCTGCAATGTTTGGGTTTCTCCCGTTGATAACTGACCTGATTAAGTAAGAATCAGGCTTAAATATATAAAGTAATAAGTCATTCTATTACATGGAATATACTTAACTGGAGAGTTTGGGTCATTCAGCATGTTTTGAATTTATAGATTTTTGAAGGCCAATAGAGTTACATCTGTAAAAAGAGGTGCATAATGTAAAGCACTAAATCAACCAAAGGTTCTAATTGAAGATATTAATAATGGCATGAAATGCATATAATAATACGAGACGATAGAAATAATGTAAAATAATAACGATTAATTTTCGTAAAAGGAAACACAATTAGTATTACATAATAATTTTTGTCTGAAACAATTTGTCTGAAATATTTAAATTCAATATTTTAGTAAATTTATCTTCAATTATAACTAGGGATTACAATCCCGAGACTAATTTCCAATCCCGGGATTTCGGGATTGCTTAGATTCAATCCCGGGATTAAGAAAATTAGAATTTCTCTAATATCACTAATTTTTGCAATAGCTAAATATTATAATATTATAAAAAGGCAATTAAAGGAAAATACAGCCTAACTTACATATGAAAATATACCAAATTCAAAATTTATGACTTTAATTATCAAAAAGTATAGGTTTATTTACAACAATTGGAAATTAAAACAAATATGCTGTTGATGCTTGACAATGTAACAAAAGAAAAGGAAATGTCTATGCTTAATATTCTAGATAATTTCTTTTATTTTCTATTAAAAATTTTTTGATTGGCTTAATATTTACAATATTAAAAAATAATTAATATCACTAATTAAATTTTGAATTATTCTCATAATCACGTAATTAAAGATTACAATTTTAGAATATCGCAAACGCAAGATTTTCCCCAACATGAAGCTTTTTCTTTTCGTGAAATAAAAGAACTTAACACATACACACATACAATACAAAATTACATAGATGTATAGTTTAAATTTCTAATTAGTGATAGTTAAAATTTGAAAAAGTTGCATAATATTAAAAAAAAATGTACATACCAAAAGAAAAAAAAAAAAAAAAAAAAAAAAAAAAAAAGATTATTTTATTAGTTTGAATAGTTCACTGTTTCTTAACTAATCGGTTTTCCTTTGAAAATATGATCCAAGAAATATCAAGGCAGCTAAAGTATCATCTCCAAGTCGACTTCTAATTTTGTTTGCAATAAATCCTGCTGCCGAAAATGCTCGTTCTGCTTCTACGCTCGCGGGAGGAATTGTCAGCAAATATTGATAAGCTAATTTGAAAAGCTAAATGATGGCCGCGGACTCATCCACTTTCAAAAAGAGATATCTCATTTCTAATTTTTATTGATAAATCCATTTGCTTTGGTGTTTCTGGTTCTACAGTTAGCATGCTTTTTTACTTTCTTCTATCTTCAATAGAAGAAAGTATTGTAATCGAAATTTTTTTCGACTTCCGGTTTTCGACGGATTTGCATGTTTTAGGGGTCAGAGATTCCAAAAAACATGTTTATAGAAAATGTCTGTCTGTCTGTGTGTCCGTCTGTCCGTCTGTCCGTCTGTCCGTCCGTCCATCTGTCCGTCTGTCCGTCTGTCTGTCGCCATTGTACCATCAAAAAATGTATGAAGTTATGTATAGAATTAAACCAAAATTTTATTATAAGTTTTTGGCTATGGCAAGCAGGTCCTCCCGGAATTTGGAAAAAATTCGCCGGTAGGGGGCGCTGATATAACAATTTTTGTGCGATTTTGAATATTGTACCATCCAAAAGTGTATGGAGTTATGCATAGAATTGAACCAAATTTTTAGTTTAAGTTTTTGGATATGACAAGCAGGTCCTCCCTGAATTTGGAAAAAATTCGCCGGTAGGGGGCGCTGTAAATGCGTTTTTTGTGCGATTTTGAATATTGTACCATCGAAAAGTGTATGAAGTTATCCATAGAATTGAACCAAATTTTTATTTTAAGTTTTTGGCTATGGCAAGCAGGTCCTCCCTGAATTTGGAAAAAATTCGCCGGTAGGGGGCGCTGTAATAGCGATTTTTGTGCGATTTTTAATATTGTACCGTCCAAAAGTGTATGAAGTTATGCATAGAATTAAGCCAAATTTTTATTTTAAGTTTTTGGCTATGGCAAGCAGGTCCTCCCTGAATTTGGAAAAAATTCGCCGTAGGGGGCGCTGTAATAGCGATTTTTGTGCGATTTTGAATATTGTACCGTCTAAAAGTGTATGAAGTTATGCATAGAATTAAACCAAATTTTTATTTTAAGTTTTTGGATATGGCAAGCAGGTCCTCCATGAATTTGCAAAAAATTCGCCGTTAGGGGGCGCTGTAATAGCGATTTTTGTGCGATTTTGAATATTGCACCATCGAAAAGTGTATGAAGTTATGCATAGAATTGAACCAAAAAAATATTTTAAGTTCTTGGCTATGGCAAGGTTGTCCTCCCTTAATTTGTAAAAAAATCGCTCGTAGAGGGCGCTGTAATAGCGATTTTTGTACAATTGTTGTGCCATTTTGAATATTGTACCGCCGAAAAGTGTATGAAGTTATGCATAGAATTGAACCAAATTTTATGTGTTTATTTTTGGTCATGTCAGGAAGGTCCTCCCTGAATTTGGAAAAATTCTGCCGGAAGGGGGCACTATAATTGCGATGTCTGTACCATTTTCATTATTGTACCATCGAAAAGTGTATGAAGTTATCCATATAATTGAACCAAATTTTTTGTGCATGTTTCTGGCTATGGCAAACAAGCCCTCCCTGAACATGAAAAAATTCCGAAAGAAGGGGGCGCTATAATTCCGATCTCTGTGCCATTTTCGTTATTGTACCATCGAACAGCGTATAAAATTATGCATACAATTGAACCAAAATGTTTGTGCTTGTTTTTGGCTTTAACCAACAGGTTCTCCTTGAATTTGGAAATATTGCGCGGTAAAGGGGCTCCGTGCTAGCGATTTTTGTATACTTTTCTTGATTTTTCGTAGTTCTATTGTGCATCAGCGGCTCATGCAGCGGCGGGAACTCGCTTCCTGCTATGCCGGCTATTCGCAAACAGCTGATAACGACAGAATAAGGAAAAATTAATAATTTTAACAAATATCATGATATAGATTAACTCGTTTTTA
The DNA here is from genome assembly GCA_963932465.1 of Maratus speciosus. NCBI lineage: Eukaryota > Metazoa > Arthropoda > Arachnida > Araneae > Salticidae > Maratus > Maratus speciosus. The sequence goes on from OZ010790.1 coordinate 68,503,418, forward strand.
GTCCGTTTAATTGACTTGAGCAGAAATTTAAGATGAAAATCAAAGTTGGTATAGTATTGAACTAATAATATTGAAGTATTAACATGTGTAACTAGGTTTTGAAATATTAAGATGTATAAGATAGAAGAAAGTTTTGGGATTGGCACATCCAACTAGTTTCTATTTCTTCTTGCAATTTTTCCTGATATGTTCGGTTATCCGATTGCCGTTTCGCAGTAGGCTCACTGTGCGTTATTTCTGTATCTTCAGAATTTTCATTGTCAAGACTGTTTAGCCTTTCAGTTATTGCTTTTACCTGCTTCTGAATAACAGTTTTGTTAGGAATAGAAAATAGACTGCTAGTTTCTGCACTCAAGTCATCTCGTTTAGGATTATGCAAATAACTTAAAACACCAGATAATTCCATGCGTCGTCGTTCTCTAATGCGTAGTTTTAGCGCGTCTATCATTTTATAAGCAAATTTAGATTTTTTCTCCAACAATTCATTTAAAATAATTTCTAAGGCTGCGTCTGCGGTTAACAAATTAGAATCCCTGCGACAGAATGCTTCTACTGTGAGATGTATCGGTTTGAGGACTTCAACAATTTCGTTCATAAGTAGAAAATCGGAATCTTCTATACAGATCTGAGACTTTAAATCGATTAAAGCTTTCTGTATGCTGTTTTTTAAACAATAAAATCGTTCAAGCATAGTTACTAGGCTGTTCCATCTAGTCTTGCAATATAATAGAAGGAACAATTCTTTCTCTTTTTCAGATTTAACATACTTTTGAAGAACTTCATTCCTTATTGGAGATCGTTTAATATAAACTACTAATTTCCGAACTTTTTTAACAAGTTCATTGACACATTCATCAGGGTATGCAAAGTCCTGGTCGTCTTCAGAAATTAACACAAACTTTCGAACTTTTAAACTTTCGAAAGATTCAATATCTTCATCATTATCATCTTCTTTTAAGTCTAAATTTTCACTTCCGCAGCATGGTTTAGCTACTGTTTTACTGGAGGACGTTCTGGCTCTGTATTTCGTTTATCTATACTCCTATTATAAAGAGGAAAAAATTGTTTATTTGTCGGAGATAATCTCTGGAACTACCGAAGCGATTCCAAAAGTAATGGTATCAAAATGATGGTGTTAGTCCAACTTAGAACATAGGCTATATCGTATGTCGGTGCCACTACCCCAAAGGGGGTGTAGGAGCAAAAAACGTTCTAAAAATGCGATTTTAGCGTTACTGAAGGTCCCAGAAATATGAAATTTTGAATATTAGTTACTTATAAGATATAAATGATGTCTAAGAACAGTTCTTAAACAATTCGAAATTTAAAAGGGTTGAAAATGACAAAAAGTGTCCTAAAAAACGTTCTAAATGGGAGTTTCTATACAATCTCAGGAAATACCAAACCGATTTAAAAAGTATTGGTGTCAAAATGATGGTGGCAACGCTTGCTCCAAGATAGGCTATGTTTTATGTCGGCGCCACTGCACCAAAGGGGATGTAGCATACAAAAAACGTTCTAAAAATGCGATTTATGTGTTACTGGAGGTCCTAGAAATATGAAATTAGAAATATTAGCTACTTATTAGATATAAAGGATTTCTAAGAACAGTTCGTAAGCAATTCGAAATTTGAAAGGGGTGAAAATGGGCGAAAATCGTTCTAAAAAACGTTCTAAATGGTGGTTTCTACACAATCTCAGGAAATACCAAACCGATTTAAAAAATAATGGTGTCAAAATAATGGTGTCAAAATGACGGTGACAACCCTTGCTTCAACATAGGCTATGTTTTATGTCGGTAACACGACACCAAAGGCGGTGCAGGAGCAAAAAACGTTCTAAAAATCCAATTTTTGCGTTACCGAAGGGCCTAGAAATATGAAATTTGAAATATTAGCTACTTATTAGATATAAAGTATTTCTAAGAACAGTTCTTAAACAATTCGAAATTTAAAATGAGTGAAAATGCGCGAAAATCGTTCTAAAAAACGTTCTAATGGTGGTTTCTACACAATCTCAGGAAATACCAAACCGATCTAAAAAATAATGGCGTCAAAATGATGGTGGAAACCCTTGCTCCAACATAGGCGATGTTTTATGTCGGTGCCACTACCCCAAAGGGGGTGCAGGAGCAAAAAACGTTCTAAATTGCGGCTTTTGCGTTACGGAAGGGCCTAGAATCGTGAAATTTGGAATGGTAGTTAGTTATAAGATATCAATGATCTCTAAGGGCATTTCCTAAAAAAATCGAAATTTAAAAGGGGGTCAAAATGCGCAAAAAGCGTTATAAAAAACTTTCTACATTACGATTTCTATGCAATCTCAGGAAGTACTGAACCGATTTCAAATATTATGGTGTAAAAATGATGGTGACAGATCTTGCTCCAAGATAGGCTATATTTTATATCTGTTTCCACTACCCCAGATGGGATGCAGGAGCAAAATGCGCGAATAGCGTTCTAAAAACGTTCTAGATGCCGATTTGTCGGCAATATCTCAGGAAGAATGAATCTGATTTCAAACATAATGGTAGGAAATTGATTCTGACAGCCTCTGCACTAACATAGACGCTATTTTATGTCGATATCACTATCACCAAGACGTTGCAGGAGCAAAAAAGCGTTCTAAATTTCGATTTTGTGATCGGTAGGGGCTAGCAACTTAAAATTAGGCAAGGTACATATTTATTAGCTATAAATCATCTTTAAGAACAGTTTCGAAAAAATTGGAAATTAAAAAAGGGGTGAAAATGCGCGAAAAGCGTCCTAAAAATCCCTGCTATAACATAGGTTATATTTTATGTTGCTGTCACTACCATCTGAGGGTTGCAAAAGTAAAACATATTCTAATTTGCATTTTTTGCACAACTGAGGGGTCTAACACTTTGAAGTATGGCATGGTATTTACTTACAAGATGCAACTGCTTTCTAAGAACAGTCGAAAGAAAATTCCAAATTTTAAAAAAATGAAGTGAGTGAAAAGCGTTATAAATTACAATTTTTCAGCAAACTTATGAATTACCAAACCGATTAAAAAAATAATGATGACAAATTTTGGTGATAGAACCTGCTCAAGCATAAGCTATAATTTATGTCTGTTCCACTACCGCCAGAGGGTTGCAGGAGCTAAAAACTTTCTAAATTGCGATTTCTGTGATACTGAAAAGGCTAGAAACTTTAAATATGACATGGTAGTTACTTATAAAATATAAATACCCTCGAAGGAACGTCGAAAATAAATTCGAATAAAAAAGGGGTGAAGCGAAGGGGAGGTGTGAAAAGCATTCTAAAAAAGTTCTAAATTACGATTCTATGCAATTTCAGGGAATATAAACCGATTATAAAAGTAATAGTTGCGAATCAGTGGTAACAGTCTCTGATCCTACACAGGCTATATTTTATGCCGGTGATTCCACCTGGGGTTCACAGGAACAACAAACGTTCTAAAAAGGGGCTTTAAAAGATTTTTAAATTACGTTTCTGTGGAATATTAGGAAATAACAAACCGATTTCAAAATTAATGTCGGCAAATGAATGGTGACAGTTCCTGTTTCAACATAGCCCTTTATGTTGGGAGAGGTTGTAGGACTTGGAATTCGACATGATGGTTAATTTTAAGATGTAAGAAGATGGTTTCTAAAAAATTCAAAACTTCAAATGAATACTGAAATGAGCGTATTAATTGAGCATAAAAGTTTCAAAATATTTTCTAAATTATCATTTATTTAGTTTTATTTCATTTTATTATTTTAAGTCTCATTTCTTCCTAATACAGTGTAATAATGATGTTTAGTCAAGCTGTGTTTTAAATAGTAATTTTTGAATTATTCCTAAAAGTAATAAGTACCTTTTAATAAAAAGAAAATATTACCTTTTAATAAAAAGAAAATTTAGTTAGTACATTTTGATAAAAATTAGACATATAAATATCACTTGGCATATTTCAAATATTACGCGAGCAAAGCCGCGGGGTTTGCTAGTTATAGTATAAATTACCACAAATTGCTAAGTGAATGCCATGAGCGAAACAAAGCTGATGATCGGCTTCAATTTCTTTTCCGACTTTAAGCATTACATTTGGTCCATCAGTTATTATAGCAACAACATCTTTTATTAGTGAAATGTCATACTGGTTTAGACCTTGTGTTAGCATTTCAATACACTTTTATGCTGTAAAAGTTCCATGTATGCGCATAAGACCTAAATTCCAGAATTTGTTCAAATTTAAATTTCTTGAATGGACATTAATATTCATAAAACGCTTGTTTGTAGTAGATGTCCATTCGTCAAAAGTCAAACTAAATTTTTTTCCTGAATTTTTAAAAGTTTGTATTTCTTTTGTAATTAACTCCTTTATTATGGAACTATAGTTCACTACACGATTTCGAATTGATACTGCAGATTTTGGCAAATCATTATAGCCTTTAGCTATCAGTAAATTTCTTAAATCAATCGAAGTAATGAAAACGTTAAACGAAAAACCATCTTTAGCTGTCATTCGCGATAAAATTAAATCCAGTGATTCCTTATCACTATTAAAATAATCCTATATTTTCCGCTTTTTAGAAAGCAATTTATCTTCTGCGCAATCTTGACTAGAGGAAGGAAGAGAGGTTGTACTAAATTCTTTCAAAACTTTAGTACCACGTTTCGTAGATAAATGCATATGCAAGCCCTTAGTCGATCCACCTAATGTTTTAAGCGCTACATTTTTTACATTTTGCGCTTTTTCCAGCTTTAGACGTTAAATAGTAGTACCATACTGAAGATGTATCCTTATCTTTCCTTTGAGCTACGAAATCCTTTTCATTAGACGTCTTTTAAGCAAAGTAAATATAAACGCACGAAAAGCAAAGAAGTTAGTACATAATGACTATCATACTCAAATGCAACACTTATCAGTAAAGGCTAATTAAAAAATGACTTACAAATCAAAAGATTTTTCTACACACGCAGCGAAATCGAAATAAACAAACGATTTTATTTTTTCTGACTAATAGCTCTGCGGGTTATATGTGTTTGCAACTCAAAAGTGTTGAATTTATAACCCTCTCAGATATTGAAAATAACAATTTTCGAAACAGGAAACAAGCAATGATCTTCAAGGACAGGAACATCTTGATACTTAAATAAACAAATTTAGTAGCAATAAATCATTGCGTAATCAACTCACTTTATATTTTCCTAAATTATGATATTACAAATGAACAATAACATTAATAAGTGAAATATGTTTATATATCAGCCCACGTATGATGCAAGATTTCCACATCATCATCAAAAAAAGAATTTAAAGTGACTCATAAACTTTTTTATTATTAATTTTCAGTTGTTGTGTAGATTTCAATAAGAAAGGTTGTAATGTTTAAATATTGTTGCTGGAAAAAGCAGCCTAATGCAAATGAATATCTAATTAACTTAAAAATATAAACTTAAAGATTTAATTATATAATAGTTAATCAGCAAAGAAAAAGTCTCACAAGTGGAATCATTTACATAAGATAAAATATTAAACCTCCACTTTTATATTTTTTAAACACTATAGGAAAGTAACATAACAGGTGTTCCTGATCAACGGATACATCGCATTTCGCATAGGACTTAAATGTGTGCCACGCAGTGAAGTGAGGAATGCTGTTGAAGAAAGATAAAAATAAGAAATTACCTATATTATTATTATAATTGTTATATATATTATAAATTGGCAAGAATAACAATCATTTATTCATCTAAGTATTAGTGCGCGTAACTACTGCGCAGAGCAGAGGTGGCTTTTTTGCAAACAAAAATATTTCCACTTTAAAAGATTTAATCGATTAGAAATATATGTAAAAAATACTTGAGGTATATATTCTTTTTCAATCATTTATAAATTTCATAAAAATTGATTTTTTTCCCCCAAATGCGAAAGTTCATAAATATATTTTTTAATTTCAGCTGGATATTGTTCCATTAAAAAAACCAGACAATCACGAAAATCCCGGGATTTTTTCTGACAAATCCCGGGATTTTCGGAATTAAAAATTAAGCGGGATCCCGGGATTGTAATCCCTAATTATAACGTAGATTTATAAGAGACTTGTCAGCAGGAATTTTTTTTACAGGTTAACAATGTTTATGAATTTTTACTTCCGTGAGTTTAATTCCTAAAAAGAACCGATTGAATTATTTTAATTGTAAATGTATTAACCGTCACGTGTTGTCTAATTTTGATTAAACAAATTATCATTGTTCGAAGGAAATAAATATCTAATATATAAAAATGGAAATATGTCTGTCTGTCTGTAGTTCTATACAAATCCACAGTTTGGAAGCCAGAAATGTGCAATTACGTACATATGTATTAAAACACTGCCGGGGTAACTTAAGTAATCCGGAATTGAAATAATTTATAATTAATATTTAATTAATAAAAAACCACCAATTTAACTGCAATTTCCTATCAAATTAAAACATTTTTCGTTATAGCTGTTGCCAACAAATAAAATCCACAATAAAATTCTTATCACAAAAATTACTTTTCTTTTTCAAGATGTCCACGTGAAAAATGAAAATGAAATGAATAAATAAAATCATAAGACGAAACGCAATATTTCACCTTAATTCGAACAAAACATACAATATGAACTTTAAAAAGCTCACTGTTTTACTTAAAAGGCAATTAAAATAATAAAAGATATGTTACAAGTTAAATATATACATTCTATTTAAAACTTCTTCGAACTTTAAGTAAAACAGTGAAATTTTTAAAATTCATATTGTATATTTTATGAAATTAATAGTTTGACGAATTTAGTTAATTAAAGTGAATATTATGTCACAACTTTTCTATTTCGATATTTCTACGTGAAAAATGAAATTGAAATAAATAGTTTGACGAATTAAAAAAAAAGTGAATATTGCATCATATTCGAAATATAATGGTCGTCGGCAGATGAATCTATAATGTCATATGAGTTTGAATAAAAACGTATTGAAACATGATAAAAAACCGATTATGGAAATATTTGCATATTTTAACATTTTGAGGTTATCTGAATTTGTTTTCACCCTTTTTAAATCTATTCCATATATATATATATATATATATGCGTGTGTATGTGTGTATATTAGAGTTACCACAAACGTTTCCCAGCAAAGAAGAAATTACTGGCCAGCAGCAAGATAGGTGCTGGCAATGATGGAGATGTGCTGGATAATGGTCTACCACTGCATGACCACTGTTGGACAGCTTCAGCCAATTTTGCTGTTGGAAATCATCAGATAAAATTCTGGTGGGCTTCCGTTTCATACGCTGGCCCACCATTACATGGAAGTGCACGAACTTTTGCAATATTATTGCTGGGAACCCTTACGCTATGTGGCGTTGCGAATATCGAAGACACTCAGTATTTGAACACTAATCAGAAATGAATATCTTAACGCAATTTAACTGTTAAGCTATTTTTTTAAACTGTAAATAATATAGCACTACTGCCACCAACAAAATAAATAAGTAAATGAATAAATAAATAAAATATTTATCTAAAAGCACATTTTTTCTCCTTAAATCTGGTTTTACTAAGTTACAAAGGATTTCGGTTTTCATAATTTACACAGATGAGAATGAATAATATTAAAAATAAAGCTTATAAAATATATAGGATTTCTATACCAGTTTAATGATTGGAAACGTAAATCACAAAAAAAAAAGAAACTTGAAATAGTGTAATGAGAACTTGAAAACTACGAGCGGTCGTAGAATACGCTGAAATTACTTGTTCATGTCCGATCACGAAAACCAAACAGCACCGAGCTTGGTTAGTATGGTTAGTACTTGGGAGGTGACCACATGGAAACCGCTGCAAGTTCAAACATTTCTTTTACAGACACTTCTACAGATATTTCTATAGAACTTGGTGAAACTAGCTTATAGAAAAAGGGTCATAATTCTATAATACTTTGTTTATTATAGAATTCTATAAGAAATTTTTGTAAGGGAAAGTGCTGGCCTGCTGTTGGCTATCACTGATGGGCTAGCTGCATTCCGCGTGGACACTTTTGTACTTGTTTAAGTAATACACAATTGCACTTTACTGCTGATGGCAGTGCTGGCTGCCATCTTTTTTCCAGCTGATGGCCCACTGTTTCTTTCTTTGCTGCGTTAGATCCTTAGAGCTCATTCTTAGTGAAGAAATGAAATAAAGATTTCAGAATTTTGTAAAATAAAATTCATAGAATTTTTGTACTTGCCATTTTTCTTTAATCATGAAAAACATATTTAAATAAAAAAAATACTCAGAAACAACTTTTCATCAAAAGGTTTTAATCTTGGTCTCAATACACATGACAGATTATATTTCCTAAGTAAGTAGGTAATCTGTCTTCCGGATTAAATAAAAAAAGGAGTAAAAATTACGTAAATTAACAAGCAATCGTTAATTTTCCAAAACAGACGTTCTTAAAATTTTGGGCAACGCCATGTTAGTGAAACATAGTCATTAATATAATACGAAATGCTGTTCAATTCTTATTAACAAAAGCCTACAGTATCCGTCAGAAGACTAAAAAACAAATTGCTTTTATGAAATAGACATATATAAAAATTATGTTATCCGTCCTCTCTAAAAAATAAATTTGTAAATAAGTCCCTTTTTCATAAGCACATGCATAAATATAAAATTATACAGTTGTCATAACATTTACACTCTTGTTATAAAATTTAACCTATATTTATGTGTGTTTATCGGCTTAATGGAATTGTGTAATTTATTGTCTCAAAAACTCAAATGAATAGTTGCCAATTAGTAGTAGCAAAACAACTATCAGTTAATAATTTTTTATGTGATTCTTCCATTCGCGCAATCATGTACAGATATCTCTGCTTAAAATTGCTTTCTTATCGAGTGAGCAATTAAATTATATTACATGAAGTGTAATATTTCTATAAAGTATGCCCGCAATTATTAAATATGGAAATACAAATTACGTACTTACTGTCTTCATATGAATATCTAAATCTTTTTTTATATATAATGTTTGGTATTTAATATACTATTTATTGGTATTTCAATGATAAATATCACAAAGTGTGTTTTTTTTTTCTAGCAAATAAAAAAGGAGTGATAAAAACTGAATCTGAAAAAGGAAAATAACATTTCTCGAGTTTATTTTTTTAGATTTTTTTTTTTTTATAAATCATTATTAAAAACTTTATTCAAAACTGTTTTTATCAGAATATCAAGTGCTTAATCGAGCTGAAACTACATATCCCTCTCGAATTCTTATCACTGCTTTGGGAAATGGCGTTTTCATGACTTCATTGTGGACGAAATTTTGAATCTGATAAAGAATAAATCAGAAGCATAATTTGAGATATTGGAAAACTTTAAAAGGATATTTTTCATAGAAAAATGCAGTCAGATATGAATATCAGACATCGTTTATGTAGTCTCATTTTCTGAAGTTTTCCATTTTAAGAGTTTATATCATTTGAAATGGTCATTTTTAAGTAATAAACTTTTTGAACGCAAGTATTCTTAACTATATGTTTAAACAATTATTTAGTATACTCGATTTATTTAAACAAATTTTGCTTCAACGTATCTTCTTAGGGGCTGTGCATATATAACGTTATCATTTTAGGGAGGATGGGGGGGTGGGGGTCTGGCTCATGATATCGTAAGATATGTCTAGGAGGAGGGGGGATATGTCTTTTGATATCGTTATCATTTTCGATCCAACCAAAATTTTCTCTTTTTATTTGTAATTAGTTCTTTACATCAACATTGTCTGTTATCTTTTTTTTAGTTTGTTACCTATATTTATTGAAACCAAAGTTAGTATTAAAATCTTTAAATGATTATAAAATTATTTAATTCCAAAATATGGAATACCGCAAAATTTGGCATTCCTCTTCTTCTGTCATATATGTATGAATATATAATCCGCTATTCGAGAAAGTAGGTCCGAAGTATGTTTTAAATGTTGTGTATACTAGTAAAGAAAAGAGAAAGAATTCTGTCCATCTGTTTAGCTGAAAAGTTCTGCCTCCATGTAGGGGAAATATTAAGACATTATTATTGTTGAATGGATTATGTAACAAAAAGCTATTATTAAATACGTGTAAATATTAGTGTTATTTTATATAAAATCATTTTATATACATACTATCAAACCCGCAGCTTTGCTCGTGTAATAGATGAAATATGTCAAGTGATATTAGCATGACTACTTTTTATTAGAACACTTTTTGAAATAATTCAAAAATTGCAAATTAAGCCACAGTTTGACTAAACTTCATTATAAAAGTGCAATAGACAGAAATTAGATTTTAATTAATAAGAACTAAAACTAATTCCAATTAAATGGTAATTTAGAAAGTATTTTCAGAGTTTTATGCTCATTTCATACGTTCATTTCAGTATTCATTTGAAGTTTTGAATTTTTTAGAAAGCATCGTAACACATTTACGTCTTAAAATTAACCATCATGTCAAATTCCGAGCTTCTTGTTAACAGTCTACCACTTCTCTGGTGTTAGTGGCACCAAAATAAATTGCCCAAACAGAGTTGAAATAGAATGTCTCGAAAAATGTGGAAACAGAGACTGTCACTATTAATTTACAAACATTAACCTTAAAATCGGTTGGTATTTCCTAATATTCTACAGAAAACGGAATTTAGATGTTTTTAAAGGCTTTCTTATTGTTCCTGCCAATCAGGTGGTAGTAAAACAGGCATAAAATATAGCCCGTAAAGGATCAGCACTATCACTCTTTTTTCGCAACCAATAACTTCCGTAATCGGTTTATTATTTCCAGAGATTCCATAGAAATCGTAATTTAGGACTCTTTTAGAATGCATTTTGCTCCTTGCTTTCTCTTCACCCCTTTTTAATTTCGAATTTATTTTTGACTGTTCATAGAGGACATTTAAATTTTATAAGTAACTACCGTGCTATATTTAAAGTTTCTAGCCTCTTCAGTACCGCAGAAATCGCAATTTAGAAATTTTTTTGGTCATGCAATCCTCGACATAAAATATAGTTTATGTTTCAGCAGTTTCTTTTACCATCAATTTGCAACCATTATGTTTGAAATCGGTTTCGTATTTCATACGATTGCATAAAAATCGTAATTTAGAACGCTTTTCGCTCACTTCATCCTTTTAAATTTGGAATTTTCTTTCGACAATTCTTAGAAAGCATTTGCATCTTTGAAGTAATTATCATTCCAAATTTAAAATGTTAGCCCCCCCCCCCCCCTCAGTAACACCAAAAACGCAACTTAGAACAATTTTTGGCCCTGTAACCCCCAGTTGGTAGTGACAACAACGTAAAATACAGGCTATGTTGGAGCGGGGACTGTCACCATCATCTTGAAATCATTACTTCTGAAATCGGTTTATATTTATCGAGATTGCGTAGAAATCGCTGTTTAGAACGTTTTTAGAACGCTTTTCGTTCATTTTCACTCATTTTAAATTTCAAATTTTTAAGGAACTCTTCTCAGAGAGTATTTACATCTCATAATTAATTAACATGCCAAATTTCAAGTTGCTAGTCCCTTCAGTATCACAAAAATCACAATTTTGAACGTTTTTTAAAATGCAACCGCCAGGTGGTAGTGACGCCGAGATGAAATAGATCCTATATTGGAGCAAGGGCTGTCATTAATTTCCAACCATTACTTTTGAAATCGGTTGGGTACTTTCTGAGATTGCGTAGAAATCGCAATTTAGAACGTTTTTCGTCCATTTTCACCTTTTAAATTTCAAATTATTTAGGAAATGTTGTTCTTAGAGATATTTATATCTTTTAAATCTTATAAGCAACTACCATGCCTAGTTTTAAGTGGCTAGCCCCTACAGTATTACAAAAAACGCAATTTAGATCGTTTTTTACTTCTTCACCCCCTTTCGGTTAGTGGCGCCGACAGCCTATGTTGAAGCGAGGGCTGTCACCATCGTTTTCACACTATTATTTTTAAAATCAGCTCAGTATTTCCTGAGATTGCGTGAGAAATCGCAATTTAGAAAGTTTTTTAGAACGCTTTTCGCTCATTTTCACTCCTTTTAAATTTCGATTTTTTAGGAAATGTTCTTAGAGATCATTTGTATCTTGTAAATAACTGCCCTGCCTAATTTCAGGATTCTTGGCCCTTCAGTAACACAAAAATCGCAATTTCGAACGTTTTTATTTGCTCCTGCACCCTCTTTAGTGGTAGTGGCACCGACATAAAATGTAGCCTATGTTGGAGCAAGAGTTGTCACTATCATTTTGACTTCATTATTTTTTAAATCGGTTTGGTATTTCCTGAAATTGAGTAAAAATCGTCATTTAGAACGTTTTTTAGAACGCTTTTCGCGCATTTCCGCCCCTTTTTAATTTCGATTTTTCTACGAAATGTCCTTAGAGATCATTAGTATCTAATGAGTAACTACCATTCCAAATTCCATGTTTCTAGGCCCTTCAGTAACACAAAAATCGCATTTTTAGAATGTTTTTTGCTCCTGCACCCCCTTTTGGCCAGTGGTACCGACATAAAATATAGCATATGTTCTAAGTTGGACTAACACCATCATTTCGGTAGTTCCAGTGCTTACCTCCAACAAATAAACAATTTTTACCTCTTTATAATATTAGTATATATAATAGTGTTATTCTACTGACTTATATTCATTTGAATCAACAAAGTATACGAATAATGAATGTATAACCATATCTGTTTCTGTATGTCATTGCACACAAAATAAAAAACATTGTAAAAATGAAAATATTTTTTTGATATTGATAATGATATCATAAGGGGGGGGGGGGGGTCGTTGATAACGTTATATATGCACAGCCCCTGAAGTGTTAGATGGCACATTGAGAAAGTCATACATACAGTGGTACATAACGGAGTGATTTTTTATTTTATTTGTGTAGTATATAATTTAGAATACCATAAACTGCCGTATGACTGTTAAATATCACTTTATGAAAAATAAATCAATTCGATTTTTTTTTGTGTTATATATGAATGACTGCACCGCATTCACTTTTTTATAAAAACAATGCTGGACAGATAATTACTCCTGTTATTTTTCTATTTAATTTATATCCAAAATCGTTAATTGGTCCAAATCATCCAAGCAACCTCATAGCAAATTGGTATATAATTTTATATACCTTAGATAAATTCAAATAATATAAGTGATCGTATTTATCTAAATTCTAGTAGAAGAGCAACGCGAAGCATTAATAAAATTAAATTATAATTCGCGTCAAAATGTAATTATTATATTTGAATAATTACGAATAAAATTAAGAGTTTGCGTTGTGAATTATTTAGACGAACTCTTCCACTTATGAATTAAACTAAAATTTAAGCTGTAAAAAAAATTGACACACTTTAAATATTATTAATTAAATAATTACAGAAACTTTTTAAAACTTGATTAAATATTTTATTTACATTGAACATAACTATATACAGAAAAACATAATATTAATTCAAAAAATAGAAAGCAACACTTTTGTTTGCTTCTCATTATTTTAAGTATGTTTAATCTTTTTAAAAAAAAGACAATATTTTCACGTACTCTAATTATTATAATTGTTTCTTTTTGCTAAAAGAATAACTCTCTTTCATTTTTAAAATTACCTTAATCTTATTTAATTATTGGTTTTGTCGGATCTCAGATTACTCTCTACCATAAAATTTCAGAAAAGTATTTTTTTAAGATTTTTCATATGATCTTAAGTGGTAAAAGAAAATGTTTAAAAGAGTACCTTCTTTTAATATACGGGATGGTGGCCTTTATTCATCAAATTCCGAGTTGTTGCGTTGCTTAGGATCATGGCAATGTGTCATCAGGAACGCATCCTCAATTTGGCTTGTTTAGGATCATTCCGATATGTACATCAGGAAGACATCCTCATTTTGGCTTGATTAGGCTCACTCCGATAGGTACCTCAGGAAGACATCCTCAATTAGGCTTGATTAGGCTCGATTAGGCTCGCTCCAACATGTCCATCTCGCCTGGGCTTTACTAGGGCTTACGGGACTCATTGCACGGGCTTTCAGGAGAGCTCCTGCGTCCTCTACATCTTTTTCCAGACTATGTTTTTTAAACCTTATTCTTCTTGCTCACCAGCTCCTGCAGTGGGTGGAACTATTTTTGTCTAGTCCACTGTTATTGGATGTGAGAAGATTTTTTATTATACTTCGATAGGCCTAGTAGCTAGCAGTCTGCAAATGGCCCCTTACATATACTTTAATATTATTATCTGCCTTAAAGTTTGGGTGGTCTGAAAAGTCATAAATTTATCACAACACTTTTATTGAGGCCATAAATTGATTCCAACGTTTTTATGATTTTACGATTTCTAATTATACACCACTTTCCATTGGCTTGTCATAAAACGACACCATGGCGTCTGGCTATTGTTGTTGTCTGAGATCCGAACTCAATTCAACATTATACATTCATTTTACAATACAACAATTTTTTAAAAATATATATTTACTATTTAAAATCAACTTAATAATTTTTGTATGAACTTACACTCTTATTTTACTTAAATATATAAACATTATAATTTTACACTCATAATTATATTTTATAAAAAATATTTATACAAACAGAAATAACAAATTACGCAATTTTACTTTGATTTAACCAACATGGTGCGGGAACATATCATAGTTACATGTTGCCCAGCATCTCTCCCGGTGTCAGAAAAAAAAAATAAAAACTGATTGCTGGTTTTATTTTTTTTGTAAAGCTTAAAAGAATGTCCGTGTCCATATGCCTGTGTATCTACACAGTCTTTGAGCGAAGACTGTAAAGTTCAATTATCAATGGTTCTGGTATATTTTATAAGAAGTTCTTCTATTTTTCATAACAGAAAGTTCAACACATGATAGTATAGTTGTCTGTTGACATTCACATTTATAGAAGACCTCTGTACTGAAAATCAGACGTTTTTCTCGAAGCCTTTTTTCTTTACCACACACATGTTTAATAATTTTGTAACTTTACAGTTTAAGTGCCCAAAATACCTTCAAAGCTATAATTTTGTCTGAAATTAATATGCCGAAATAAACCTAATTACAAGAAAAATAATGGCATACGCATTTGACATATTATTTCATCACATACAACCTTATGACACAGTGTTTTATCTAAAACACATTTTATACTGAATAAAAGTAAATACAATGCTTGTAATATGACATGTTATATTTTCACATAATTAATCTGATGTATTCAAATTATAATCAGAAAAATATTGTATACAAACTTGTTACATTATTTTATTTATTTGTTACTTCTAACATGTATGATCTGTCAAAATGTACAAGCTAATTCATCTCCTTTAATATATCATTACGCAATGCTTTCCAACTTTACCCGATACGAGAAAAAAAAAGTAAGAAGAAGGAGAGAGGAGAATAAAACCAGTTATTGAACGTCCCCGATTCTCCCGAAAAGTGGGGGTTGGTCAAGCTACTAATTCCTTTCTGCGAGGTGAATTGTGCTGTGACAAAATTTTACGACTTCCCAAAGGTATGTATTTAAAACCATTTCATGCTTGTAATTACCGTATTAATTAGTATAATTTCTTGATATACTTTCTTCTTAACTCACTGTGCATGCCTGTATGTAATTTTAAACATAATCTATGCATAAACAGTGTATGTATTTGTATCGTATCTAATGTAAACCTTCTGCTTTTTTTTATTATTTTGCAGG